>JAWPHD010000974.1:0-371191 GCA_037043455.1 Cyrtodaria siliqua
AATGAACATTTTGTCTGCTTCCTGTAAGTGAAGAAATGAAGAAAGAGGCGAAACAAGAAAGCATCGAGAGCCTTCCAAACTGTTGAAAAACAGTAAATCAGCGACTGACATAGTAATACGTGATTTTCGTTTGATGTTACCATTACGTCTAAAACCATGAGACCTAGATTTACGCTTTCGAATGGGAAATATAGCAAAATGGTCAATATAAGATTTCCTTGTTAATAAATATTATCATTAAGGCCCTGTGGAAATGGTGTCTGCAAGTTTTTCATCCAATTTAGTTCTGCTGTATGTCTAGCTTTTATTTAAAAGTTTTTTTGTTTGCATCATTATCATAAATGATATATTCAACAGGTTGAACAGTGATATATATGTATTTTGGGGTTCTGGCTCAACACAGTTTGATCCAAAACGTCTTAAATACTCATATAAAAAATCACCATAAAACGGTGATTTAACTGATTAATCAGAAACTAATAGGTACTAAAATAACCCAAGATTTTAAGTTTAAATTGTGTAATTAATAAGTTTTTTAGTATTTAGATTTTTTAATAAAATAGGGTCTAAACATCAAAACTTGTGTTATTAAAACTTTTTTTAGAATAGGGGTAGTGAAGGTTGCAAGTTAAAAATTCTTTAACAGTTATCAAAATTACACCCCAAAATATAAAATGTTTATTTAATACAAAACAAATTTGTCGATTTGTTATCAACATTTTACTCAAATTAACAATGTTCCGCCCTTGAATACAATGGTGGTGGATCATACTCATACACATTACTAAAACAATTCATGGCACACATTTTAGACTTTTTTGTAAGGGTTGCCATTGCTTCCTTTCTTCCCTGCTCCACCAGTTCTTTTTTTGAACTTCACTAATTTCAAGTTTCTTTTGTTTGATATCCTGTTTCAAATTATAGTATCTTTCCAGTTCATCCAAAACCATCTTGAACTTTTGTTCTGATATATGTGCATCACTCAACGCTTTTGATATTAACTGCTTTATACTATTTAACTTAGACTTTACCAAAGTTTTTATTTCATGGTGTTTTTGAGCTTTTGCATTAAGCTTGCGTCTGATAAAATTAATACAAACACCTGTAGCTCCACATATTATTGCTGTTATTTCCAAAGGTAACACAACTGGAACAACAAATCCAATCCCAGCCATAATAACACCTGCAGATAGCAAGGTAGTGTCAATTCCATCTGTGATATTAATACCACGTTTATATTTTTTTATAAAGAGACTTGCGTATATCTCGTTCTGTAATTAACTTTTTTTCAATCTCTGAAATCTTTTGTAATCTATAATTGTGTCCGTCTTCTACTGGCAACTCAGGATATAAACTTGGTGCTGTCGGTTGCTTCATTTTTTTATGTAATAATAAAAAATTAAATTAATTTAATTAATAATGACGCCACCGTATTTACAGCGGTAGCGTTTGCAGTATTGCATACAAAGCTAATGACAGAACCAGCACTAATATCCAAAGGTATATCAAAGTTATCGTGTTTGCGAGGGATGATGTTAAGCTTTATACCATAATTTGGTTGTTCAACATCATTAACAGAGAGTATTACAGATACGTCACCAAGTAGTCGTTCACTCGCCTATTCCCATAATACGACCACGGCGTGTCATTACATACCCCACATTCGGTTCTGCTCCACCGTTACCAAATGAGAGTACTCTATTAAATTCAAATGAACCCTTAGCCTCCGCAAATATTGTAATAATCCCATATTTAAGATTATCAACTTTATCTCTTAGTTGATTGAAATGGTTAACAACAGGCACAAGTCGCCTATGTAAATCTAAAACATGATAGGTTAAAGCTTCTAAGTCTTCTGTTTTTTTCAGGTTTTGTTGCTCCAAATATACTCATTGTTTTTTTTATAAAAATATATTTTTAAATAATTTCTAAAACGCAACTCATAGGGAAGCCGTGATTATCTATCTTGCTGCCATGCTCATCTCTGACTTCTATTTTTAATTCAGTAATTGCACCACCCGAAAGACAGCTATATTTAGAATAAAAACGTGTATATACAATATCCCCAAACTGCTTATTTACCACAGGTATAACCCCTATAATAGTGCTTGGCGCACCATTGAAATAATTACTACTCGTATTAACTTGTTCCAGATGAACATGTAGCTGTTTATAAGGAGCTAAATCAATTGATTGTTGTCCAGTATGAGTACCTGTCAACCATTTTCTGTCCTTGAATCCCAGCATTTTTGAAAGACCACTTGATAATCGTGTCTCTGTTGGCGTCTCTAGTGAGGCTATACCATTATGCGTATCAACGGTTAGGGTAATATTTAGTCTTTCAAATATATCTGCCAACTGTTGAAAGTTATAATGTCCATCTGGTATATGATACGTATTGTCTGGTGTTTTTCTTTTTATGACTTCATGAATAATATTATACCAACCGATAGTGTATGTAAAACTCTCTAATCCAACGAGTTTATTTTTATCTTTATTATCGATATACTGTTGTAAATTAATAGAGTTATCTATGTTTGAAATTGTATGAAACATATTTTTTAATATATATATAAAAAATACAAATACAAATGATTTCTAAAGAATTCAAATATAACCCAGATGCTCACTATTCAAATACTTTTAGCAAGAAAGTGATAGATATAATAAATCAAAACATAGTCATTACATCAAACGGTAAAGGCTTTAAAGCATCATTTCCCAATGTCTTTGAAAAATACAAACTCCCATACGTCAAATCAGATACTATAGTCCAAAGCTGGGGAACAGATTGGATGTTATTTTGGCAAATCAGTTGAATTTTGCTATTTGGTGCGCGACAACTGGATGTGGCATTGATTTCAACAATCATCTGTGGAACTCTGTTCCGAAAACTGATGCCCTTGTTGGTTCGTTATTTCGATTTCATGTATATTACCAAGTTAGGAGAATATTATTTGAGATGAGTGTAGCAATGCCGCAAGACTCAAATTGGAATGCGTTTAATAACACATATAACCGAAACGCATACGAGAGAATATGCAAGGAGTTCAATGTTGACTTCAATTCGGACTGGAGACAGAAACCAAGGTATAATGATGGTCTAGGAACAATTTATAATTACTGGACAAATATTGGTTATCATCCTTTGATAAATTCTGTATATGACAATAAAACGATGAGTTTCACAGTCTATGAGAGTGATAAAACATATCATATTGATTACATTGCACAAGGATCTGAGGCTGACAATAGTTGGTCTACTTTTGTACTAGATAGTTCATCTGGATTTACAAGAACAGGAGTAGAACGCATCAATGATAGCATAAGAACATACTGCTGGGCAATTCTTGGCTCACAATCACAAACAAGAACTGATATACTTGGAACTGAAACGGCATTTGATGCTCAAAAACAATTTCTGGCAAATGTAGAGGACGCATTAAACAGCCCCATTGACTTGCCCAGTCAAATTTCAAGATATGAAAACACCCTAAAATATGCAAGAAGTAAAGTAAATTTTGTCTATGGAAGTGGATTGTACATGTCTCCGAGTGACATGGAATTAAGAATTGGAACAATACAAGACTACAATAATGAAATTGTAATAGCAACCGATGCACAAGCATTAGGATTGAATAATGATGTAAATATAAAACCAGTACCACCAAAAAGTGTTCAACCTTTTCAAGGCACCACAACAAAGGAATTTTTACCGGACTTTGGTAAATCATCAATACATAAAACTGTGGAGCATAACCCACCCGTTCCTGTGGAACAAGAGATGAAACAAATAGCGATTAAACACGAAGATAACAAAACAACTATAATTGTTGGTACTATAGTAATAGGTCTTGATGCATTACTTATTTACGAGAATTACTGAACCACTCTTTAGCTGCCACATACAACAACCCGGAAACAAACACAAGCAAAGCCCATAGATTGTTACCAAGCCAATTAATAACATTACCTGTTGCAGATAAAAGCCATGATACTATTGCACCAATAACTCCTGGAAATGCTGCAGCAGCTTTACCAGATAAATTAGCGAGAAGTTTACCAAGATTAAGTAGGTTTTTTTTTATCCAGTCTTTTACACTTGATGATTCTGGTTTTGGAGTTGGAGTTGGCGCAGCACTTGATGTAGGAATAATGGTCTCAACTAAAACCCCAATAATCATACCAAATGCAGTCAAAATACTAATTATTGTTATACCTTGCTCTCTGAATAATGTTTTTATTCTCTCACCCAATGTTGTGTCTTTTTTTAACACCTTATTTATAGTTTCTTTTATCCTGTTTATTTGACTGCGTAATGCTTCTTTGTTTTCACTCGCCGCTTCAAGTCGTGCACTTTTTTCATCTTCAAGGTCTTTGATGCGATCGCTAATTCTTTTTATCTGAAACTCATCATCATCAGTCTTAGCTTGTTCTAATTTTTGTTTTTCTTTTGTTATATCTTTATCAAGCTCAGTGAGCTTTGAGAGATTATTAGTAAGTTCTCCACGAAAGCTTTGCAATCTTTTATCTAAACCTCGTATCTCTCGTAGTGTTAGGTCTTCTGGTTGAACAGCAGTTTTAGGTTGAGTTTCATCTATTGTATTACTCAAATATCTCTCTGCTGAACCTGTGCCATCTAACGCATTTTGCAGATCTTCAGTTGTTGAAAAAGTTTGCATTGGTATATTTTCTCCTTCTTTTGTGAGGGTATCTCTTGTTTTTACCAAGTTTGCAAAATCTTCGCTACCCTGAGCCAGTCTTTCACTTGAAACTAAATAATCATATATTTTTAAAGTGTTTCTGATGAAGTTAACATCATATTTTCTAAGTAGAGTGTCCAGCGCATAAAACTTGATTGGTTCGTTTGGATTATTTCCCCTATAATAGGTAAGTGGAACATCAGCCCCCAATTGAACTGCATATAACATTGTTCTACCGTTTTCGTCCTCAGCCACTCTAAAATCATTTTTATAATCAAAACCGCTAATCTCAGCATTAACTCAAGTAAACAATTGATCTACTAACGACTCTTTTTGTTTAACCTGTTATTTTGTTTTATCTTCCCCTTGAAACGGATCAATATAGTTATTTTCATTTACAATTTGTCTCTAGAATTCTGTGCCAGGTTGTATAAATTCTGGTTGGTCATCAAGCATTCTACCTATAAGGGCATCCACATCTTCATTATTTGGATCAAACGTAGGAGTGTCATATCCTCCTTCAGCCATTGTTTATTTTATTTAATTTTGAAAAATATATTTAAAAAATAAAAACAATGTCAGCTTACGGAAACAAACTCAACCCTCACAGAAAAATAAGAGAACCTCATGGTGCCAAGGGCATCTGCACAAGTGTAGTAATAACTAATAATCCATCAACAATAGACCAAAACAAGCAACTGCTTGTGAGATTTCCCAATCTAAGTACTAATGATGTAATAGTTCCACGTACTGCTCGTCTTGCCTTTGAAATAGAACTTAAAAGCAGAACAAACCCCAACGCTACCATATATCAGAATCTGGGTAGAGCAATTGTGAAAAAATGACAATAAGAATAAGAGGCAATGAAGTCATGTCAATAGATGACAGTGATATATATCATTGTTATGTAGATTTATGGAAAAGCCCTACCGAACGAGTAAACATAGCTTACCAAGGTATTGGTAAAGCAAACATTTTTAAACATAGAGTTGGTGTGGGAGATAAATCCTCAGACACCGAAGATGAAGCTATAGCAGCAGCTTATGGAAATAGATTTTGTATTCCACTGGACTTTGAAATGTTAGAAAGTCATATGCCATTTTATCAAGCGGGGCTTGGTGATAGGTTATAATATGAATTAACGTTTAACAATTATAACAAAGTTATCAAAAGCAGTGATGCTGATGCATCTTATGTAATAACAAATATTTGCTTGGAATTTGATATGGTTAGTGATGTTGAATTAGCCAGACAAATAAGACAGCAAACAAATGGTAAGATAGTATTTATGTATGATCGTATCTTGCGACATAGAATAATACAAGCAAAAAAATCTGATACCCTTTGGAATATCAACATTAATGTACCATCACGGAGCATGAAAGGTATTCTAATGCTGTTTGAAGACCCAGAAAGAACAGACACGGAATTCTTTTACAACCCAACGATTGAAAAGGTTGAAATGACAATAGAGGGCGTACCAAATCAGTTGTATAGTCAGGGTATGAGGGCATATCAACATTGGGATGAAATCAACAAATATTTTGCCTTGACATCAAAAGGAAACAAAGAGACAGACATAGTGGCAAAGGACTTATCTTACAAAAGCATATGCTTTGTGGCTCGACCTTAGAACATGCGATGACAATTTATTACACGGCAGTGGAAGGAAAATAGAAAACGGCAGTGAAGGCATAACGATACTAATAAATAAAAAAGCAGATGCAGATCAATCTTTAAATATTTATCTATATATAATACAAGATGCGCAAATCAATTTTGAAGATGGAAGATACAAAGAAATACGATACTAAATATCCTAAATATCCCCACAGTGCCATTATCTGTGGTCAGACAGGCTGCGGAAAACAGAGTTTGTTCTTGACATACTTGAACAAGAGTATGTTGGAGTTTTTGAACATATAATTATTTTGCGTCCAACCATAGAGTGGAACCAGGCTTATAGAAATAGATCCTGGATAGGTGATGTAAGAAACCCGAGAGATAAAAAAATAACAATTGTCAATCCCGTTAGCAACGGCAAAGAAATGCTACAAGAACTGTTGCGTTTATTTTTCAAACAATATGCTGGCAAGCCCACACTATACATCATTGATGATTGCTCAGCTACAAAAGAATTAACAAAGAAAAAAGATATGTTATCAGAGTTGGCATTCTCTGGTCGTCACGCTAAACAATCAGTGTGGGTCATTTCACAGAGATATAATTCTGTATTGAAAGATTTGAGAGAGCAAGCAAAATGGTTGTGTATGTTTTACACCAAGGACAGAGATAGTTATGAAAACTGTTTGAGAGAAAATGATGTTATTCCGACGCTAGAGGAGAGAACCAGAATAAGAAAAGCTTTAGCAAAGACTAAATATACCAAGATAATTTTGAGGACTGACCAACCAACTGGTTATTGGGCTGAATAATTTCTTACGCATTGCTAACAGCAATGCTATTTTTTAAAAACAGCATTGCTTTGTTGCTAATAGTAATACTAACAGCAATGTAGCAATGTTAATAGCATTGCTCATAGCAAAGTAGCAATGTTAATAGCAATGCTTGCAGTAAATTAATAATGTTAATAAAAAAATAGCAATATTAATAACAATGCTATTAACAATACTAACAATTACTAGTTGCGTGGTGAATGTCGCAACTGGTTGTTTTGTATTTTATATTTTTTCCAAGATAAAAAATAAAATTATTAATATAAAACTGAATGCGTAAGAACTATTAAAAGATATATCGGAAGGTTTTACGGAACGTGATGAATAAAAGCAACAAGAAACAAAAAAAGAAAGATTATCAGCCATAGTGGCTGGCGGCGGTAGTCGTCAATATTTGGGTAACGACATACAACTCACGAATATAGATAGCATGCCCCCGGATGAAATTAACAAACTTTACTGCAGATATGAAGCACGGCTTGGGGCAAGTATGACCAAGACTTTAGGCAATTTTTTTATTAACTTGTATGTGATGGGAGTATCAAAATATTTTAATGTAACCAATCCACCAAAACTGATAGAAGATTTGGAGGAAGACCCATTTATTAATCATGCTTTAACAAGTGCTTGTTGTGAGTTGTATTATAGGTATGGAATAAGCTTAGCGCCATTTACAGCAATACTGACAACTGTTAGACATATCGATTTTAATGAAAATAAAGAGATAGATAATATAAATGGAGAACCAAGAGTGTGAAGTTATACCTGTTAATACACTAAACAAAAAGTAAAAAATCCAAAACGAATAGAGGCTGGAAAAAAAGGAGCAGCGGCAAGGAAGGCAAAGCGTTTGCTTCAGGATGCTGCAAAGCAAGATGCTGCAAAGCAAGATGTAAATGAAATAACACAAATAACAATAGGTGAAGAGGAACCAGAAAAAATTAAAATAAACGTATACAAAAATTATAATTTAAAAAAATAATCATATAAAACAAATGGCAACAAGTATTGACGGAAAACAAAATTGTAAATATGGTGTATCACGCTGGAGTGGAAACACTTCTAACTATTGGATATTCCGAGATTGGCAGAAAACTGCTAAAAAGACCAGCACCTAAAGTGGATTTTAATATGACAGATGTTGGGATGCTGTCCGTGGATATAATGTTAGCAATGGCTACAAAGGATATGTTGATTAGGCAAAGTATAATTCCTGCGGATATTATGAAATAATTAAAAAAAATATATATACAAAAATGGCAAGTGCAGTAGCAATGATGATCGGTGGCGCATTAACAAACGCATTGGCGTTTAGCGGTTCAAATTATTTCTTTTCATAAATGGGAAGTCATTCAGATGAGGAAAGACAAAGGCATGACAAAGCCGTAGAACAATTGGAAGCAGCAAAAGCGGCGTTGAATAAAAAAAGAACAGAGAGATTAGATTTTATTAACAAGCAACAGCAAAAGGAGCATCATGCAGAGCAGACTTTTGATGATGTGGACCAGGCTATGCAACAGTATTATTATATAACTAGTAAACAGTTGGCGGAACCGGAGCCTAAGTTGAGTGATTTCTATACACCATCTCCAGATCAACAAAATAGAGAAATTACGTTTATTGTGGTGGGCATGGCTGCAACTGAATTTGTGGCGTATAAATTGATTTCATAAAAAAATATAGTTTAAAACTATAATTGTATGTATAATACTTTTTTTGTCGTTCTTACTTTGAAAAGACTAAGTCATATGCATGATACCTATTTTTTTTGTTGTGTTTACATGGTTTCAATCCAAGTGATCGAATATAGTTTAGCACTCTTCTCTATTTTATTTTTAAGATGATCAGGCGCCCATACTTCACCGTTGTCTAATAATGTCAATACTATGGATGGACCATATTCAGTATCCAGTATTTTCGTATCTGTTATAGTGTATATTTTATTTATTTCCAAGTCTGTCCATTTCTTTGTGCTATTTTGATTTTGCTCTTCAAGCAGTTCATCAAATCGTGCAGTTGTGATTTCCATTTTTTTCTTTATAGTTATATACATTTTAATCTTTAGTAAAAAAAAATGGAAAATATTTATTACAGCCCAAAAAGATTTTGGAGAGGTTTCTCAGCAGTTAAAAAATTGGCAAAAGAGGCTGGTATCAGTAAGAAACAGGCATTAGAATGTTTAAAGAAACAAGCTGTGTGGCAGATTTATTTACCTGCACCAAAGAAAACAGTTAGACCCAGGTTTGATATTTCCACTAAGAATGGAGTGCATCAAGCTGATTTGTTATTTTTACCGCATAATACTTTTGGCCGCAAGACATATAAATATGCATTGACGCAAGATATAAGAGTATATTATTTAAAATTGCCAGCGCCACAGAGAGGATTTGTCAAAGAAGAACTACTTATTGTTCCTGCTAATACCAAATTTATAAGTTTTTATGAAATCCATGTGCATCAGTTTTAATTCCATCTTATTTTTTTACACCCTTTGCCTTTTTAATGAGTTGTTCATCTGCTCTTAGAATAGAAAAGAATTTTGGTCTTAACCCAACATATTCAGCTACAGGAACCCCAGCACATTTGTCTTTCATCTTACCCAATACTTTTTTGTTTGTATCATCGTGCATTGGAAGGTTTTGCGGATAATAACTCAAGTCATATTCATTTTTCATTTTAGCCATGTCTTTGTACACATCTTCTGTTTTGAGTCTACTAATAAACTATCAATATCTGTGTATAATAAAGTACAGTTAGATCCATACCTTTTGTTCAAAGTATTATAATACTAATTATACATCATGTGTTTTGATAAATCTAATACTGACATTCCAACATAAATTGGTTTGTTTAATTTTAATTTTGTTTTGTTTACATGTATTGCAGATAATGCATCTGAAAATTTTATACGTCTGATAAAGTTTGGTTTTGCTATTATTTTTCTTATTTTTTCATTTTCAGACCCATTTGTTTTGACTAATTTTATGTCAGTCCGCTTGCGTACATTTTCCATTGTTTTATCAAACACTGAGTTATTCATTAGCTTGTAAAAATCTTTTTCAAATTGTGATATAGCTTTTTTTCTAAGTTCTGTGTTTAAATGTATGTATGATGCCATTCAAGGTTTTTCATTAAATTCTAACACCCTATGATTTTCTTTTAGTTTCATGCCTAATGATAAATACCACTCTAATTTTTTATAATGTAACACATATTTTTCTTTGGCCATAAGATTTGGAACTAGTTGTTCTACCATAATGTTATTTTCTAATAAATCTGTTTGGTATTCAGATAACCATTCTTTTTTTACTTTTAATCTTTCCGGAGCAAGTGAATAATCATTGTGATGATCATGTAGTTCTTTAGAATACTCCAAATCAACTTTTAAAAAATATCCTTTTTCTTTTTTAAGCTCTTGCAAGGTTTTTACTTCAACCCACTTAAATCCGGAATATGGAAGTGGCTGGCTAATAGCCCAGCCATAAAGGTTATTAGCGTCATAATACATTAAGTGGTTGTTTTCCTCGTCAGGGTTATAATCAGTGTGGATTGTTTGCTTTGGCATATCTTTTTGATACCATACTTATGCCACCACGCATACCTTTTTCTATAAATAAATGAATTTCAATGTCTGTCAAAAGTTCTAAATCTATTTTTGAATGTTTAAGTAAAGCATCCCAAGATAATCCGGGTGCCGTGTAGTAATGTAAAGGATCAAGCTTATATGAATTCATGCATGTTTTTCTGAAAGTTTGAAATACATCTGCCAACAAAGTTACATCAGTTTTTAGATATAAATCATGGTAGTCTCCAAGAGTTTTACAATTTAATTCTTTCCACACTTTGTGAGCATGTTTGTAATCTTCAAGACTTATGCCTTCACCTCTAAGTTCACTGTAAAATGATTCTATGGGTGGTAATTGTCTTCCCTCAAATTTGTTTATGTTATCAAAATATTCATATGGATAAACACCTTTTCGTAAAAGTAGATCTGTTTGTTCTTTAAACTGATCTTTACTAATTTTAAAATCTGATTTATCCGTAGCATCAACTAATCTTTCCAAAGAAGAAGCCATAAATTGAAAGCTATCCAAAAATCTAAGTTGTCCAACACTAAATGATATGTATTTTTCAGCATTATTTGGAATGCATGTTATATTACCTGTCATTTTATGTATTTTTTGCATAATCAGATGACTATCATATCCTTTGAGGTTGTGAAATATGACAGGAATTGGAGTTTTGTTTGGTTTTATTTTTATTTTTAGGTTGCATTTTGTATGTGCTGCACCTCTATATTCTCCAGTAAAATGACAATGATCTTTTACTTTACAGTTTTTACCAGATTTTCTTCCTATTTCATTTTCACATATCCAACATTGTGTAGCTTTTTCGTAATCTTCTTCATTTTGTTTAGTCATTATTAATGAGTTTGGGTGAGCAAAATTTGTGTTAATATTGCTCTTTTCAAATTCTAATTGTTTTAAAAACGTTTCTACAACGTTTTCACCTCTGTAAATAACAGGTTCGTTAGATTTGCCATCATACCTTACAACTTGGTATCCAAAACAACAAGCTTCATGTACGTTATGAATTTCGGATTTCTTTCCAAATTGTTTTAATTGTGGTTTAATTATACTCTCAAAATTAGCATATATTGCATAAGGCACATGCATCTGATTTTGATAATTTTTAAATTTTATGTGATTTTTACCTTCTTTAGGCATTTCTATTTTGCAAGAATTTTTGTTAATACCATCACAATCTTCTTTGTATTTGGCAAGTAGCTCTTTTCCAGAAAATCCATAAAGACAGCGATCACAAAAGTAAGTTTGGACTTTATGTTTGTTTTGATCATATAGTAGTCTATTTAAATTTTTAATCTAGCAATAGTGATATTTTGTTATTTTTGTTGGTTTGTCTGGATAATCATCAGGGTCATAGTTGTCATCTATGATTCCTTCTTCATTATTTGGATCATTCTCTGATTCTTTTTCAACCTCAATGTCTTCAGATATTAAAAGCCGATTAATTCTCTTAATATCTTTTGGTTGTTCTGATATTTTATATGGAAAAACATTTACTTTTTTATTTTTTCCTGTTGTGATATATCCGTAAATATTAATAGCAAGATTGTTTTGTTTTTCTACTTTAGAAATTTGAGAAATTGGAGTGGGAAATTCAATTTTATCTTTTTTCAAAAACTCTATACTAGAATACTTTGATAATCTATCAGAATTCTTTTCAGCTGGATTTAGAGCGGAATTTATTGCATGAAACAAACATTTATCATCATTGTGTGTTACATTAATAATTGCTTTTTTATCAGATATTTCTTTGGGCAGAGGAATATATGAAGAACCTTTTAATGGTTCATACTTTGCAATATTCAAATAAAACTTAACACAGTATTCAATCTCCAATCCTGATGCTGTGTTTGTAAATCTTTCAAGGCTCTCTTGTATATAAGAAGATGATTTATCATAAAACTCATTTATATTTTTAGAGTTTAAAATTGCATTTTGTTCACTTTGTAATACTGCTGTAGTGTATTTTTTGGTAGCACCATCATCTTTAAATAAATTTACAGTAAGACCTAATTGAAATTTTAATCCATTCATCTCTGTCAGCTCTTTGATAATTTGTTTTATAATGATGGATTTCTTATCACGAAACAGTTTTTGAGGGTCTTTGTATTTCTCGGCAGATATCTCGTATGCTTTGAAATAGCCACATATTGGTTTGTCAACCAGTTTTAATTTACTATCTTGAAAAACTTGTTTTAGTTCATTTATAACATTTTCTTGTAATTTAGCATATTTCTGCTTTTGTTCATTTATAACATTTTCTTGTAATTTAGCATGTTTTTGCTTTTCTCGTTTACGTTGTTTTTTAGCACGTCGTCTTTTGAGTAAATTTTCTAATGTTTGGGATTTAACCTCTTTTGGAGTTTCCTTTGGAACTTCTTTAAGAGCATCTGCCATCTTTCTAAGCTGATCATCATTAATTATTCGTTGATTTGGGTGTAATTTTGATAACAAATCAACAAATTTGTTTTGTATTAAAGAAACATTTTATAATTATATTACAAAAAAAGCAATATTTTTGGATCAAACTGTGTTTGAGCCAGAACCCCCAAAATACATATATATCAGTGACATTACTAAACTATGACCTGACTGACAAAAGTGTTGGTACATGTAAAGGTAATTCTTTAACTTTCGGGGATTACCTATAATTACGCTCACGGAATCGAACTTTTAAGAAACGACCTGTTTGTCCAACATATTGTCTACCACAGAGAGGTGCATTTTAAGTCAAAACATAAATGACGTGAGAAGTACGTCAATCAACATTTGACGCTAGACATATATTAAATGTTCTACCATTAACCGTTGATTTAATGGTCCACTTGCAAAATAATTATCGCAACAAAAGCACCTCTTAGCATTGCACTTACTTATAGAAGCATGTATTGAATGATGTCTGAATGGAGACGTTACGTAATATTTTCTCAAAACTGGTGTTACGGAAACGTTTGAGACGTTATTAAAAACCCTGGTAAAAGTATTGGAAGAAACATGGAATGAAGTTGCCGAATGAAAATTTAAAACTGTAAATGGCTTAGATCTATGAAATGTAGAGTTATTATGTGGAATTTGTATAGGTGAAACAGGGTTTAACCGAAGAGGAGAAAGATTTGAAGTTAGGTTTGATAAGAAAATGAAATTGTTTATGATAATTTAATTATACACTTATGTATCAACCACATGACGTAACTAAGGAGATGACAAAGTAAAACAGTGTACGATTTACGTAACACAGTACTCGAAAACAAACATATTACAAAAGAAGTTAAAAGAGTATGAAAAATTCCAAATTTAGGCGTAAGTCATAGAACATATACAATGGATTACCTCCTTCAAATAGTAATTAGCATACATGGAACTGGGGGAGGGTTAAACTGGCTTCTATGGTTATTATAATTACTGTTTTGTCAATACATCAATCTCAAATAATTGTGAGTGTCAGGTTGTGCTAGAAAGAGAAACGTTCTGAGAACTTCTAGCAATAATACTGCGCTAGAAACTACGAAAACATGCTGGTATATTAAACTATGACACCAGGCTTACAAAACATACAACAACATAATGACACCCCATCTTAAAGACAACCTATTTCATCTACGGTTCTCAATTGTAGATTGTTTCGTTTTGCCAAGGAAGTATAATGTCTGTTGAGACACTGGCCAGTCTTATTTTATTAGAAATAACTGACACTCACTTTTATTTGGATATAAGAGGGAGCCGCTAATCAAAAGAGTCAAACTTGCTGAATGTTACTTACTTTTGATAGCAGTTTATCAAATATAATTTTGGCAAGCCAGTGTGGTAAGCAATCTCTTAAAAGCTGAGTTCAATGCAACCGTTGCCATGTATATTTGCATATTAATACAAACACATACCTAATAATATATGTGATACAAATTAAAAAAGTTACAAATATAGTGAACGTTAAACTACCTTTTATAGGTATGTACACTGCAATTTTATATGTGTATACACGTATAACGTTTAAAGGCTGAAAGATAATAGTGTCTTAAATGCGTGATGTTATATCTTTCATTTTATTAAACATTTTAGGAGTGCTTGTTTCTGTACGTGATTTTGGTGTTTTTGGTGTTTCTTGTATGTTATATTTTCTGTTTCACTTTTATATCTACTTTTAGTTAAGTGTGAACGTTAACAAATTTAGACTAGACGTTAGCATTTCCGAAATTAGTAGAAATATAGATATAAAAATCGAACAGGAAAAGCAGCATTCAAAGACGACAGTCCACCACAAAGACAAACATAAACAAAAAACAAATTTAAAATGAATAAAAGGTCAAATAAGACATCACAAACACAAAAGGGTTGACAATAGGGCTACCGCATTGGAACGTTCAGTGGCAAACAAGCCCGCTGAGGATTTAAACCAGGTTCTAGGGTGCACCAAACCTTACACAAGTTGAGATCAACATATAACATAAACTATATAACTTTGAATACTGTCATGTAAATAGTGTCGTACAAAATGGCATTCGATGTAATGTGTTATTTGACTTTTTCCAGTAAGTGTAACAATAGATTACCGTTAAAATGATTCAAATGTTGAGACATCACACGAAATATATGGATTGAAACTTTCTGGTTTGAAATAAACTGCTGATGTTTGAATTGATCTATAATATTCTAATAAAGAAAAAAACCTCGTTATATTTAAATATAAATTGTGTTATAATTGACTGTTATTGCCAATGCCCGTTTTAAGGCAATAACTCTATTTTCAATACGTGTATGCTAGTAGATCCTCACACATGACTTTAAATACACTGTTCAACATAATGTTTGTTTTAAATGTATGTTTTATCTGGATTGTCCGTGAATGCTGTACTTCCTGTTGGACGTTTGCGATAATTATGCTTTGATATGTATTACTGAATATTATATATTGATGTGCAATAATATCGCCTCCTATAATTATTTTAGAATGATGTTTACAATTCATGTTTTATGTATGAACTAATGTTTATTTGTCTGCATATTTGATTGTAAACAATGAGACGCAAATAAACTCATGCCAGTTATTGCTTATTCATCAAAATTATAGCATGTTGTAATGTGTGAACAATGTAATAAACATAATCGCCATTGTGTGTTGTTTTAAAGCAGTAATTGAGTCCGAAAGAGACTGAGGTCTTTACTAACATTACGGGAATACGTTGACACTAAAAAACACTCACTTATTGCGTCCTGAGCCTCGACGATTGAGCATTCCTTTCAAGATCAGACATTGTAACCCGCACTTAGAGAGTTGGGGAGAAAGTACAGTACTATCGAAAACTCCTCTCATGAAGCACTGCTAACGTCAGTCGAGACCCTTTCTGGAATTTGCTAGCGTAACATTGTTTGCAACAAGTATGGAAGCAAACTAATAGTTCATGTATGTTGTTTTACCATTTATAAATAATAGTGTATCACTTTTTCTATAATTATGTATCTTAATCAGCTATGGTCACTTTCAATCCCTAAAATGTAAATAAACGTTTTCAATCTGATACTGTTACTTATATTAATTCCTTTTTTTTGTGGGTAAATACTATGTATAATTGTTTAAATCAAACCTATACACGTGGATATGAATATCGTTGTATGAGGTTAACTGTACATATAAGGATTGATGAATTAACGAGGTAATACGTTATGTATCAACATAATCCTAACCACAGCTTCACTGAGGTTCATTGAACAATACATGTACACTGTTTAAAAACTTTACTGTCAGTAGTCAAATAGTTCGCTTTTATCAAAACACTATTTGCTATTGTTTTGTGTGTACTCGGAATTACTCCGTATAACGGAGTTTGACTCCGATCGAATTATTTTACAAAATAAGCGTTTTTATAAGATACGCGTTCATTTGTTTAAATTAAATTAATGCACACATTAAACCATTGAATTTGAAACTCTTTGTAAGTCGAGGAACCCTTGCACTGATTTAAAAGTAGAACAAAAGTCATCCAAGATATACAACAATCACCATTCAATAACTCGTCCTCCATAAACACGCATTCAAAACAAACAACAATACATGCATGAATGGAGCAAAAATACAAGAAGCTGCCTAATGCATACAAAGGCAAGATTGGGTAAGTTTACAGACGCAAACAACTGTGATACATAAACTGGATTATACATGTTTGTTATCGGTTAATGTCAAGAGAGCCGTGGTCCACCGAAGATAAATATAAAGAGAGACATTAAAATGTCTTTTCACTTAATGTCATTTCAAAAAATGTATATTTTGTTTTAGCTGTGTCACAAAGTGCTTAAACTGGCATAGATTTTATTATTATACATCTTCTTGAAATAAGGTCGAATGTAATGATATTTTCCTGAAAAGGATTATATGCTCATTGCAAATATAATATATGTTAGTGTATATAAATAGAAACCAATGTCAAATAGAACATGTGGCATTGCAGAACGCAGTCTATCCAAATCACACATTAAAACACGCATAATTAGCAACTTGTAGATAAAAAACATTTGATACTACGTATTGTATTTTCTCTACGTTTGTTGTGGATATGAAAGACTATTACAATCTTTCTATGGCGATGTGATTTACAAATGAGTTAAGATCCTGGTCATAATCACGTTCATACAATATTTAATAAATTTGTTAAAAGGTTTATCAAAAGAGATTATTATCCTATGATTTTGCATGTTTAGTGGTTGCGCCGTTTACAGTTCGCCACTATGATATCCTCTTTGATTGTGCGTTGACCGAACATATTATGGACCCTTTGATGACGTTTTCCTTATGTTATATATACATCATCATGTATGTGCTTTATTTATATTGCCTGTTAATGCTGCCTTTTGTGTTAGAGAATATAACATGGCGGGAGTATCTTTATTTACACTCGTTTTATTGGGATGATAATAAGGTAAGAGTTAGGTTTGGTGCACCATAGAACCTTGTTTAACTCCCGCCCTCGCCATCCAGCGGCTGTTTTGCCACTGTGCGTTCCAAGGCGGTAGCCCTATTGTCAGATATTTTATGTTTGTGATGTCATATCTTGCCTTTTAATCATCTTTGTAGTTGTTGTTTGTTTCTTTGTGTGTTTGTGGTTGACTGTGGTCCTTGAATGCTACATTTCCTTTTAGATCTACTTTTTCAGTAAATTAAATGTATTCCTTGAAAACGAAACACAAAACTGCAAACAATGATTAGGTCAATGACGGTAGTTGATATCGGCTAGATAAAAATACCGTTACTAGCTCAATACTGTCCAATTAAGGCTTACAAAGGGCAGCAATACTGAGCCATTCAAGATGTCGGCATTATGCATACGAGTCCAATAAATGCCATTCTAGCAGGAAGAAGAAGAAATAACACAAGCTTTGTTCCTCAGAACAATAACACTTATATACGGAATCGTTTAACATAAACTCACACGATTTACCAATGTCAATGCGTGGTAACATTTTACATACACACTCGTTAACTTAACCGGCCATGTCAAGTAGATAGAAATGTAGCATTTAAGCACAACTGTAAACCACAAACACACACAGAAACAATAAAAAATTACAAAAATGAATAAAAGGCAATATATGACATCAGTAAAGTCATGGATACAGGCTTGTTATATCAAAGATAAATGTTTCAGTAATAGCATCAATAATGATTCCGATAAGTGCATGCTAATCTACAGTTTGAATCCTTGTTTTTTTTGTCAGTTATGTATTAATTGTATATCAAAGCATGCGGTGTATTAAGCACGTCTATTACTTTGGAATTTGTCTTCATTTTACTTGATTTATAAACGCACGCCAAGCTATAAATCATTGATTGTGAAATAAGCTGTTTCTCGGAGTCGTTTGATGGTAGTTAAGATGGATTGTTCGCATTATTATACACGATCAGTTATTGAAATAAGAGCGTCAGACAACCAATACAGTTTATGCGGGCACTTTGTATATTGGTTGGAGCAGAGAGGAATATGCAACCGTATCTACGCCACATATCAGTAGAACGAAAAACACAGTATACAGACACTATGACATATCAACCCAGTTCATTTATTACTTAACAATGCAAACGTGTAGTTTTAAAAAGTATAATACATTCATCAGACGACTTGCGGTGTGGGAGTGTAATACATGTTTTAAACATATTTATTTGACATCCATTGCGAAACAAGTACTTGTAACTTAGATTAATCACTCTCGATGGCTTCCTGGGTAGAACCAGTACTAAGCAATGTGGATTAATTATCTTGCTAAAGGATAAATAACGTGTCCCTGCCACGGAGGATCGAACCCACGACCTCACGATCAGGAGTTTAGCGCTCTACCACTGGACCACGCACTCCACACTGGACCACGCATTCCAGTGTAATAAAGCCATGATGTATTTATCGTGTAACACTAGTAACATAAATAAATTAAATCAATAAAAAAAATGAAGGCCGAATCATCGTTCGGTCTTTTGACAACGTTATATATAGGCAGCTACTCTCATAAATGTCGCTTTATGAGTTTTTGAATATTTATAATAGCACATTTAATATTTAATATTGAACTTGTTTAACGCGTCGGACACAATTGATATGATGCTCGGCACAGCCTCACATCATATATTTTATCCAACTGGTTTAATACATTCAATATTAAACAGGCACTCATGTAAGTTCCTCTATATATTGAAACATTTGTATCAGTTTGAAAGGCAGTGTTGTTCTTAGATAAGACACTTTGCCTTAGCCTCGTCCCTAGCATAGTGTGAACGTAAACAAGGCGATCCCTATATCGGTAACGCGTTACAGAACCTTAGGATTCAGTTCAGTAGTAATAGAAGCAACGCTATTCCACCCCCACCCCGACAATATCCGATGTCTCACTTGCTGGTATGCAATATTTGTTTTAATATTATGACGATAATACTGTTTTTAGACAAGTTGGAATATGTAAAATATGTATCATTTCATATATTTTTCCTTTTAACCAGTTTTAAGCAACAAGTTAAGGTCAATATATTCAAGACTCATATCTTTAATACATGGTTTACACATTAAATCAGTATTTTACATGTAACAATATAAACCACATCATATTCTACACTTATCACTGATTCACCGATTCATTTGCACAAAACGTTTTGAACAATGAAAAACGCAATACATATTTGTCTTTATTTGTGTTTATAAGCGGCATTAATAACTCATTGAATGCCGCGGTATGTGATGTTACATATCGGAAACCGTTGATGGTTGATAATGCTGCTTCTAGAAAGCATACGTGATATATTTTATAACTAAAGGACAGGAAACAACATAATACAACTTTACAAATAAACGTGATTTCATTTCATTTTCTCATACATAAGCTATGTCTGCACTGCCTGCACAAATCAATACCTACATGAAAAGCTTAGGTGTAACACAATGGACGATCTTCTAATTTTGACTTACGATCAGAACTAGTAAGAAAACCGTTAGTGCAGCGTTTCAAGACGGTAGTAATGAACTCATAATCTCGGAGAGAATAATAATATTGCAAACGACACATACAGCTAAACCTTTATAACAATTTGAACATGAGATAACTTCAGTTCATGCAAATTAAAACAAACTGTTTTTGAAATATTCATTTGTATTATTGACACACTGTTATAAATAAATTAACGCTTTAGTATGCACTGACAAAGTAGATATTTACGAGTTGGTTAGAAAGAAAGAAAAAAAGAAAGAAAGAAAGAAACAGAAAGAAAGAAAATGCTTTATTCACCTCGTATATGAATCCAGAAACGTATTAAGCAAGTAAGTTGTATCGGTATATATAACGATTTGACTTTTTGTTTATTTCGGGGTTCATATGAACAAAAAGATGTGGTTATAAATTGTCCGCTGTCAGCACACAGTCATGTTAATATGACATACAACATGTTTGTTCGGGAGATCTTAACATGCATTATATATATATATATATATATATGAAGACAAATATTGGGACTGAAATGCATTTGGACATAAGCGTGCAATTGGTAGTATACCAACTTTTCACACTCTAGTGTTGCATGTGAGACTGTAAATGTACTTTTCTGGAACGAAAAACCTTGTTAAACTGACCTCATCATGACCGTTAATCCTTAGGCATATAAGAACAAAGGAGTCTGTCTGCATTAAAACAAGAAATAAAATATTACTCAATCTTTTCTCAAGCCCCGAGCTCTCCACAATTGAGCTTAATTATCAAATTAGGATTTTGGGTACCGTTTAAGGTAGTTAGCATTGATTTTGTACATTCAAAGGTCGATTACAACATTAAGTGGGCCAGTCATCAATCAGCAAATGGATAATGTCATCCTTAAAACGGACCTTTTTCAATGCATAGACTCAGAGAAATTATAACCAGACTGTAAGGAGATAACTATTGAAAATATCCAAAATAAAACATAACAAAAAATACTGATAAAGGAGATCCTTTTAGAGCAACAAACACAATTAAGAGAATAAAGCAGCAGACTCGGTTTTCTTGAGTCTGTTCATGAGAAGTAATGAAAGAAGCAACACTTCTCACGCCCCCTAGCACCGGCTTAAGCGGTATTCTACTTCAAAGCCCCCTAAATTGGGCTCGCTGGTCCCAAAGGACCAGTAAAAAATAACACTACTGATTCGTAGCATGGGAAAAATCAAACACCATTCACTCACGTAAAACTTTAAAAAAGGTTTTAGATGAGCAAACCCAATGTTACGTTTCTCTCTGCTTTTCGTGTGTGTGTTGCTTCAAATGGGTTCCCTTTTCAGTATTTATTGACCTTCACTCTAGCGTGTTACGGTTGTGGGTGGGGCTGTACAATTACGCACCGACTACAAATCTGTATTGTTATAAACCATTTCACCTGTACTTCGTAAATATCCGTACAATGATCAGAATTGCAGTCACATGGCGCAAAGTCACATGACTTCAAGAACGAATCAGATGCTGGTAGTCAAATAAGTATCAACAATATATATTGAGATAAGGTATTCGTATTCGATCAATTAAACACTGCAATCATAAGTGATATTCTATATAGAAACCACCATGACCCATCCATTCTTTGGAAACTAGATCGGATTTCTAGGCTACAAGAACACGTGTTGAATTATATGTGTGAATATACACTCTGAATCCGTAAAGTGTCCCTCTGAGTTGTTGGAAACCGTTAAATATTCTCTCATGATTTAATGTATGGATATACTCCACATCAGTAGTATGTGTTCCGTCTGAGTTACTGGAAACTGTTAAATATTCCCTCATGATTTAATGTATGGATATACAATAATCAGTAGCGTGTCCCCTCTGAGTTGCAAGAAACTGTTAAATATTCTCTCATGATTTAATTTATGGATATTCTCTTTGAACCAGTAGTGCGTTTCTCTGAGTTACTGCAAACTATGTTAAATATTCCCCCTCATGATTTAATGTATGAATATACTCTCTGAATCAGTATTGTGTTCCTTTGAGTTGCTGGAAACTGCTAAATATTCCCCCATGACTTAATGTATGAATATAATCTCTGAATCAGTAGTGTGTCCCGCCTGAGTTGATGGAATCTGTTAAATATTCACTCCTAATTTAATGTATGGATATACTCGTTGAAGCAAGTAGTCAGTCTCCTCGGAGTTGCTACAAACTGTTAAATATTCTCTCATTATTTTATGTATGGATATACTCGCTGAATCAGTAGTCTGTCCCCTCTGAGTTGCTACAAACTGTTAAATATTCTCTCATGATTTAATGTATGGATATACTCGTTGAATCAGTAGTCTGTCCCCTCTGAGTGGCTATAGACTGTTAAAATATGTGATCATGATTTAATGTATGGATATACTCGCTGAATCAGTATTGAGACCCTCTGAGTTGCTAGAAACTGTTAAATATTCAATCCTGATTTAATGTATGTATAAATAGTCTGTCCCCTCTGAGTTGCTACAACCTGTTAAATATTCTCTCATGATATAGTGTATGGATATACTCGCTCAATCAGTATAGAGACCCTCTGAATTGCTGGAAACTGTTAAATATTCCCTCCTGATTTAATGTATGGATATACTCGTTAAATCAGTAGTCTGTCCCCTCTGAGTTGCTACAAACTGTTAAATATTCTCTCATGATTTAATGTATGGATATACTCGCTGAATCAGTATTGAGACCCTCTGAGTTGCTGGAAACTGTTAAATATTCTCTGATGATTTAATGTATTGATATACTCTTTGAATCAGTAGTGCGTCCCCTCTGAGTGGCTGCAAACTGTTAAATATTCCCTCAAGATTTAATGTATGAATATACTCACTGAATCAGTATTGTGTTCCCTCTGAGTTGCTACAAACTGTTAAATATTTCCTTATGGTTTAATGTATGAATATAATCTCTGAATCAGTAGTGTGTCCCGTCTAAGTTGCTGGAATCTGTTAAATAGTCCCTCATGATTTACTGTATGGATATACACTTTGAATCAGTAGTGCGTCCCCTCTGAGTTGCTGCAAACTGTTAAATATTCTCTCATGATTTATGTATGAATATATTGTCTGAATCAGTATTGTGATCCCTCTGAGTTGTTGGAAACTGTTAAATATTCCCCCATGATTTAATGTAAGAATATACTCTCTGAATCAGTATTGTGTCACTCTGAGCAGCAGAAAACAGTTAACAAACTGTTAAATATTCCCTCATGATTTCATGTATGAATATACTCGTTGAATCAGTAGTCTGTCCCCTCTGACAGGCTACAAACTGTTAAATATTCCCTCATCATGTAATGTATGTATGTACCTTTTGAATCAGTTTTGTGACCCTCCGTGTTGCTGATTGTTAAATATTCCCTTACAATTTAATGTATAGATATACTCTCTGTATCAATAGTGTGTCCAGTCTGAGTTACTTGAATCTGTTAAATATTCCCTCCTGATTTAATGTATGGATATACACGTTGAATCGGTAGTCTGTTCCCTCTGGGTTGCTACAAACTGTTAAATATTCTCTCATGATTTAATGTATGGATATACTCGTTGAATCAGTATTGAGGCCCTCTGATTTGCTGTATACTGTTAAATATACCCTCCTGATTTAATGTATGGATATACTCATTGAATCAGTAGTCTGTCCCCTCTGACTGGCGACAATCTGTTAAATATTCCCTTATGATTTAATGTATAAATGTAGTTTTTGAATCAGTAGTGTGTCCACTCTGAGTTGCTGGAAACTGTTAAATATTACCTCATTATTTAATTATGTGTGGATATACGCTCTGATTCTGTACAGTGTCCCCTCTCAATTGCTGGAAACTGTTAAATATTCCCTCATAATTTAATAAATGTATGTACTATCTGAATCAGTATTGTGACCCATTGAGTTGCTGAAAACTGTTAAATATGAACACATGATTTAATGTATGGATATACACTTTGAATCTGTAGTGTGTCTCCTCTGAGTTGCTGGAAACTGTTAAATGTTCCCTCATGATTAACTGTATTGATATACACTTTGAATCAATAGTGCGTCTCCTCTGAGTTGCTGCAAACTGTCAAATATTCCCTCATGATTTAATGTATGAATATACTGTCTGAATCAGTATTGTGACCCTCTGAGTTGCTGCAAACAGTTAAATATTTCCTCATGATTAACTGTATTGATATACACTTTGAATCAGTAGTGCGTCCCCTCTGAGTTGCTGCAAACTGTTAATCATTTCTTCATGATTTAATGTATGAATATACTCTCTGAATCAGTATTGTGACCCTCTGAGTTGCTGGACACTTTGAATCAGTAGTGGACGCACTACTGATTCAAAGTGTATATCAATACAGTTAATCATGAGGGAACATTTAACAGTTTCCAGCAACTCAGAGGGTCACAATACTGATTCAGAGAGTATATCTATACATTAAATCATGTGTTCATATTTAACAGTTTTCAGCAACTCAGAGGGTCACAATACTGATTCAGAGAGTGCGTCCCCTCTGAGTTGCTGCAAACTGTTAAACATTTCTTCATGATTTAATGTATGAATATACTCTCTGAATCAGTATTGTGACCCTCTGAGTTTCTGAAAACTGTTAAATATGAACACATGATTTAATGTATGGATATACACTTTGAATCTGTAGTGTGTCTCCTCTGAGTTGCTGGAAACTGTTAAATATTCCCTCATGATTAACTGTATTGATATACACTTTGAATCAGTAGTGCGTCCCCTCTGGGTTGCTGCAAACTGTCAAATATTCCCTCAAGATTCAATGTATGAATATACTGTCTGCATCGGTATTGTGACCCTCTGAGTTGCTGCAAACAGTTAAATATTTCCTCATGATTAACTGTATTGATATACACTTTGAATCAGTAGTGCGTCCCCTCTGAGTTGCTGCAAACTGTTAAATATTTCTTCATGATTTAATGTATGAATATACTCTCTGAATCAGTATTGTGACCCTCTGAGTTGCTGAAACGGTTAAATATTCCATCATGATTAACTGTATTGATATATACTGTTAACAAACTGTTAAATATTCCCAGAATAGTGATCCCTCTGAGTTGCTAGAAACTGTTAAATATTAAATCATGATTTAATATATCGATATACTCTCTGAATCAGTATTGTGACCCTCCGAGTTGCTGCAAACTGTTAAATATTCGCTCATGATTTAATGTATTGCTATGATCTCCGAATCAGTAGTGTGTCGCGTCTGAGTTGCTCGAATCTGCTAAAATATTCCCTCCTGATTTAATGTATGTATATACTCGATGAATCAGTAGTCTGTTAAATATTCTCTCAATATTTAATGTATGGATATACTCGCTGAATCAGTATTGAGACCCTCTGAGTTGCTGGAAACTGATAAATATTCTCTCCTGATTTAATGTATGGATATACTCGTTGAATCACTAGTCTGTCCCCTCTGATTTGCTATAAACTGTTAAATATTCCCTCATGATTTAATGTATGAATATACTTTTTAAATCAGTAGTGTGTCCACTCTGAGTTGCTGGAAAGTGTTAAATATTCCCTCATTATTTAATTATGTGTGAATATACTCTCTGATTCCGTATAGTGTCCCCTTTGGAAACTGTTAACTATACCTTTATGATTTAATGGACGAATATACTCTCTGAATCAGTAGTGTGTCCCCCTCTGAGTTTCCGGAATCTGTTAAATATTCCCTCCTGATTTAATGTATGTATATACTCGATGAATCAGTAGTCTGTTAAATATTCTCGCATAATTTAATGTATGGATATACTCGCTGAATCAGTATTGAGACCCTCTGAGTTGCTGGAAACTGATAAATATTCTCGCCTGAATTAATGTATGGATATACTCGTTGAATCACTAGTCTGTCCCCTCTGATTTGCTATAAACTGTTAAATATTCCCTCATGATTTAATGTATGAGTATACTTTTTAAATCAGTAGTGTGTCAACTCTGAGTTGCTGGAAAGTGTTAACTATTCCCTCATTTTTTAACTATGTGTGAATATACTCTCTGATTCCGTATAGTGTCCCCTTTGCAAACTGTTAACTATTCCCTTATGATTTAATGGACGAATATTCTCTCTGAATCAGTAGTGTGTCCCCCTCTGAGTTGCTGGAAACTGTTAAATATTCACACATGATTTAATGTATGGATATACTCTCTGAATCTATAATCTGAGTTGCTGGAAACTGATACATTTAATGTATGGACTTCATTTTGAATCAGTAGTGTGTCTCTTCTGAGTTGCTGGAATCTGTTAAATATTCCCTCATGATTTATTGTATGGATACACTGTCTGAATCAGTAGTGTGTCCCCTCTGAGTTGTTGGAAACTGTTAAATATTCTCTGATAATTTAAGGTGTGGATATACCCATTAAAAGAACATTTTCCCTCCTCTGAGTTGCTTTAAACTATTAAATATTCCATCATTATTTACTCTCTAAATAAGTAGTGTATCTTGTCTCATCTAATTCGCTCAAAACTGTTGAATGTGTCCTCGTAATTTAAGGTATGGATATACCCTCTGAATCAGTGGTTTGTCCTCTCTGAGTTGTTGGAAACTGTTAAACATTCACTCGTGATTTCGTGTAGTTTACACAATGTAGACAGGAACGGTAGCATTCCAAGACGACAGTAAACCACAAACACACATAGAAACAAATAACTGTTTACAAATAATTTAAAGATGAATAAAATGCCATCTAAGACATCACAAACATAAAAGAGTTGACAATAGGGCTACCGCCTTGGAACGGTCAGTGGCAAAAAAGGCATCTGGGTGTTTAAACCAGGTTCTAGGGTGCATCAAACCTCACTCTTACCCTATTGACATCCCAATAAAACGGGACAGTGTAAATAAAGAAATCTCCGCCATGAACTATTCTCTAACCAATAAGGCAGCATTACTAGGCAATATAAGCAAAACACAAAGAGTCTCGTGTATACAAAAACACAAAAAATCAATAGCCTAGAAAGCCACCAGAAGGTACTATCTTACTTGGCCGAACCCAGAGCAACAATATAAAAACCATTGAGGGCACGACAAGACAAGATAGCAGACAAACATCAAAAGTCACCGTCATTTTGGGCTTTAGGTAGACGTCATCATAGGTCCACAGCCTGTCCGCACAATTAAGGAGGAAAGCATAGTGGCGAACTGTAAATGGGTCTACCGCCAAGCATGCAGTGGGTTGCAAAATGATAGGGTCATGACCTATTTTGATAAACCTTTTAACAAGTTTAACAAAGATATATGAAAGTGATCATGACCAAGGATCTTACGAAGTTTGTAAATCACGTCACCATAGGTTACGAATATCAAAGTCCTCAACTCGAGAACAAGCTCTAGAAAAACGAATAAGTTGGGACACATAGACCCCATACGAAGTTTCTCGGTTCAAAATCCTCATCTAAATGGGGATAAATAACAATATCAAAATTAAAATCATCTCTCTTGTCATATATTTTGCTAATTATTTCACCATTTTCAATAGAGAGAAGTAAATTGAGAAAAGCAGCGTCAGAATCAGAAATATTTGCTTTGTTAAGTCGAAGTTATTTAGGATATATATTATTAACCATAGTAGAAAAAAAGGGTTGTGAATGTTTCATATGTCATCCAGGTATCGAGAGGTGTCATTAAAGGCCTAAATAACATCTTACTGGGTATCTGGTGAAAGACTCAACATGAAATCTCTTTCATAGCAATATAAAATCAAATCTGCTGCAAGGGGTGCAAAGTTCGTTCTCATAGGGTACCAACAATTTGTCTATAAGCGGTAGTTCCATACCTGACGAAAATATTATCTAATAGGACGATGAGTGCTTCATCAACTTCCTTACAAGTCCACATAGTGTCATTGTCTTAACTGCCGCTAGTAAAAAACGCTTTAATATTATTACAGGCCAACAATTTTGTTATTTCTCTAGCAAAATAAGAGCAACAAGCTTGTCTTTGATAAGGTGATGTGGTAAGGTTATTTATAGTTTAGAGAAGACATAAGTGCTTATAGATGAAACTTGACGTTTATTACACATTTTATCAAGAACGTCTACTGAATGTTTAATAGACCAAAATAAATTAATCCCAGAATTGTCATAAGTTTTAGAACAATATTGTTTAACGTCATCTGTATTGGCAGTAAGACAAGAAGTTAAAATATTGGAGATGTTTGTGGTGGTGCAAGCACTAGAATTCCAAATAAAGAGGGCCTTATACGGATGTTTATGTTATTTAGGAATCCAGTACAAAGTTGGCAGTTTGTTATGCTTTTCGTCTACCCCAGCCTTGAAAGTAGTGCACCGAGTGATATGTGTGAAAACATCATCCTCAGTAGATTGAACTGGAGTATACGAATTAGTGCTACCGAGTTCCAGAGATAAAACGTTGACGTAATGTAGGCGTCAAACAATAAATACATTATTAGCTGCTTTATCAGCAGGAACTAAAACAAAATTATTATGAAATTCTTGAATTCCCGATTATAAATTACGTAAGGAAAACTAGGTCTTGGAGTAAGTAAAGAGGGGCTAGCATTATAAAAATTTGTACGTGTATCTACTACTACGCCATGAAGCATAGAGCGGTGGGAAATGTGTTGTTTTGGATACCTTCGACCGTAGGGTTGTTTGACGTTATTTTATGACTAGTATTATCAGCTTCAAGCGGCATTATTAATCGCATAGTATGATGTAAAATCTCAGTCGGAACATTGCAAATTAACATATTCATGCTTGGTGTTCATTTGAGCATTGTCATTTACTTTTAATGGATTACATATTACTTAGGTACAGATATGTGCGTCTCGAAACAAAAACGAGTACAGAAGTACAACGGTGGCATGTTTTAAATATGCTTGGAAAGCATAATCAAGCCTCCATTGCCTAATCAGCTTTTATGTCTACAGTTGTGGTCAATACCGAATTATACTCCGAATCGAATGAACTTATTTTTTTTGCAGTACAATATCTATGACAAAATGTGTTCTACTTAACAGCATCTAAAATCAAAGGCAACAAACAAATACAAGAACAATATACACTCACGGACAATATGTATTTTATTTCTTAAAGGAAATCATACGAAAATATAGCTTCATTCACTGAGTGTTATTGTGTTGTTTGCTCCGTTTATTTAAGGGTCAGTTAGAATTATTTTGATTTTGTTAATTGCAGCTCACTCACAAGAGTATAGGCAGGTATTTTTGCATTTACGAGCTGATGTTACTGGAAGAATAAAACAATACCCTCGCCATGAACAAAATGATATCTTCATCAATCTAACGCAGCAGTTAATGATCTATTATAACATTTTAAACATTTAAGGGGTTTATGTTTTTTTTATAAACAAGTAGTCATGATTTTGATTGGAGTTGCCTATGAATACAGAGATGTGGCATGTTAATTACGAATTTTTGTTTCTGAGCAAGCACAATCATCTTTAGGTATGCGTAGTAATTTACCTGGCGAAACAACTCGCAAACCTCAGGTGAAAGTTTTAAATGGCAACACAAATATATGAACAAATAAATTCTTTTCATATCTCTACTTTAAGAATAAACATGTGTTGATTACATGCCTGGATATAGATCGCAGAGACTAGGATCAAGTCAATCGCGGTTTCTGTTTTTACTGCCATGCAAAGAAAGGTTTATAATATAAGTCCAACAGGAAGAGTAGCATTCACAGAAAACAGTCACTCCAACAAGTATTACAATGCACAGAAAAGTACATCACAAACACATTCAGTAAACAAGCACATCACAAACATATAAGGGTTGATAACCGGAGTACCGCCTTGGAACGGTAAGAGGCAAAAGGAACCACCGTGGAGTTTAAACCGGTTCAAGGATGCATCAAACCTCACTCTTACCATGTCATCATCCCTAAACAACAGGACAGTGTAAATAAAAATAATCCCCGCAGAGTTAACCCCTTACATTTGAGAAATCATAGATAGGTGTAATAAGAAAAAAACATCAGAAATGTTCATGTATATAATATGTCATAAATAAGTTAAACCTAAGAAGCTAATCTCATAATTATGTCCTCGATGACTTGTCTGAAGTCAGAGCATCAAGGGGGAAACCGTTATTGGCACGACAAAACGGAGTGAAGGACTTACATCAAACGGTTCCCGCCTTAAAGGATTTAGGAACACGTTGCCATAGAGTCCACCGCCCGTCCGGTAGTTGCACAACAAGGAGGAGAGCATGTTTGAAAACTGTAGAAGGGTCTACAATTAAGCAAGTATTACGCCGCAGAATACTTCGGTCGTAACGTCTGTTTATAAATTTTCTAATAATTTGAAGTTGTTGTGAATGTTTTGTTGTGAAGTTGTTGTTGAGTATTTCGGTCGTAACCTCTGATTATAAATTTTCTAATTTATTGATGTTGTTATGAGAAATATAACCAAAATGTGAGTATGGTTCAGATATGCCAATTATCAAGTTAGTAATGTTATTGTTTGAAATTAATCACGAATGTAATCCTTGGTCTATGCTGGAATATTCAAGAGCAACTGTGCGTAAGTAAAGCATATATTGAGCATAACCAAATAACAGTCTGATTTTCATTCAGTGGAACGTATACATGAAAACATGAGCATAGACCCATACAAGTAAGAACTATACTATTGGGCATTGGATAATTACTCGCTACATGTATATCGTCGAGATATGCATACGCGAGTGTGCGAATGCAGAAAAGAAGTGCACAGTTCGATATTTATTTTTTCGGAGTTAATACTAAACGGGGTCATGAAAAGTATTACATTTCACGCATTAAAACAATAATGACTATTACGCAATCATTTCCGAATTTGTATTCCTTAGTCTGAATTATAACACGCAAACAAGCATTGAGAGTTTGTATCGAGTTAGGATTTTTGAGACCCTTCAAGTAGTTAAACTGTACTGCGCACATGAGATCGGCTATGTCGATTATAACAGAAGGTGGGCCAGGTCGCCAATCAGCATAATGCTCTTGTCGTGTTTAAAACGGACCCTTTTCAGCGCACAGACCCTGAAAAATGTTGCAGAATAAATAGTAAGAGATAACAGTAGAAACATATTTAAAAAGCGAATTCAATCACCTTTGACATAACAGTTTAACGTTTACAAAGCTTAAGTTCATGTCGAAGAGGATAATTGCCAATAATGTAATATTTATAAATGCAGTATAGTTAATAGCTTGTCTCTGTTATATTTAGTTATAAACGAGTTATATATCCCAATAAAAAAAAGTGTGCGATTTAGTTACAGTACTACTGTATTTGTCTTCATTTGCCTTCACAAACGCAAACCATAATTCATTGATTATAGTACTCTGCGTCTATCGGAAACATCATTTTGAAATACAAGTGCCAAGTAACCAATACAGAGGTTATTCATGTCATGCTTTAATTATGTCGCTTTAAACGTAGTATGGTAATCTAAAATGCAACAGCTTTCTCATTACGGAGAATTTGTAAATAATGAGTAATAAATCGCGTGGATAAGTTGTCATTTCGATATTTACCCAGTATGGTACATGCATCATTCTATAAATAACTATCAACGTATTAGAAAATCATAAGTTTTACATTGTTCAGGGTTTTGCTCTTAATGCTTTTTTCTATTGTTGCTCTGGCTTCCGCCAAGTCACTGAGTTCTTGCCTTGTGGGTTTCTAGGTTGTGTTTATATATTCATATATACATGATCATCGTTGTGATATACATGTATTTCTATATGTAAATGTTGCCTATTTTGTTAGAGGACATAGCCTGGCGAGGATTTCTTTATTTAAACTGTTCCGTTTAAGTAAGATTGACCATTGAGTAAGAATGAGGTGTTGTGGATCCTAGACCCCGGCGGACGTTTAGCAGTATTGTTTTGTTTGAGATGTCACATACTTTGCTTTTTACTTATCCTTGTTATTTTCTGCTTGTTTTGATGTTGTTGCTTTTTTTGGTACATCTTTTGTTCGACTGTTATATTTGCTTTTAGCATTGTTGTTACACACGTATATATTTATATGCTTCAAGTATACTTATCTGTTACATTTTCTAATGTTGCCCGGTATTGTAACAATATCAATGGTCTCATTTTAGTTTTTCTAAAAGAACGTTCTGATTTTGTGCGACGTGAGATAAACATAACAAACTAGAAATTGTTATTGTCCATGGGACAAAAACGTATGGCTCCCCCAATAGCCCGAACAGGCATAATTGACGACTCTAGGTCCAACCGTCCTCTATTGATCTGAGATCGTTTTGATAATCAATATCTCTGTGACTGTATCTACTATCTGTATCAGTAAGGCCACATAAAAAATTATGTGTGGTTCAGGTAACCCGATCAACTCTATTATTTTAAGGGGCCGACCAACCATCCTTCCAAGTTTGAGGACCCTAGGTCTAACCATTCTCTAGTTATTGATCGGACATCGTTTTGATAGTCAATGTCACCGCAACCTTGACCTTTGACCTAGTGACCCCAAAATCAAAAGGGGTCATCTACTTGTCATGACCAACCATCCTTCCAAGTTTGAGGAACCTAGGTCCAACAATTCTCTAGTTATTGATCGGACATCGTTTTGATAGTCAATGTCACCGCAACCTTGACCTTTGACCTAGTGACCCCAAAATCAATAGGGGTCATCTACTTGTCATGACCAACCAACCTTCCAAGTTTGAGGACCCTAGGTCCAACCATTCTCTAGTTATTGATCGGACATCGTTTTGATAGTCAATGTCACCGCAACCTTGACCTTTGACCTAGTAACCCCAAATCAATAGGGGTAATCTACTTGTCATGACCAACCATCCTTCCAAGTTTGAGAACCCTAGGTCCAACCATTCTCTAGTTATTGATCGGACATCGTTTTGATAGTCAATGTCACCGCAACCTTGACCTTTGACCTAGTGACCCCAAATTCAAGAGAGGTCATCTACTTGTCATGACCAACCATCCTTCCAAGTTTCAGGACCCTAGGTCCAACCATTCTCTAGTTATTGATCGGACATCGTTTGTGACACAGACACGCACGCAGAGAAACAGACAGACAGACAGACAGACAGAAAGCACAAAATCAATATGGCTCCCCTACCACACAAAGTGTGGGGGAGCCATAAATATACATAACAATATTTGCTATATATTGCATTACCCCGAGACAGTCGCAGAAAATTACTACATTTATGTATCACTCCGATACAAATTCAATTCCCCAGACAAAACGCGTGTTCGTAGAGGTGTCCAACGTATTCAATAGTAATGCGATTTTGCACTCTTTGTCAAAGTACTCATCGATTGAACGTTGTCTTGCGTCTGTTTCTTCGGGATTTAAGACCAATAACGTATGACTGGTATATCTTCACGACAGAATAAAATATGTTCTTCAATATTAAATATGAACTAAAACTTAAAGCCTAATACAATATGTACTTCGTAAGCGTTTGTTGTTGTTCAGCTGTTAAAAAATAGGCTCCTATGGATTGAATGTATGAATATATCATATGAGTGGGCAATTTGTAATCGTTGAGTTGCTGAAAACATTGATATTCATTAAAAAAACACTAAGAAAACCCTCGTGGGTCAAAGATATACAACCCGAATTGATAGTTTGTTTTTATTAAGTTCCTTATTGGTTTAAGGTATGATTAGACGATATGAATTGGTAGTGTGTCCTCAGTGAATTGCTTGAAACATGTAAAGAGCTCCTTATTGGATTAAGGTACGAATATATGAATTGGTAGTTTGTTTTCAGTGAATTGCTGGAAACATGTAAATAGTTTCTTATTGGTTTAAGGTATGAATATACGATCGGATTTGGTAAATTGTCAACACTGGATTGCTGGAAACTATCCAATTGTCTCTCATGAGTTTAATATAATGAATATACCGATTGACGTGATTAAGCAGGTAAATAGTCGGTTTAAGGCATAAATATACGTTCTTAAGTGGTACTTGTTCAACCTTGAATTGCTGTATGAGCCTACTGAGTGGATGGAAAGTGTTAAACAGCCCATCATGATTAAATTTTAAAAATGGAGGAAATTGCGGTTGTTAATTTTTATTCTAGATACATCCGGAAGTGCTTATAAGTTTTTTATTTCTTTATAACAACATTTAAGTGTATCGTTTGCTAATATTTCTAAATGTTGACCACACATATCACTCGGTGCACTACTTTCCAGGCTGGGGAAGACAAAAAGCAGAACAAACTGCCAACTATGTACTTTACTCCTAAATTACATAAAAATCCGTATAAGAACCGCTTTATTTCGAATTCTAGTCCATGCACCACCACAAACATCTCCAAACTTTTAACTTCTTGTCTTACTGCCGTTAATGATCACGTTAAACAATATTGTGATAAAACTTATGAAAACTCTGGGATTAATTTGTTTTGATCTATTAAAAATTCAGGAGACGTTCTTGATAAATTTTGCAATAAACGTCAAGTTTTATCTATTAGCTCTTATGACTTGTATATACAACCTTACCACATCACCTTATCAAAGACAAGCTTATTGCTCTTATTCAAAAACATTCGCTAAGAAAAATACTACAGATTTGGCCTGTAATATTAAAGCGTTTTTTTGATTAACGGCAGTTTAGACAGTTACACTATGTGGACTTGCCAAGAACTTTGTGAAGCACTCATTTCCGATTAGTTCATATTTTCGTCAGGTATGGAACGACCGTTTAAAGACAAATTGTTGGTATTCCTATGGGTACGAACTGTGCACCCCTTGTCGAAGATTGTTTTTTATATTGCTATATATGTTCATGTTGAGCCTTTCACCAGATACACAGGAAGATGTTATTAAGGCCTTTAATGACACCTCTCAGTATCTGGATGACATATTACACGTTATAAACCCGTTCTTTTCTACTATGGTTAATAATATATAACTTAAAGGACTTCAACTTAACAAAGCTAATATTAATGATACTAATGCTTCTTTTCTTGATTTACATCGCTCCATTGAAAATGGTGAAATAATTAGCAAAATATATGGCAAGAGAGATGATTTTAATTTGATATTGTTCATTATCCCCATTTAGATGTGAGATGTTCCCCGAGCACCTTCTTATGGGGTCTATGTGTATCAACTTATTCGTTTTTCTAGAGCATGTACTCGAGTTGAGGACTTTAATATTCGTAATATTTGTATAACTAAAAAGCTACTACATCAGGGTTACCGTTACTATAAACTTCGTAAAACCTTTGCAAAATGTTATTATCGAAACCCTGATCTTCTTTCCAAATATAAAAGTAATTTAAGAACTCTTCTGCGACAAGGACTATCACAACCTGACTCCTATGGTGACGTGATTTACAAACTTCGTAAGGTCCTTGACAATTATCACTTTCATACTATCTTTGTTAAACTTGTTGAAAGAAATTATCAAAAGAGATTATGACCCTACCATTTTGCAAGGCACTGCATGCTTGGTGGTGGACCCACAGTTCGCCACTATGCTTTCCTCTTTAATTGTGCGATGACCGGACAGTAGGTGGACCCTATGACGACATCTACCTAAAGCCCAAAAGGACGGTGACGTTTGATGCTTGTCTGTAGTCTTGTCTTATCGTGCCCTCAATGGTTTATTCTCTTGTTGCTCTGGCTTCTGCCAAGTCATTGAGTACCTTCTTTGTGGCTTTCTATGCTATTGTTTTTTGTATTTATATATACACGAGCATATTTGTGTTTGTTATTTACTCTGTCCCGTAAGTGTGAGGTTTGGTGCACCCTAGAACCAAGTTTAAACCCCAAGCGGCCTTTTTTTGCCATTGACCGTTCCAAGGCGGTAGCCCTATTGTCAACCCGTTTTTGTTTGTGATGTCTTATTTGACCTTTTATTCATCCTTAAATTTGTTCTTTGTTCCTGTGTGTGTTTGTGGTTGACTGTCGTCCTTGAATGCTGCTTTTCCTGTTCGAGTTTTATACCTATATTTATTGTTAGTAATTTACGTTTAAAGGAATGACATTTTGCTTACATTATCCTGTCAATTTGGGCACGGAGGACAGAGGTTGTGTACACATACAATTGATTAAAGCTTACAATAGGGCGTAGTGACTGCTGACCATTCCACTATATATTTATCACTTTACCTAGGCTATTGTTGTTTTTATTGACTGTTTAAAACTGCTCATTTTTTTAGTATGCAATAAAATGCGGACATACCGTGACATTACGTTTGGGTGCTATGGTTACTAAATGACCAATTTCCTCATTAAGGAATGGATATTTCCATTGAATGTGTTGTTTGTAATACCTGTGTTACTTAAAACCAGTTCCAATCAATTTATTTTAGTTTTACCAAATACATGTTTGACCTGTATCAATAATAAAACGTCTTTTATATTTTAGACAATTCACCCCTCTGTATCTGGATGATGTATTAAACTTTGACAACCTTTTATGTTCTGCTATGGTAAATAATATATACCCTAAATAACTTAAACTTAACAAATCCAGTATTCCTAATAATGTTTACTCGATTTGTATCTCTCAGATGAAAATGGAGAAATAATAAGCAAACATTATGAATAGAGACATGATTTTAATTTCGATAACAGTATTTATCCCTATTTAGACGGGGTGTTCGCAAAGCAACATCGTAGCGAGTATATGTTTCCAAACGTAGTCGTTTTCCAAACCTTTGCATAACTAAAAAGCGACTAAAAACCTTCGCAAGTTATTATTATCGTAACTCTGATCTGTCTTAAAAAATAAAAGTAACTCTTCTGGGACAAAAACTATCACACATCTGACGACTTCTATGAGGACGTGATTTACACACTTCGTCAGATACCTGTTCAAGAATATTTTCATACACATACGCAAGGTATTTAAACGTTTATCAAACAAGCTTATGATCCTATCATTTTGCAACGCACTGCATGTTTAGTGGCTGACCATTTACAGTTCGCCATTATGCTTATTATATTTGATTCTGCAATGTCCGGACGGACTGTGTACACTATGTTGACGTCTAACTAAATCCTGAGAGGGCGGTATCGCTTGATGTCTGTCCCCAACATTGTCTTATTCTGCCTTTACTGGTTTATACTCTTGTTGGTCGGGCTTTTTCCAAGTCAGTGAGTACTTGAGTTGTGGCTTTCTAGGCTTTTGTTGTTTTGTATTAATATGTACAGGAGCATCTTTGTGTTATACTTATAGTGTCTATTAATGCTGTTATATTTCTTTATTTATGTATGGGATGACAATAGTGTAACAGTAAGGTGTGGTGCACCAAAGGACTTGGTTTAAACCCCCAGCGGCCCTTTTGTCACTGACTGATCCAAGGTGGTATGCCTATCGTCTATGGTTGTGATGACATATACCTTGGCTTTTATTCATCGTTGTAATTGTTGTTTGTTTATATGCGTTATGTTGGTAGACTGTGGTCCTTAAATGCTAAATTTCCTGTTCGAAATGTATATTTACTTATATATTATGTTCTAGTATATGCTATCTAGATATTTATTGTTACATTACTATAAAAGTCGGCATATCTAATTTCTTTACTAGAGAATGAAGCGACTGACTGTGAAGTTAAACTCTCAAAGCTGCTGTCAATCACATGGGACAGTAATTGAGAAATTTCTTTCCAATATCCGATTACTGGAAGGAAGCAATTTTGTATTCAATTAGTGCGTATCCTTATACGAACATATATTACGCTTAACACGATCTGGGATTCTGAATCAAATCCTATCATACGCATTTCTTTGTCTGTGTGACATGTTTACGCATGAAAGAAACAAAGTGCTTATGTTTTGGAAGTGTCGTTCAGGAAGACATCTCGCGATATTTAAGGGTCAATAAAGTAATCTCCAACGTTCGCTAATCTGCTTAAGGGGCCTAGATGATAGAGATTAGTAGTCATTATATTTTCTTGAGTTAAAAGTGAAAAGCACGTACATACTAGTCAAAATTCCCACCTACGAATATGTCAATAATATTTTCATTGTTTTGTGTCTTTCTTGCTTGAGAGGAGATACAACGGAACTGCAAAATAAAGAGTTTAAATCGCCTTCTCGGATTGCATGATCACGTTGTAAAACTTTCAGGTCTATGTGTTTTCTTAAAAATAAATTATAACACGTTCACACCTGGATACATAGAACTTTGAAGTAATGCAGCTTTAGATGTTCCTAATTCTAAAACATGCCAACTAAAACTATTTTGACATCATGTTTTGCTAGAATTACCACTACAAATGCGTTTGCAAGGAAACTTTTCGAATCTTTGTTAATGTTGAATTACATTAGATCTTTTTTTATTTATTCATAGCGTACTGTTATAAAATGGATGGGATATTGTCAGACGAAATTGTCAGTCAAATGCATATTTTAGGCATGAGCAATGTAAACCATATATAGCCTAGAGGCCACTTTAGGCTGTCTGCTCAAGTTAAGGCTCGAGTTCAACATTTTGCAAGGAGCAAAGTGTTTGGTAATATTGGAAAGATTATACTCTCACCTTTTTTATGGTACCCGTGTTCAGCTCTGATTTTGCACGTGACGATAGAAAATCGAGGTCAAAGGTTATGACCCTTTTTCCCGTTTTTTTGTTAGGTGAAAATGAAAATTGACTGTGATAGCTTTGTAAGTATTCAATTCATATAAGATAACACAATTTATATAGCTGTGTATGATACGTTAAACATAAATTTAATATATTTATATTATTGCCAGTTTGGATTGCTATGTATTATAAATACCACAGATAACGTTGACGTTATTAACGTGGTTCTGAAGCCATTTTTTTAAAGTTTGAATATTTTATTTTATTTTCCTGGTAGTTTTCATGTCGACCAAAATACTATTAAAACATTTGTTTAATGCATGCAGTTAAAATAAATAAATGTTCAATATTATAAAAGAACCCGTCTACCGTCCTGATTTTGAAAGTTAAGAGACATCCTGATGCTTAAGGTGAAGGCTCCTATTTGACGATTTTGGTAAATGAAAATTCAAAATTGAACATGACATATATAGAGTCAATTGATAAGGAATGTCAATTGATAAGGAATGCCAATTAATCAGGAAAATGAATTGTTGATACTTCAATAAATATCTGATATGTTATATGGGTAAATATTTGGCAGTCACTGGTTCAAGCTTCACATACGAAACAAGTTTCGTTTGAATGTACTTAAGCAACACACGTCCCAAGCACACGTTCTCAGCCTCGTTCGTCAGATGGGGACGTAAATCGGACTGTTCCGTTTATCGGAGTATATCCCTCTTGAACACGTTAAAGAACAATAAGAATGTTACTATCCGTTAGTAAGAATTCCCGGATGCATATATATTAAACGTACCATGTCTCTGGAGAAGCTCTACCTAAACAGTACTGCGTGGATGGGCCGTACGTATATACGTAAATAACAATATTAGCATTAGCATCGCAGTAATGATTTTCGCTTTTTATTTGTTTTTTATATTATATTTCATGATATATTTACACTTTGTCGCAATTTTAATACAAAATACTGGTATCTATGAAAAACAAAGCAAACATGACTATCGCTTTTACAATTGTGTAAGAACCGTAAACTATGGGGAAAATGCCATGCGTTTTGCTAAAAAACAAATAGCATACGTGGGATGTCTGCTCACTAGTATTAAAGGAACAACTGTCTTTTTTATTGTAACATTTCAGTCTGTTGAACATGTCATCGTCGGAACTCGCGTTTCATCACGATGAATGGAGTGATAACGTAATCAATCAAACGTGGGTTCCGACGGTGACGACGAATATGTTTTGCTGAACTACCAAGAGCCAACGCGGTACTGACTGTGATTTCTGGAGATATGCACACTATTCGTGATTAACTTACACATATGATATAGTTGAAATATCAAACATGTATTCTTCTGCCGCGAATACCACCACCTTAGAAAATTGTTGACTAGAACTTGTCATAGACCGAGGTTACATTATCGATAAATCTACAAAACGTCTTGTGCTAAATATTTTAAATGCAAATCTCTCCCTACCAAATATTTTCTTCTTCACGACGTAGAACAAATAGGACCTCAAGTTCATGATTTAACACGCTATATATAAAATCTATGTGTCATGTGGTGTTAGAGAAGATGTTTTGTAAGGACTCTTTTCATATATAAGTAAAAGGAAACACGTGAAATCTCTATACACGGGACTTTGTTTGAATAAGCTTGATGGTCCAGTACCTAGGAATCATTTCTGAGCAAAAACTGTCGAAATCTGTTCATCAGTTCTTGAGAAAACTAAAGATGTTTTAAGATATAAACCATTTTCAGTAATGGCGGCCATCTTGGATGTCGCACTGACCTTATTTAAAAAAGAAACTTGAAAAACAAGGATATCAGGATCAGCCGTGCGAAGTTTGGTCAGACACGGCAAAACTGTTTCTGAGAAAAAAGTAAAAAAACAACAAAAAAAACAAAAAAGTTCGCCTTGCAAGACAAATGGCGGAGAGGATGATGAGCGGACGGACAGACGGACGCACAACGAAGAATGACCACTGTATACTAGTTCATCTCTAAGGCTTTCTCTAAGCATTTGGCTCATGTATGGTAATACGCGAAAGGTAATTTATAAATAAACAAGAAATAAGAAATTAAATGTTTTGCATTTGTTTTTCATTTAATTAATGTGAAACAGAGTCATGACCGGTGACCTGAATTTACTCATGTAACATGCAAAATCTGGACGGACGAAACACGGGTACCATGATAAAGGCAAATAAATACCGTTTCGAGTGATACATGTCTCTGTGACACTTTCAAAATGTTGAATTCGACTCAAAATTCGTCGATTGCTCAACATATTACGTATGGACAGATTGCGAATGGGCGGACGAGAAGGCGAATGGGCGGATGGACGGACGTATAGAGAAATAGTTGTCATTATATATTACCTCACCAATGAACCTTTGGCTCATGTTAGCCTATTACCGACAGTAGTTTCATACAAAAACGAAATGATAATAATGCTTTTCAAAAATTAAATGTATTATCGTGAAAAAGAGTTATGGCCTTTGAACTTAATTTATCCCGATTACATAATAAATCAGGACTAAACACGGGTACCACGTACCAAGTATACCCTTTCGAGTGATAACTATTTCTTTCCTGCTCGCAATATTTGGATCTCGACTCCGAAGTCATGGAGTGGCTAATACACGTTCGTCCGGACTGACAGCAAATGGGCAGATGGACGACAGATTGGCGGACGGACGGACGACGAACGAAGAATTATCACCCTATATTAGCTGACATCATAGCCGTTTAATTTTGTTAACTAATGACCGAAATATTCTTCATGCATAAACAAATTAATGTACATTCAGTTTTTCAATTAAATATTCTGGAAAGGGTCATGACCTTTGACTTCAATTTACCCCTGTCACCTACGAAATCTGGGCAGAACACTGGTATCACGACAAAAGTGAAATATTACCCTTTCGAATGATACCTGTCTCTATGCTCCTCAAAAAATGTTGAACTCTTCTCACAATTCATTGAGTGACTTTCGGACAGACGGCGAATGGGCGGAGGGACGGCGGATGGGCGCAAGGACGGACGATGGACGAAGACTTATGACCATATATCAGCTCACCTCTGAGCCTTTTACTCATGTTGGCTTATGATAAATCAAACTATGCTTCGTGCATAAACAAAATAATAATGGCTTTCAAAAATGTACGTTCAATTATTCAATTAAATATTCTGAAAAAGGGTCATGAACTTTGACCTCAATTTACAAAGTCAGGGCTGAACACGAGTACCACGGCACGGGCAAGATAATCCTCCTCACACAACGATGAACTAAAAAATCGTCGAGTGGCCTCCAGACTAATAGTACATGACAGTAATCCAACATTATCGGCATTCTTACAATCTCGGTCAAGTCCGGCTATGTTCAGAATCGAACCTCGAATGGAGTTCAGTGGATAACTATGTTCAAAATTATATCGTTTTGCTAGCCGGAAGTGAACGACAGACACTGAAGCACTGTCGCGAAACAATATGAATGATAGCTACACGTGTTGTTGCATGATGTGTGATGCATGCTTTTGTAGTACCTTATCATTTAAATCAGATATTTCATGTTAATACAGAATATATAGAACATTCGGCTAAATGACATTGCAACACCTTGATGATAAGGTTCATGTTGACTGCCTATGCATTTAGTGGGAATATATTGGAATCTAGGGCACCGCCATTTTATATGTATTCCTTCGAGATGTATTCGAGATTTGTTTCCATTCTATTGATGTTGTGAATGGGGTTATCGGCTGTTTAAGTGAACATTTTCAACACTTTAACCGTAAATAATGTCTTGATTATGGGTTAAAATGAGCAAATTCAGACTTAATACTATCTTTGTCAAATAGGAAGTCCCATCAAGACATTGAAATAAGAGTGACATTTGTTAATTAGTAGATATAAGAATCGAACAGGAAAAGCAGCACTCAAGGACGACAGTCAACCAAAACACAGAAACAAAGAGCAAAACTCTCACTTACCCTACCGTCAACCCAATAAAACGGGACAGTGTACGTAAAGAAATCCCCGCCATGAACTATTCTCTAACCAACAAGGCAGCATTAATAAAACACGAATATTCCGAAGTATATATAAATACAAAAAAATAAATAGCCTAGAAAGCCACAAAGAAGGTACTCAGTGACATGGCAAAAGCCAAAGCAAAGAGAGAATAAACCATTGAGGGCACGACAAGACAAGACTGCAGACAAACATCTAACGTCACCGTCCTTTTGGGCTTTAGGTAGATGTCATCATAGGGTCCACAGCCTGTCCGGTCATCGTACAATTAAAGAGGAAAGCATAGTGGCGAACTGTAAATGGGTCCACCACAAAGCATGCAGTGCGTTGCAAAATGATAGTGTCTTAACTTCTTTTGATAAACCCTTTAACAAGTTTAACACATATAGTACGAAAGTGATCATGGCCAAGGATCTTACGAAGTTTGTAAATCACGTCACCGTAGAAGTCATGTTGTGATAGTCCTTGTCGCAGAAGAGTTCTTAAATCATTTTAATATTTGGAAAGAAGATCAGGGTTACGATATTAAAACTTTGCCACGGTTTTACGAAGTTTATCGTAACGGTAATCCGGATGGAGTAGCTTTTTAGTTATACAAATATTACGAATATTAAAGTCCTCAACTCGAGTACAAGCTCTAGAAAAATGCATAAGTTGAGACACATAGACCCCATAAGAAGTTGCCCGGGGAACATCCCCATCTAAATGGGGACAATTAACAATATCAAAGTTAAAATCATCTCTCTTGTCATATATTTTGCTAATTATTTCACCATTTTCAATGTAGAGATGTAAATCAAGAACAGAAGCATTAGTATCAGAAATATAAGCTTTGTTAAGTTGAAGTTCTTTAGGGTATATAGTATTAACCATAGTAGAAAAGAAAGGGTTGTCAATGTTTAATATGTCATCCAGATACCGAGAGGTATCATTAAAGGCCTCAATAACATCTTCGTGGGTATCTGGTGAAAGACTCAACATGAAATCTCTTTCATAGCAATATAAAAACAAATCTGCGACAAGGGGTGCAAAGTTCGTACCCAGGGATACCAACAGCTTGTCTATAAACAGTCGTTCCACACCTGACGAAAATATTATATAATAGGAAGATGAGTGCTTCACAAACTTCTTGGCAAACTACAAAGAAATGCAGCATTCAAGGAACACAGTCGACCACAAACAAGCACAGAAAGAAACAACAACTAAAGTAGAGATCAACATCGATTAGTAAATATAGCCTTCAAGGACGACAACTATAAAGTTGAATAAAAGGCAAGATATGACATCTTAGACACTAGGTTTACCGCCTTGGAAAGGTCAGTGGTAAATCAGGCCGCTTAGGGTTTCAACCAGGTTCTAAGTTGCACCAAACCTCACTCCTACCCTACTCACATCCCAATAAACGGGACATTGTAAATAAAGATATTTCCGCCAAGTTATAATCTCTAACAAACAAGGCGGAATTCAAAGGCTATATAAGTAAAACACCTAATGATCATGTATATGTAATATAAAAAAGCCTAGAAAGTCACTAAGTAAGTACTCAGTGACTTGACAGAAGCCAGAGGAACAAGAGAATAAACCGTTAAGGGTAAGACAAGACAAAACTAAAGACAATGATCAAACGATTCCCTCCTTTGCGGATTTAGGTAGACGTCATCATAGTGTCCACAATATGCCCGGTCATCGTACAATCAAAGAGGAAATCATAGTGGAGAACTGTAAATGGGTCTACCACTAAACATGCAGTTAATTGCAAACTGATTGGTGCCATACAACGTAACTAGTCACGTGTAGATTGATTGTATGTATATGCTTTTGTGTATCACGAAAAACTGTAAAGTTTAAGTGAATAAATATGTTCTGTTCATAACCTCCTTTTTAAGTTTAATAAAGATGCTATGATTTAAGTTCACATATTACGACTTTAAAAGTCCTTAACACGGCTGCAAGCTCTAGAAAAACGAATGCATATTTAAAAGTGGATCCTTTGGAAGCAACAAACACAAACAAGAAATAAAGGTTGAGAAACATCAGGGAACATTCCATCCAAGTGGGGATAAGTAACAACCTGGAAATTAGTCATCTCTCTTGTCATAGATTTTGCTAATTATTTGTTAATTAACTTGTTCAGAACAAATCTGAATATTTTACAGTGTTCAACACAATACTGAATTATAAACGGTTAATTTTACAATGTTTAGTACAATACTCCTAAGTGTGCAATACCATGCTAAATTATAAACGGTTCATTTTACAATGTTTAGTACAATACTCCTAAGTTGTCAATGCCATACTAAATTATAAACGGTTCATTTTACAGTGTTTAGTACAATACTCCTAAGTTGTCAATACCATACTAAATTATAAACGGTTAATTTTACAATGTTTAGTACAATACTCCTAATTTGTCAATGCCATATTAAATTATAAACGGTTCATTTTACAGTGTTTAGTACAGAACTCCTAAGTTGTCAATACCATACTAAATTATAAACGGTTAATTGTACAATGTTTAGTACAATACTCCTAAGTTTGCAATACCATACTAAATTATAAACGGTCAATTTTACAATGTTTAGTACAATAATCCTAAGTTGTCAATACCATACTAAATTATAAACGGTCAATTTTACAATGTTTAGTATAATACTCCTAAGTTTGCAATACCATACTCAATTATAAACGGTCAATTTTACAATGTTTAGTACAATACTCCTACGTTTGCAATACCATACTAAATTATAAACGGTTAATAAGTTGTCAATACCATACTAAATTATAAACGGTTAATTTTACAATGTTTAGAACAATACTCCTAAGTTGTCAATACCATACTAAATTATAAACGGTCAATTTTACAATGTTTAGTACAATACTCCTAAGTTTGCAATACCATACTCAATTATAAACGGTCAATTTTACAATGTTTAGTACAATACTCCTACGTTTGCAATACCATACTAAATTATAAACGGTTAATTTTACAATGTTTAGTTCAATACTCCTAAGTTGTCAATACCATACTAAATTATAAACGGTTAATTTTACAATGTTTAGTACAATACTCCTAAGTTGTCAATACCATACTAAATTATAAACGGTTAATTTTACAATGTTTAGTACAATACTCCTAAGTTGGCAATACCATACTCAATTATAAACGGGTTATTTTACAATGTTTAGTACAATACTCCTAAGCTTGCAATACCATACTAAATTATAAACGGTTAATTTTACAATGTTTAGTACAATACTCCTACGTTTGCAATACCATACTCAATTATAAACGGTTAATTTTACAATGTTAAGTACATAACTCCTAAGCTTGCAATACCATACTAAATTATAAACGGTTAATTTTACAATGTTTAGTACATAACTTCATCATAATCGGGTGTTTTTACAATGATGAGTGAAAAAACGATTTAGCGGACAGAAACCATTGATAGACCAGTCGATATCATAGTGTTCAAATAAGGATTAATCTGTTGTGCCGCGTCCAACAAAATATAACCAAAATGAGACTCTTTAAAGTTTTTGAAGTCAATTCGGCCAATATCAACCTATTAGCAACATCTCGTTCACTTCTTCCTAGCATGACGCAACTTAGATTCCCGCCAAAACGAATTTGCATTCCAAACCAAAGTTATCATCAATAGTTTTGCAATTCCATTTAGCCGATAGCTCCATCTATAGTTATTTGCATGAAAGCAAGGATCAAACCTTCATCTGTTGTGTAAAATAACAAACATGCAACGCAAATTATACATTTACACGTGTGGCTAACGGCCATATTTTTATATAAAAAGAGCCAAGCAAAAGTGTACTATTTTCTGTGTCGTTGCCTTCCGGCTAACAAAGTTTACAAGTTCAGTTTTAACTTCCAGTCCATTCTTTTTTAACCGAGTAATATTGTTTAACAAAACGTATTCTGTTTTATAAAGGAATATTGCAAATAATATACCTTACTATAACATCTCTTTTTATATATTCGGTTCGGTCTAAGTGGAAACCGTTAATATCTACGAGGGCCAAACGTTTGCTATACAATTGTGAAAAGATCTATTAAAATCTGGTAACAATAACATTTAAACACACTATTAAGCATTGTATCTTTTTCGGGATAGGTGATATCGTGATATCGTATATCAAGTTATCACAAGTGACACGGATAGCAATTAGTGTTTATCAGTATATACAATACATCACGTGATAAATACAAATACATCATGTTCTGTTTATTTTTATCAGTTATTAGTGTATAGTGAATCTACTAACTAATAAACAATTTGTCGTCTTATGTATGTATTACATTCCACTTTAGCAATTCTGAGCTCTACGCAGAATGTTGATGCTTGGATTCCACGAATGTTCCATGGACGCCCGAGGGGAGGGATGGTTGGGTGCCGGAGCTACCAGATGGTGTTCCACTCCCGGAAGAACAGTACTACATATTTCAGAGGGTGAATCATTTTAACGGTTCTGATATGCGTGAATGGCGACAGGTAGAACCATAATATTACTTTTTATCACATATTTCCCTATAAATACGTTGTTTTTGAATATACGATACGAGATAGACCTAGCTAGTCATATCATTCAGGATTTAGTTGCCGGACAATAAAGCTTTATCACACGTTAAAAAAAAGGCTAAAATAATGTCATATCACGGAAATAACCCAATGTTCTTTATGACGCTTTCAGCGGAGTGATACGGAAATTACCGATTAGTTACGAGTGTATACGACTTTCTGCATTCCATCCTGTTTTCGCGCCATATTATTGACTAAACATCTACAACTACATGTGTATGTTGTTGAGCTGCCATCTTTGACCATAACTCAACGGAAATGACTGGATTAGTAATGCTCAGAAATCGGAATAAAAGAGATGACAAATAGATTTGAAGTGAAAAAAGGAAATAAATAACGAAGAATACACGGACCATAAAGAGAGTTTAACACATTTATAATAAACTCCGTGATATAGAACCATCCGTGAATGAAATAACCACTTGTGAACATTTATTATCTGAATTAGACAATTTCAAATTTAATGGCATTCATTTTAAATCTAATTTCGGATAGTGTGGGGGAATGGGGTTGGGGTGGGAGGGTGGAAGGGGGGTATGGCGGGTATGTCATGTATATCTACACTTACCGCGACAGACGTGAACACGTCAGAATGGGATTACATATATTAATAATATTATAGTTTTCTCCCTGGAAAACTGCGTAGTAAGTTAGATGAAGTTCAGGGGCGGATCCAGGATTTCAGCTTAGGGGGGGGGGGGGGGGGGGGGGTCGGTAATATTTTGGGTCAATTTTCGGGTCCGTCTCTAGCCTATAAAAACGTTTGCGGTAGTGCATTTATAGGGTAAAAAAGTCCGTTTTCAAATAAAAGGATTTAACAATGTGTTAATTAAACCACTTATTAGCCATTATGCGTCGAGCGAGCGAAGCGAGCGAGAAAAAAAATTATACTGAGGGCGTTCATCTAAATTGTTTGATGTTTTATCTACAGTAACATGGACATACACGTATGAATAACAAAAGTCCGTTTTCAAATAAAAGAATTTAACAATGTGTTAATTAAACCACTCATTAGCCATTATGCGTCAAGCGAGCAAAGCGAGCGAGAATTTTGTTTATACTGAGGGCGTGCAACGAAATTGTTTGATATTTTATCTACAATAACATGGACATACATGTATGAATAAAAAAAGTGCGTTTTCAAATAAACGGATTTAACAATGTTTATACTGAGGGCGTAATTGATATGTTATCTACAGTAAAATGCACATACATGTATGATCCGGAATTTTTAGCGGGTGCGCCCCCCCTGGATCCGTTAGTGAAGTTGATATTTCAACAACGTCATTGCTGAAGAATAAATAGAATAAAAACAGGTTTATTTTTATATCACACCCTATATCAGGCCCTCGAACCCTATCAGCCCTCGAACTGAAGCTCTCGAGCTGATATGGTGTCTCAGGCCTGATATAGTATGTGATATGAAAATACCCATTTCTTATTCTCTATGTTCTTCTTTGTATTAATCTTATCGTAGGGTATTTCTGTGTTGCCATTTCTCATACCATTTTGATGGGAAATAGTCCCACACAGTTTTACTATTAAGTCAGCTAGAGTTGCGCCTTCTCTTAACTTATTCCATGTATGTTTTCTAGTTTAGGGCAAAACATTTTATTAGAAACTGGGACAATATGCCGCTGGCTATGGAAATGTATGCAAATACCATCCACATGGATGGTTCCATGTTCACCGTCATATGCATACCATCGGGATGGCTAAAATGTTCGTAATATTGACAATTTTAAATACTGAATTATGCACAACCTGTGTTTAGAGGGCGTGAACGTTACCAATCATGTTACACTGTCGTTCATGAACAATCAAAGCGAGACTGCAATATGTTTATATGTACCGTATTCGGCGATTTCCAAGTCTTTCCTTTCAGAACTCCTTTTAATACCCCTCTTTGTGCTGCAGATGCAAGACATCTTGTATTGCATTTAAACCTTCTGAATTGTTGCGGCGACCCTTATGTGTAATCATAATGATGAATACGATATTTTATTAGGTCTGCACCTTTTAACCAGTGTCATGATAATTGCGTCCTGTTACAACGCGTTTGTGTCACTAACATAATTTTAAAAAAGATATATTGTTTCATGACCTGAAATACAGATGATTTCCATGGCAATATGAATATAAGGATCCAATACATAAATATACGCATACTTTACTTTAAGACCCCAAATCCGTGTGGGTTTAAACAATATATACATGCATATGCAGTTATATATATATATACTGTGCGTATTTACATATCTACTGACGATAATTATACTAATTGTGGCATCCGTAACTGATTCAGATACAATGTAGATGCAGTAATTAGATTATTACCAGTGTTGCTTCTTTTTTTAGCGTTACTTTGTTAACTGGACGTTCTACACTAAAGGTGGGCCGATATTCCTGCTTCTCGGAGGCGAAGCGGAGACCAACCCCGTGTGGATGGTAGAGGGCTCCCCTCTACAATACGCACAGATACACAGAGCAATGCTGGTGATGCTCGAACACCGGTACAATGAAAAAATCATCCAGTACCGTAAGTTTCGTTGTCATAACCTCGTGGATAAATACGAATTCAACCTGTAATTTAGATAAATTGTTTTAATTGTATATACATACTAACAGACGCTGTGACCTAGGCTCATTAAAATATTGTTATTGAGATCATATAATATTTATTAGGATGTACTTTAAACCACATACTACACCAATGTACAGGTTCTTGCAAATTGAACGTGTATGCCTTGTTCAATGTATAGCAGCAATAGGTTATAATGTACTTTCTAAAGTAGACAAAAATATCATCCTTTGATAACATTTAAAATACTACTCATATTGATATATATATACTACTCATATTAATATATATATTGTCAGGAATCTCAGTACCCAGTATATGGAATACCTAAGTTCAAAACAAGCCCTGGCAGACACAGCACAGTTTATACAATATTTATATTCGTGGAACCAACTCAGTAACAACAAACTCATACTTTTTGGAGGATCTTACTCTGGTAATACAATGTACAATAATCTTAGTCTCTTTATAATATACGCAATTATTGCATAAGCATTTGTAAGCTCCATTTACCTTTAATGTAACAAGAAACGTCAATATTTACCCATACTGAGGTGTTCATATTGACTTGATGTAAAAACATTGTAATGGAGCTACTTTTTTGCATTTGTGTTATATCAGTACTTTCACCATGTGAAACATTCCGACGATAATACGATAGTATGTTTGTTTTAAAAAGTATGTTTCTGATGTAAATTAAACGCTAAAACTTATAGTTTTGTTCTAAATATTAGTTTTCATATTAAAAATGCGTATGCAATGAAAAGGTTATACGATTTGTATTGGCATATATGCACCCGTTCTCTGCAGTTCAGGGTGAGAAGGTTCTATATTTTATCTCGATGTACATGGAGAATGAGCCTGTAATGTTCATGCCTGTTAGGCGCCATATAACTTTTCATTTGTTGGTGCGCCTTAAAACCCAATTCAATTCAATTCTTCCTAAAGTCGCGAAATATTATTACGCGTAAGAACTCGAGAATACATCCCAATACAAATATATTTTCAACTGCACCAGCCTTATGTAAATTAAAATCGTATTAATAATTAAAATTAACGTTGGTATTATTTCTTTATTTTAACTGTTTTTCATATAATTAATTTATTTTGTCCTGCAAAACCACCGCGTCCTCCTCGCGTGTAGTAGTGAGATATCTGGTTGCATTTTCAAAGAGAAAACTTCCCGATGAATTGTTAATTAGATTTGTCATGTAAGATTCTGCCGAGTGTCAGCAGTCTCGAATTAACGTCTCGGGGAGTAAATCAAACCAAACATGTTCCTCACTTAAACATTGCTATATTCCATATATCTGAATCACTGTAACAAATAAGAATACAAACTCGATAGAAACAAACTATACAATTTAATCAGGCCAAATCCCAAAACTGGAGCATTGAATTAAGAGTTACCAACTCAATTAATTTGACCAATATTCAATCATGTGTATTTTAAGGACCAGTGAAACATCCTATACTTTTAATCGGCCCTATACCTTATTATTTATCATGAACACCTGAATTGCGTATTGATAAATGGTTTTGTATTATTATTTTGGCCGTTATTTGACGGGTTAGTTTCTTTAAGAATTTCCGAAGTTAAAATAAATAGTTCTTGAGCTGGCTGTAGACCCCCCTCCCCCCCCCAGGGGGAATTTTGTAGGGTATGATTTTCTGAAAGAACATACATTAAGCTTCAAAATGAGACATGTGTGCCATCTGAGCGTTGGGGCTTTAGTGAGTTTTGGGGGGAAACGTTGCGTTTTTAGACGAAAATCGCCGAAATCTGGAAATATTTTTTAGAAAAAGAATGGAATATATTAGAACCAATTTGAATTGATGGAATCTTTCTCGGAATGCATCTCTACGTGTTCCACCATATAATTTATGGATCCGATACTTAAATATTGAGATTTTGGGTAAAAATGTTAAAAAATTGAATAAAATCGCTGATTTCTGTAATACATTGTAGGTATTTAACTAAAAATTAGAAATTTATCTAATACAATAGAAAAGAGAAATATTGTAACCTTTTTGGGCAGGGTAAGGTCCAGTGATTAAACAGAAAAAAGTTCCAAACCGCATGATGTTTGGAAATGCCTTAATTTTGAGGTGAAAAATGTGTATTTTTGTCAAAAATCGCCGGAATCTGGAATTATTTTTTAAAATTAGTTTGAACATAACCTTATCAAATTGAAGCAATGGAATGTTGCACAGCATACACATTCAAGTTTTCCTTGCATCATATATAACATATGTGCTCAGATATTGGCATTTTAGGGCAAAATGTTGGAAAAAATGACAAAAATCACTAATTTCTGTCATCCATTGGGGTATTGGGTTAAAATTTAGAAAAAATATTTAATACAATATAATAAAAACATATTGTAACATTTTGGATAGACAAAGGTCCAATAATTAAGTAGAAAAAAGTCCTGAACCATATGATGATTAAAATATTGCCTTAATTTTCAGGCGAAAAATGTGTATTTCCGTCAAAAATCAACGGAATCTGGAGTTATCTTTTGAAAATAGTTTGAACATAAACTTATCAAATTGAAGCAATACAATGTTGCACACTATACATATCCAAGTTATTTATTGTATCAGATCAGATATAACATATATGCTCAAGTATTTATATTTTAGGGCAAAATGTTGAAAAAATGACTAAAATCGCTGATTTCTGTAATACATTGAGGTATTGGAAAAAAATTAAAAGTGCATAGAAAGAACGGAATTTTTTTTTATAACATTTCTACAGTCCAATGTGCAATAATATACCAGAAAACCTTCTTTCTCTATGGAACATTCCTACTCTCACCTGGTGATATTGCCATTGACCCATCATATGTTTCCAAGGAGTGCATGGCACGCTGACATTTTATTTATTTGCTTTTATAAGCAAACAAGCCTGCTCTAGCTGATACCTTACGGGAATGTTTTATAAAAAGAACCTCCCGAACAAATACAACACATCATGTATTAGTTCTTGAGCTGGCTGTAGTCCCCCCTCTTCCCCCCCCCCCCCCCCCCCCCATGGGGGATTTTTTAGGGTATGATTTTCTGAAAGAACATACAATAAGTTTTAAAATGAGACAGGTGTGCCATCAATTATGAGCGTTGGGCTTTAGTGAGTAAGGGGCATGTAAACTATGTTACCTTACATAACAATTAAAATTTCAATGTACATTAAAAACGTTGAATATAAATTAAATCAAAACCATGTAAAAAACATAATACATGTACTTTTATTAATATAAGTTGAGAAGCGCTTCAAACTTAATGAAACTATTCTGTAATTTACGTTACACCACATTCATTACCAAAAACAAACTTATGTTTAGTGCAAATAGGTGGCTGTAAAAACTGGTGTTCGTCTGTTTTAGACTGTGTATAATATGCATATGTATACTCGCTGAAATTTATGTGTAACACAATAAAGATAAATCAAACATGGCGTCCAAGATGGTCCCGTTGTGCCACAAGATCTGTAGGTCGGCCCAGCAGCTATTTCTCTATAACTATACTGTATATAGCTCTAGGTGTCATGTTCGAGGCCCAAACTCAGGTAGCCCTCCCCCTTATACGGTCTAGCGACCGAGTGCCACGCGTAGCGGGGACCTTTGCCGAGGCTGGCCACCGTTCCCGTTGAGTCACAAAACCTGTTGGTCGGCCCATATATATATCTATATAACTATACTGTATATAGCTCTAGGTGCCATGTTCGAGACCCGAACTCGGGAAGCCTTCCCCCTGTTACGACCTAGGGACTGAGTGCCACGCGTAGCGAAGACCGTTGCCGATGGCTGACCAGCGTTCCCGTTGTGTCACAAAACCTGTGGGTTGGCCCAGCGGCCGTCGGCTGCAGGTCGCTCAAAGCTATTTACTATATAGCTCTAGGTTTCATGTTCGAGACGCAAACTCAGGTAGCCTTTCCCCTGATACGACCTAGGTACCGAGTGTCACGCGTAGCGAGCACCATTGCCGACGGCTGGCCACCGGTCCCGTTATGTCACAAAATATGTGGGTCGGCTGAGCGGCTATCGGCCGAAGGTCGTTCAAGGCTATTTCCATCTATATAACTGTATATAGCTCTATGTGCCATGTTCGAGACTCAAACTCGGGTAGCCCTCACCCTGATAAGCCCTAGGGACCGAGTACCACGCATAATGGGGACCTTTGCCGATGGCTGGCCACCGGTCCCGTTGTGTCACAAAATATGTGGATCGGTCCAGCGGCCATCGGCCGAAGATCGCTCAAGGCTATTTTCCTCTATACATATATAACTATACTGTATAAAGCTCTAGGTGAGTTACGAGGTTCGAGACCCGAACTCGGGTAGCCTCCTCCCTGATACAGCCTAGCGATTGAATGCCACGCGTTGTCGGGACCTTTGCTGACGGCTGCCCACTAATCTCGTTTTGTCACCCTATCTGTAAGTCGACCCAGCGGCCGTTGTCCGAAGGTCGTTCAACGCTATATCCTTCTATATAACTGTATATAGCTCTATGTGCCATGTTCGAGACTCGAACTCAGGTAGCCTTTCCCCTAATATGGACAACTGACCGAGTGCCACATGTACTGGGGACCTTTGCTGACAGCTGGCCACCAGTCCGTTGTGTTGCAAAATATGTGGGTCGGCCCAGTGGCCGTATGCAGAGGGTCGCTCAACGCTATTTCTCTGTTTATAACTTATACTGTATCTAGCTCTATGTACCATGTTCGAAATGCCGGTAACGTGGTAAATGCCAAGTCGCCAGTTGGTACACGTACATGTTCCAGAATGCTCTACACATAATGGGCTTTCAGAAAAATAGGGTGTACAAAATCCCCCCTGGGGTGAGGGTTACTCCTACTAGCTTACAGTCTATTTTTCTATTGTACCTGTATTATATATTTTTCTAGATTTTAACCAAATACCCCTAATGTATTGCAGAAATAAGTGATTTTAGTCCTTTTTTCCAACATATTTCAGCAGATATGTTATATATATGATGCAAGGAAACACTTGAATATGATTGCATGCTGTGCAACATTATATTACTTCAATTCGATAAGTTTATGTTAAAACTATTTTCAAAAATAATTCCAGATTTCGTCGATTTTTGACAAAAATACACATTTCTGCCTAAAAATTAAGACATTTTCAAGCATCATGCGGTTCGGGACTTTTTCCTACTTTATTATTGGACCTTTGTCTATTCCAAAAATGTTACAACATGTCCTTATTCAATTGTATTAAATTTGTTTCTAGATTTTAACCTAATACCCCCAATGGATTACAGAAATCAGTGATTTTTGTCATTTTTTCCAACATTTTGCCCTAAAATGCCAATATTTGAGCACATATGTTATATGTGATGCCAGGAAAAACTAGACTATGTATGCTGTGCAACATTCCATTGCTTCAATTTGATAAGTTTATGTTGAAACTAATTTTAAAAAATAATTCCAGATTATGGCGATTTTTGACAAAAATACACATTTTTCACCTCAAAATCAAGGCATTTTCAAACATCATGCGGTTTGGAACTTTTTTCTGTTTAATCACTGGACCTTACCCTGCCCAAAAAGGTTACAATATTTCTTTTTTCTATTGTATTAGATATTTTTCTAATTTTTAGTTAAATACCCCCAATGTATTACAGAAATCAGCGATTTTATTCATTTTTTTAACATTTTTACCCAAAATCTCAATATTTAAGTATCGGATCCATAAATTTTATGGTGGGACACGTAGAGATGCGTTCCGAGAAAGATTCCATCAATTCAAATTGGTTCTAATATATTCCATTCTTTTTCTAAAAAATTATTCCAGATTTCGGCGATTTTCGTCTAAAAACGCAACGTTTTCCCCCAAAACTCACTAAAGCCCCAACGCTCAGATGGCACACATGTCTCATTTTGAAACTTACTGTATGTTCTTTCAGAAAATCATACCGTACAAAATTCCCCCTGGGGGGGGAGGGTTTCTCCTATTAGCTCACAGCCTAAAAGTTGAGACTTTGAACTTCTGACATTTATCATGATATCATGTCTTAGGTTCCCTAACGGTATGGTTCCGCTCACGATATCCATGCATTGCAGATGGGGCTGTCTCATCTAGTGCGCCAATTTTAGAAAAGATGGATTTCCAAGGTATCATTCACTTACAGACTAAACCAATTATATATAGCATGTCATACTGTGCCAACATAATGGCTGTATTTTAATTAATTTCTATATAGGCTTTTTTTAGTCTTAGTTTTAGGTTTTAAGGGAAATATAGTGTTACAATATTAAACATGGTAAAGCTGTTTTACTAAGGCAATTTAGACTATTAAACATGTTGGCTTGCCAAGAATTTTGTGAAGCATTTTGTTATATAAGGTAGTATTTTAGTCAGGTACGGAACTACTATTTATAGACAAATTATTGGTGTCCCAAAGGGTAAAAACAGTGCAACTATTGTCACAAAATGTGTGTTGTACTGTAAAGCACTATCACTGTTACATACTATTTTCGTCATATATAAAAGTACTGTTATAGACAAAACATTAGTATCCCTATCGGTACAAACTGTGTACCTCTTATATTGCAATTAACAAGATATCATGCTGCGTTTTACACCAGATACTCAGGCTGATGTCATCGATACCTTTAACAGCTCTTCTCGGTATCTGGATAGTATATAAAACATTGACAACCCTTTCTTTTCTGATATGGTTAATACTATATATCCTAAAGTACTTCAACTTCAACTGAACAAAGACAATATTTCTGAAACTGTTGCTTCTTCTCTCGATTTGCATCTCTTGATTAAAACTGCAGAAATAATATACAAATTATACATTATACATGTTATAGCTACCAAGACAGTTTTGGACATCGTTAGTTATCCCCAATTAGACGGGGATGTCATGTTCCACAAACATCATCGTATACGTGCGGGTTTCTGAACATTTTCTTTTAATTTGAGCTTTTAGTTTATTGTTTTCAAATCGTCTATTGTTTGTATAATGTAGGTCACTATTTAATTCTTATTTTAAGTAGGGTATTTATATACCTGAATAGTATCTCTTACCTTTGTCCCATTTGCTTTTTGGAAGATCATATTTAGCATATTTTGATTCAAAATAATATGTACTAAATAACGAAGAGCAAACGCATCGTGCGCATTGCTGAGACATTGCCCACAGGTATGTCAAAATTTTGTTATATTTAATCGTTTACTGTATCTTATTTCAAAGAGTATTTTGAGATTTTTGCCAAAAAATAAATAAATTAAAATCGCCCTAAGTAGTGCCATCATCCCTACACAAGTGATTACAATCCATACTTACCAAAGACCGGACAAGCCTATGTGACTGCCGGACAAGCCTATGTGACTGCCAGACAAGCCTATGTGACTGCCGGACAAGCCTATGTGACTGCCGGACAAGCCTATGTGACTGCCGGACAAGCCTATGTGACTATACGTCTAGAAGCATGACATTAATGATTAATAGACTTGTTGCATTACAGTCATTTTCCTCGGCTATGTCAAAAAAGTGACGAATTACAGACGCGTTCTAAAATGATTAACAACCAATATATGATAACGACGAAATTAGTAAATTTCACTTAAGACTTTGATAAATAAATGTGTGTTTGTGTCTGACTGTCGTCATTGAATGCTACTTTTCCTTTTCGATTTGTATATGTACTTTTACTGTTTTTATCGTATTTATGGCAATGGCTGTGTCCTGTGTATAGCTTCTTAGCTGACTGTGATATTAAGACGAACTTGATGTGTATTGTCAAGAACATACTTCTGGTGCGTCTAATCAAGGTTAAAGATGATGATAATGCACCTGTTATCATGGATGTAAAAGTTCGTGTCAGACCCATATTTCATAAACAGCTTTGGATAACGAGATAAATCATGATGTGTGTATACATCAGTATATATGCATAAAGCAATATACAAGACACAACACAGCACATTCAGAGTCACGTGGTCAAAGTCACGGTCATTCATTTGGATGAGCCTGGCATGTTCATTCCTGTTAGGCGTCATATAACCTTTCATGCGTTGGTGCGCCTTAAAAACCCAATTTAATTCAATTCATTTGTCGAATATGTTTCTTAATTCCTACACCGCTTATTTCTGAGCATCCTATTGACACAATATATCTATATATTTAAATGTAGGCCATTATTCTTGTTTCTTTAATTAGTATATTATTTACTTGCATACTATCTTACCTGTGGCCTCGTTTACTTTTAGGAAGATACTAGTTTAGAATAATTTTTAAAACTAAGAATTTATAATATCAAAAAAGGCAAAGAGAAGGCATTTTCTATAATAACGCTAAGCCTATTGAGATTTTTGAAAAAACCTCCTAAATAGTGCCATCTTCCTTACAAATGTGATTATAATCCCTACTTACAAAAGAGCGGACAAGCTTATGTGATTACTCGTTTAGAAGAATGAGCAAAATCGATATGCGCAGCCATATGTCATGTCTTACTTCTTTTTCGTATAACATCCGCGTTCTAAATTGATTAAAAACTACTGTGTGATAACGTCTTAATTAGCAAATTTTAAGTAATGATCTTGATAAATTAGATTACTGTTTGATATTGTGTAGCATATCTGCGAGGCAATGTGGTGTGTGTCCTGTTTATAACTTCTTAACTGAGTTAGATATTAAGACCAAACTTGATGTGTATATCTATCATTGATAGGATGTGCCAAGCAAATAATTTGGGGTCATCTGGTGATGGTTGAAGGTGAAGATCATACACCTACGTGTTGATTGAACATGCATACACGTTGATGATGTTTAAACAAATCTTGATATATCTCAGTATTTCAAGCTGTTTATAAAATAAAATGGATCTGACACAAAAAATCACATCCTTGTCAACACGTTGAGTTAACTGTATAATAACCTTATAACATAAAACACATGTTAACCATTGTATATTGGGCCTCTTGTTTCAGAATTTCGTGGCAGTGGGAGTTGCCCTGGACATGACCGGTACCAGATGTAAATTGGAAATAATGAATGCCACACACATCATGTATGATTGGTGGGGTCAGCCCGATAAACGAATTATAATGAAAGAAATATTCAGGAAAAAGTGTGCATGCATTTTACATGTATGTATTTGTAATGTATTATTTAGCTCCTGTCTTTGTTCAAAGATGTTAATACCATGACAGAGAATGGTCTTCAAAGCATAAACCCTGAGTTCCAACGTTCATTCGACACACAATTCATCTAATGGGACACACGTATGTTAAAAATATGTGGGCTTAAAAAACTGCGATTCTATATATTAACGTATGGCAAATGTCTTATACATACACTCAAGTGATATGAAAACGCAACACGGGAATTGCCGCTATATATTGTATATACTGCACACTTAATTGCACATAATATTCCAAAGAAATCCCAAGATGTTTTTTAAAAAGAAAGTTGCAGTTAACTAGAGAAAGGACACAACTGTGATGTTGTAGACGTTTTAATCACACTACACTTTGTAACAAGAACTTCATAAATGTTGAAGTAGCTCTTTGAAAAATTGGGCTAGTTCAGTTCTGTATTTAACGTAAATAGTTTGCAAAATGTTGCATCCTAAGTTTGCTCACATGATTGAGCCAAACGCGTACTCTGTGAATAATGAAACATTGAAGGAATATTATTTGCTGTATTATTTATTGTTTTAGTATTTTTTCCAAAAGGCAAGGTCTTACGTAGCCATGTACCATTCGATTAAAAGCAGCATACTGTACATACAATATATAGCGGAAATTCCCGTGTTGCGTTTTCATATCACTTGAGTGTAGAACGTAACACATATTATTATTGAATACGCATTTACAAGCTCCGTTTGCTTTCAGTGTAACAGGAAATTTGAATATTTGTACATTACATACTGACGCGTTATAAAATCATTACTACAGTGCTGGAACTAATAGTCTGCAAGCTAGATAAGGACTGGTGCAGTTCACAGTCAATATTGTCACAGGAATTTTGTCATGTGATGTAACAATTCTAGTATGTCTTGTTTCACTGTGAAAATTGCTCACGGTGTTACAAAAATATGTTGTTGTTTTTTTCTTCATATAAATGCTGAATTTGATGAAAATTAAATGTTAAAACCTATTGTTTTGTTCTATTTATCAGATTTTATATTAAACATGCGTATGTAATAATTGGTTATTATATTTGTATAAGGATATACACACTCGTTCTCGTACAGATATCAAAATACAAATGTATTAACCTATAATTATACCACCTAAATTGCCCGTATCTCCCAATAACACACGGAACTGAACATCAGTGAACCTTTTGTTACGCCCTGTGAATGTACTTCTGGTATACCTTGCCATCTTACACTGTAACACATACATTATACTAAAATTTATTAAACAAGATAACTATTTATTATTGCTTTATTTAATTTATTTAACAATTGATATTTATATCATGTGATTTACTTAATATTATTATTTATAGATAGGTCCGTTGGGCCGGGTGCTTAATTTCCAGTAATTTCATACATGTTTGATTTTGAATTGTATATGCACATGTCACTTTAATAAACTATTTACTTACTTACTATTACTCGATATACAGGTTACCATGAATCAGAGAGCAAAGGGACATAACATATGTTATATATATATATTGGAACATCTTATTGTGCGAGGAAGATGTTGCACATTATATTACTTCCTAGGAACAGACTAAAGTAAAACTGAGTTTACTACTTGTCTCTCTTGTTGGTGGTTGTTGCTCCCAAGAGATCCTTTTTTTCCAGTATTTATTAATAATACGCCTGATACCCCAGATGTGTTTTTAACTTACTATTAAGTTTTAAAGGAAAACACATTAGTAGAACGAGGCAATATACCTGCCTTTTTCCTGTGTAGAAAGCCGGAAGAATCGATATTTTCAAGTATGTACTAATATAACGCTATGTTTTTCAAAACAAACACTTATGAGCATCATACCAAGTATGGTAATTATTCCCTTCTTGTTAATGAATATAATCTGTAAAGCCATAATATCAGTTGAATAAAAGTGCTGAGTCTATTTAGTTAAAGGCAGGGAACTAAATGAGAAAAATGGTCACGAAGGAAACACAGAATCCAAACACAATTGCACATTATCTCCGCGATGTACACTATTTAAGAGCAAGATAAATAATCAATGAAAATGAACTACACAACGCGCAGAATGGCGAAGACAGTGTTACCGACTTGTAACGGTCAGTAGGCAAGACGGCATTTTCTTTAAAAATGTAAAAGCTGTATCAGTATCAAATATATAATGTGAGTCATAATTTAATAATTAGAATAATTGAAGTCATTATGTACGACAAAGGATATGATTATGTGTGTTTATTAACTGACACATACTTGCAATGGCAATGACTCTTACATGAAATGTGACTCTTACATGAAATATGACTCTTACATGAAACGTCATGACGTCACGTTGGTGACGTTGTCTTATTCTGGCTTAAAATCAAATACAGGCATCGAATGCCTGTACTGTAACGTGTACCGAGCAGTCTTGTACAATTGAGCCGCAAATGCAATGCGATTGTTCCAAATTACAGATTGAGCTTATTGCTCTAAGAAAATGATTATTAACAAAGAACGAATCAAACAATATAATTAACAGAATGAGCAACTATGATTATAAAATGATTGTGTTAAATTGCTGTATATTGAACAATGTGTCAAATGGCCTTACTAGTCTTCCCTGCTGAGAATATGGGGCTCGCTCTAATTCGGGCTACCTCCCAAGGCGTCCACAGTTACAACTAGAAGGTTCTTACCAATTGCTCTTTCTACTGCAATCAGGATCACTTCCCAAATCGTCCAGCTTGTTCAGCTTGTTCAGCTTCCGAGCAACAACGAACCTGTATAACTGGCTGCAACGCCTTATATACATCCTGAGCCATCCCTGTTCTGATTGGTGGGTTAATTTCATTGGCACAAAAAGCAATGATTGGTCAATGCATTTGATCGGTTCGATTTCAATCCGTTTTGTGAAACAGAAATCAACCGGAAGTTATAATATACGTAAGTAAAACGATTTGCACGAACAGGGATAATTAAATTGACTAATACAAAAGCTGTCACAGTACTAAGCGCATAATGGGAGAAAAAATAATCGATCACGAGTTTATCCATATGACCCTAAGGACCAGAATTGCAACCAGGAACTCGGCAGAGTCTCCTCCCTGGTTACAATTCTAACCCTCGGGAGAGATTTTCCTCTCACATAAATACTCATGATGGATTCTCATAGTAAAATATATTCTTTAATAGGGATTCATCCCTGCTCTGCGTGCAGTTCTGAACGACAGCAGTGTGATAATATTAACAATAGAACGAGAAACAATTGTTAGAGAACGGCTTTAAAAAAGCCGAAACAACACCTACTCGACGTGCGATTTACGAAATATACAATAATAGAATCCAGTATGTGTTTACAGAAAACAAGATGTGTGTCTAATAAGAATACACCTTCGGTGTAATACAAGATGTGTTCAACATATAACGTAACAATTTCATTTTGTAACTGTATCAAATAGCTTGACATTCTCGTCAAATATGTTCATTATAATGTCAAGTCTAATGATTCTTCGAAAATAAAACAGTATGACACGAACTTTTATGTGCTTCCTTACTTGGCTGAATCTGTATTTTTGCAAAAGTATAGAGAATAATGTTTTGAAGAAAAAATCTTCAATAATGAAAATAACTGCAATACAATTATAAAAAAATACATCTTTGTTGAGGGCCATGCAAATTTATAAATAATGACGAATAAAGTCACATCCAGATTCCAGACGAAGACGGGGATCAGAATTAACTACTGACCAAAACATTACTGCATCTTTGCACCTAGGTAACTAAGCTATTAAATAGCACTAGTCTATCACATACATTATACCATTAACTAGAAAACAGAACCGTATTTTACCTACAATCTGCAACAAGACTTCACAAAATGGCGTCACGCTATCTACAAGCATGCGCAATCGTATCAAAAAGAAAACAATAAATGTGCAAGGAACTTCAACTCTTGCTAGAGATTGAAACATTAAGGATTAAACAAATACACCATATATGAACTAGATCTACTATAAACACAAGTTCGTTTCAAAAATAAGCAATCAGTTCCATATCATTTATTTAATAAAAGTGTGTTTATTCACCAAACCAGCCCAAAATAATCCAGTTGTCCGAACGGAGTCTTGTGTTTATGAAAAGAATAGTACCAAAACTCTATACACATTACTTAGTTGTTGCTGTAAGGTCCTTCATGAATAGTTATTTCATGAACATACATCCACTACTGACCTTCCGTACTAGAAAAATGGTTGTTATTTGTCGTTTAAGGTTACAGAAGTGTGATAAGACCATGTCTGAACTTAAACATTTAGAATATGCATGTTTAGCTATTGGTCGGTTATCAAGATTTCAAAATTAACATGAAATTCGACTTTGAAAATGATTGAATTCATGAAAATTTCAAGTTCGAGACATCAGCTGCTGGCATTGCTATAAAAATTATTACGTTTCATTACTTTCTTAAAAGAGAGAAACGCCAAAATATATAACTTAGATTAGGGAGTAAAACACACACATTTGCAAATAATGATGAACAAATTATAACTTTCAACCAAAGATATCCTTATATGGTATGTTATAATACAGCAAAAATAATTATTCATTTTTTGTCTTTAGTTACAAAATTTGAATAATATGCTTATTTGGTTAATTTATAAAATCATCGCTAACATACGAGCAAACTGTCCTATCATTTTTTAATTTCTTAATATTGCAATAAAATTCGAACTTTTAATTTAACATTTACAGTTTTGTCTTGAAATAAAACATACGATTACATGTAAATTGCTATTACGTGGTCCGAGTATTAACTTTCAATCCCCATCCAACTCCTTATCCAAGAAGCGAAAACGGAGTTTGCTTGGGTATGAAATACATCTTTAATTTCGGCTTAAAATGTGTGCATATTGTAAAATTAATACATTTAATAGCTTATTTTAAACAGGTTATAGTATTTTTTTCAGTAAACAATGATTAAACGTGTTTTATTATCAAAATATCCCTTATAAAATCCGGCTAATATAGGCTTTCCCATCTCTTAATGAAAGTAAGGCGAGACCACGTAATGAAACACAGTTTTAGACAATTATGATATACATTTAGTGGAATTATTTAGTTCAAAGATGAATGGCCAACCTTTTTGTAGTATTATCAATTAACAAATTTAACTCTTAAACTTCATATGAACATTCCTTGATAGTCCCGGAGAGAAACATATATTTAAAACCGCTACTAAGTTGCATGCAAAAATAAGTATTATTTACATGACGTAGATACTACTTTACCACTGCTTGACTGCACGGGTAAATGAGGTAAATCTGAATTGTATAGCTTCAAAACTGTTGCCAGATAATTAATAAATGGATTAATTTACCTGTTCAAAGTGTTTTCGTCATCAAATTCTCGCTTTTCACAGATATTGCAATGAATTGATTTCGATTAACATAAACATGTTCATTAAACAAAACATGGCTGGAGAACTTTAAAGTTAAACTCTACGGTAATAGAATGATATAGGTTAAACATTGGAAAACAGTATGCACCTAATTCAAAATGTAATTTAAAACGAATCGCGTGATATTAGAGCATATTATTCAATATATACGTTCTAAAAACATAGTTTCACACAATTAAATCACGCATTTTAATATGATAATCACTTCCGCTGAACAATAACATCTTAAACAAAAAGTGTTACTTATAAGGTGAACACCTCTTGTACAACTGCAAATAACAAGTTGTCTCAGATAACCGAGTATAAAACGTTACGTTGTTAGAACGTTGACCTCTTGTATGTGTGTGTTAAAACGTATTTTTCAGTTCAACTTCTATACTTAGTCTTATTTTGTTTACATCATGGCTGGCTTTGCCCAGTGGATAACCTGTTGGCCTTGAAACCGGTGGACACAGGATCGCGTCTCACCGGTGCCACTGTGTATCGTCGGTGTGTTCTTCCACTAGACAAGTTATTCGAGCCTCGTCCGTCGGATGCAGACGTAAACCGCTGTCCCGTGTATCAGAGTCTATCCTTCGAACCATACGTTTCTATTTGATAGCAAGATTAGGGCAGGTTCCCTGATTCCTATGTATCCGTCCCTTCTTTCTGTGGCGGCTTTAAATAAATTATAATGTGAGAGCCATCAAACAACATTAATTCTTTTAACACAGGACACATAATATATCAGTTAGGTGGTAAATGCTGTGCAATGGTCATAACATAGCAAAAGGGAGAAAACTGTTAAAAGCTTATGTAGTAATAGTAAACGGTCAGTAGTAGAACGCTGACTGCTATTGCATTAATATTATTATAAAATCAGTGACGTTGGAATGATCAACCTTCTAATCCAGGATGACAATCGTGGGTACTAACTCTGATTAATCAGACTTATAAGCCCGATGCTGTAATGTTAGTCTTAAAACATACACTGATGCCTTTATGTCCAGTTTTATGAAAAGTATTATGGCAATTTTGATCATTAAAAGTATTGTTATACATGGATTTGTAGTTACGCAATCACAACTAGAACACTTTCTTTATACTATATATTAATGCATTGTTCGTGCAATAGTTTCACCTCTAATTTTTTTCTTCAAATGTGTTAAAGGAAAATGGAGAAATGTGTATTATATTTCGTAAAACAGGGCCAAGGATCAGAGTCGTGGGTACTAAACCTAGTAACGATGTCGTATAATCCCACGGTTGTAATTACCTGTTCCGTGCTTTATATATGCCGGCTACTTGATGTATGATGGTGACTAATAAGCCAATCTTATTTATATACGAGAGGTTATCAGAAATCTACCCAGGCATGAGCTGTAACAGGATTAATTTATTATTTTAGAATGTAACTGAGTATTTACTACTTCAAATAATATCTTGCTCGAGAAAATATATATTAGCTTCGTGGTCGCGATGTTTGTTTACGGGGCATCAATTATTGTCATAGCGCTACGTTATTACCATTTCATTAGGTAATTATGTCATTAGGTAATTATGTCATTAGGTAATTGCTTTTCTTTCACAATATTTACCTGTTCATATATATGTTGCTTACATGTTTTATGCGCAATTAGATGGACATTGTCAAAATGATATGACGAAAATCAAACGCTAGTTAATAACTGTTTTGACGACAAAGAATATCACAACCGTTATCCTATGGCGATGTGATCTGTAAACTACGGAAATTAAAGGAATCTGACGTATTTCCTGACCATTGTACAAAATTAAATAGGAAATTCGTTAGAAAAGGATACGACCCTTTAGTATTACAACGCACTTCATGTTTGGTGAGTGACCCCTCTACAGTCAGTCACTTTTCTTTTCTCTTTTGCGATGACAGGACAACTTCGTGGGACTCCTTGATTGAACCTTCTGAAACCCAGAAAGGGGAGGTTGGTACATGAACTTTTGTCCCTCGGGTTTTCTGGTTGTACCCTAGATTTATTTTCTCTTTGGCTGCAACTGCTGTGGTTGTTCAGTACAATTATGAATACGCCATTAATTGTTTCTAATTATATATATATAGTACTTTTATTTATGTTGTCTTATAAATTTGACTACTGAAGACGAAATAATAGCGAAGTTATGTACACTTAAAATCAATTTAAGCTAATTATTGGGCCATATTGCCTACTGACCGTTCTAAGTCGGTAACGCTGTCTTCACCACTCTTTGTGTTGTGTATTGTCTTCTCAATGTATAGTTAATTTGCTCTTTGTTTATGGTACAGTGCAATCTACAATGCCATTGCATTTGGGTGCTGTGATTTCTATAGGACCATATTTTCTCAGTTTTAATATATGTTTGAAATCTGTTTTATAATAGCTCTCTTTGATAACAGCAGTGATATAAAACACATATATATTATGTGGAAAGTGTTCTTGGGATGTCAATAAATGCATATAAACATTACAGCTCGCGGTTTTTGGCTTTGAATCTAGGATCAGTGAACAGCAACTATATTACAGGTTATGTGATACAATCATCCACGACAACTTGTTAGTCTTAACTGTTTTCTTCTGGAACTTAGCTGAGAATTTTGCCGACGTGGTTCAATACTACAAGGACAACAGAGCCTTTGAGGTATGTACTTATGATGAGCGATGTGTCGGCCCTCGCATCCAACACATTTCACATTGTTTATGGTAAATGGACATTTTTTATAAATTAATAAAAAGATAGTGCCACTGTACGAACGTAAATTAAGACAGTGTGAGCCTCTCTTCTCGATGACAAATAAGTACGAGTTTCAGTCCGAACTAACATAAAAATATAATGGTTTGTAATAATGTAAAATAAAAATAAATGTGTGAGTCGGTTTTGTATGACAACTTGTTCATTCCCCTGAATTATTTTTAAAAGAGACTACAACAGTTATTTCCCATCGATGAGACTTCGCTAACAAGAACAGCAATGCCACTGACGGTGCCAACCCGTTTGTGTGTGTGATGTCAGATGCATTGCTTCCTATTAACATTGTAATTGTTGTTTGTTTTAATGAATGTTTCATGTAGACTGTTAAAGCTAAATTTAATGTTCGACTTTTATACATACTGCGATATCAGTAAATGCTATGGGATATATGATTAACTTTATATGAATACATACAGAATGGTCGGCTACGGACGGTGGTCGCACACACTATTAGGAAAAATGTGTCAGGAAATGGTAAAGGATGATTAGGAAAACTTTGATAAGAGGATCAGTCAGTCCATGTTGTATATTTTATATCTTATACAGTATTGAGAGTTTGTTGTTTTTCAGTCACTTTTTCAAGGTTGCACTTCAGAAGGTCTGCTAGAGTAGTCAATTAAAGCGGATCTTATTGCTCTTCGTTGTACATGCACTACATGTTGTACATGCACCGCCTGTTGTACATGCACCACATGTTGTACATGCACCACCTGTTGTGCATGCACCGCCTGTTGTACATGCACCACATGGTGTACATGCACCGCCTGTTGTACATGCACCGCCTGTTGTACATGCACATCATGTTATAGTGTTTTACTGTCCGTCTGGAGATGGGGATCCCATGAAGTTGAAGAGTACTCTAAAGCTAGGCGAACCATTGTGGAGTAGTGGAAAGCCTTAACTTGTGTGGTAAAGTCGTTGAAATTAAGGCGTAGGAAGCCTGTCGCCCCATTTTATTATTACACATATTGCAGGATGTACTAGGAACCAATATAACTATTGAACAAGTGTGTGATATAATGACGGACGACAGCCGCGGAAGCAACATACAACGGTATGCTGACGTCAACTCCCTTATTCTGGACACCTATGGAGAGTCGTGTCTCAATCTGAGGTATACAACACTGGCAAAGTCTCTTAATCAAACTGACTGGAACAGCACTTCTGCTGAAGGAAGTAAGTACTAACAGATGTCAGTTTGGTATGTCAATAAATATTTGCAGGATTGCTACTTCCGTGTTAGGTTATAATTTCGTTGTCTCGCTAAATTATGCCTATGAACACAATTTCTTTTTGTATATATTATGATCAGTGAAATAAAGAAAACATTAAAATACCACGGTGCATGATCAAAACTAATTTTCACGGATAAAAGTCGATTCGGCTCCTAATCGCTACTGATGGGCTCCTAATATTCACTGTTATTTTGGGATAACCCGTTTTTCTAGTGACCTTCTTTATTGTCGGATTATTTCCTAATTAGCTTTCTTTTGTAATTGTAATGCTTTCACGGAACATAATGATGTTATGTACGCCTTATGTACAACACTGTCTTGTGTAATGTTTGTGAAATCGACACAATTTAGTTTTTTTGTGCGATTTTGGTTAGGCAAAGGCGAGTATTGATCATTTGAACTGATTTTTTCATTTTTTTATAGACGTTTTTAGATTTTAGTTTGAGTTCATTTAATCGACTTTATTGTATTTAATGTTCCATGTAATAGAAAAGAACAGACAATTCTTGCTGCATAGAAATATTTTACAATTTACGCATTTGATCGAGACCCCTAATCGTCCTGGATATGGGCACCTAATTGGTTCAGTACTCGACCAAAGTACGATGCGTTTCTTTTTTCTTCTTCTGATTACTTCATCGGGTGGGTAAGAATCTCAGAGCAAACATTATACAGAGGCGCCGGAAGGAGTTAAACATTGGGGCGGTGGATGTTGGGGGTTTAACCAATTTATAAAGCTTATTCATCGAATGCCTGTTAATGTCAGTTATTTTATTTACAAAATATACTATATCCGTTCGTGAGGTCGTACACTATTAAGATTAACATCACTTGCTGACATTTTAATATGCGAATGTATCATTGTTTCTTTATGTGTATATCAAAATGAACGAGCTGTATGTATTGTCCCTTGTATACATTTAATAGTTGAATGCTGGCATTTGTACATTTTAAAGTGATTAACCGCAGATCTTATAACTTTATTCAGAGATTATTAAGTATGTGGTTTAACATTCTTTATGTTAACATTTGTACAAATGATGAGACTCAAATAAACACTTCCAGTGTAAAAACTGTCGCGTTGTCTACATGTGACCGATACATTCTCAAAAAAACATAAGAATATCTACGCTTTAAAACATACTAAAAGAACAAGGCAAACATCAATTTACGGTATACTTAACTAAACTAAATTAATTAAAAAAAGCGCCGGTAAGCTTTTAAACTTATAAAAAAATCAGGTAATTACCTGCTTGAGTAATGACAGGCCTGTAATGATAAAGGGCGTTAAACATACAAACATTCTGAATCAGATAATACATGCATTAGACGTAAATATATTAAAAATGACTTTAATTAACTTATATTAACTTAAATATATTATAAATGACTTTAGTTAGTACATATACAAGTGTTAACCATGTTTTGTTTCAGATGATATAGCTTTTATTGCAATGACAAAAGCAGCTACTTTTTGGGTGCCCTAATGGATAAAAAGTGAGGTTCCTTCCCTTACGGAAAATGCATATATGTTACTTATATGTCGAGATCTATGTTGCTTATATGTCAAGATGTATGTTACATATATGTCACTTATACTTGGCTTATATCTTTCACTTATAAGTGACTTATATTGATTTTAAATGCAAATGAGATCTATGCCGCTTATAAGTATGCAAATGAGATCTATGTCACTTATATGTCCAGATAAGTATTGCAGTTCACTTATATGTCACATATAAGTGACTTATATGTTTAGCTGGGATGTCAATGCTGTACATATAAGCAACATATAAGCCACTTATATGTCACATATAAGCCACTTATATGTCACATATAAGCCACTTATATGTCAATTATACTTCACCAGACAGAAGCACATTTAGTTTCTTGACCACCTGCAGGGACTGATTTCTAGAATCTGCACTGATCTTGTTTTCTGTGGTTTCCTGCCGCAACAAGATCACTGCTTAGCGGGGCATACACATGTAGCCTAGCAGGGCATATACCCCTGTGGTTGTCAAGGTTAAACCTATTTCAAAGGGAAGTAATTTTAAAAAATCACAGTTATGGTCCTTTTTTCGTAATTAACACATTTTCATTGGCTCATGTTGAAAGATGTGTGCAAAGTTTCATTGTTATACATCTAATACTTTGAAAGTTATAAGTCACAATCACTTGTAAAAAGCAGTTAAACCTGTTTTTAAAGGGTGAACAATTCAAAAAATATGAACCATAGTTATGGGCCTTTATTAGATGCATACATTGGGTCTTGCTAAAGATGTTTACAGTTTCATTGTTGTAGACCTTATACTTTCAAGTTATTAGCCAATCAGTTGTCAGGCAAAAAGTTAACGGACGGACAGACAGATGGACGGACAATCGCCAAGAGCTAATATAAGTCCCTTAGGGCGTAAAATATGTAAAGAAAGAAGACAGAAAGCGTTTGAACTTTGAACATAATATTGAGGTTTAATTGGTATCTTCTTTTTACAACACAGAACTTCAGCAGATGTTTCCACCGCAGGGCTTTGATCCAGCAACCACCTGTAATCAAAGAAAATATTATAATGAACATATTAAATTACATAAATGGTTTTGAAATATATAAAATATAATATACTTTTCAAAAATCAGCTATATATCTAGCATATTCATCATTATGGTTTGTTTGAAATGAACAGAATGGTGTTTTAGGTCATTTTAAACCCATGTATGGCCATATATGAGTCGATTTTTTTGTGGTAGACATACCATCCCATTGTTCCTGGGTAGAACCAGTACTATAAACCTCTCGCCATTCGTAAGAATCGACACTTCCTCCTTGGACAAGTCTAGCTCCCAGGGGGATTTGAACCCACAACGGTGAGAGGCGAGAAAGCTTCAGTCGTATCGTCTTTCCATGGAGGCACTTATTAAAATGCATATGAAGAGGAAAAAGGAATTGAGTTAATGAGATGTAAATATATATATATGTATATATCAGCTTTACTCCAGCTGTTCCTGAAAACAAGCACGCCCCGAAGACAGCACTTTTAAAAACATATGTAGGGATAGTTCCTTTAATTCCTTCTGTAGGGGCTAAATACAAAAACAAAACAAAAAACATTTCTATAATATGGGGTTGTCTATTGGGTGGAAAAATGCTTCTGGATGTATTTTTCATGCAAACTCTAACCCAATTAAAATAATCTTAAAATGCATGCATTCAATTTCGAAAAGCATGCTGCTGACGGTAAAAATCCAGTGAAATTTTAATAATGTGAGGAAAAAAATAATTCCCACAAATTAATTCACGAACGAGAACTCTTTACCAATTTCGTACGCAAATTGATAGTGACATTGTAACTATCGTACTCATACTCATTTTGATTTTAATAGTACAATCAGTAATGTTTCAGTCCTAGGAATATAAAAAGCAGCACCTAGTTAAACTGATCTTAAGAAAAGTGCCTACATTATCATCAAAGACATTGCTCTGAAACATGGGTATGTACCTTGATTGGGGTAAGGCATAATACTCTCTGAAACTAAGTCTGACGCCACTAGTGACACTGACCTTAACTCTAAAGACAAACTTAGGAAATTTCATAGGGTTTCTTTCTCTTTTTTTAAGACATACATCTTCAACACCATCAAAATATTTGCTATGAAACTTGGAATGTTCATTTACTGTGGTGAGACATAACCAGCTGACTAATCCCCACTTCACCCGACCTTGATCTTTAACGTAACAAACAACTTTTTCACCATATGATATTGACTTTGTAAATGAAATGCCAAATGTATTTAAAGGGAGTCGTGGCAATCTTGAAGTTTTTATCAAACATTGCCATTGGCGTCTTGATTTATTTATACAGTATCATTTTGAATTTAAACCTGCTTGCATTTAATTTGAAAAAATACCGAACTGTTGTCTTTAATTTCAGTCTACATATATTTTTAGCAGCAGCCAACATACCTTTAGAATTTGTTACTTGCAGGTTTCATTTTCATCAGATTTCGTGCATCGGCACACTTTTGATTTACGGCCTGGTGATGTCCCTCTCCAGACAGCCTTGTCGTTTTGATGTTACATATTCTGAAAAAGTGATTCGGACATTAAATTTGTATTGTTTATCATGTCTGTCATCATCTCAAGGGCATAGCTATAGTGTTCTATAAACCCTGTATCTGATATCAAAATAACATATCGGTAAATCCAAATAATGCTAGCCAAAATCTTAACTAATCAAATTGTAAGTTTCATTCTTATTTAACACATTGACGGTAATATTGTGTGTTTTAAGAGCTAAAAGTTACAGACATTGTCTCTTTAATGGATGTCACATGAGCTACAGATATAAATATTGCAGTGCCAGCGATTACAAACAATAAATAAAACCTTTTAGCTTTTAATCAACACATTTATTACAGCACACTTATGTGGGTCTATGAGATCATGTTTCTACACATACATTTCATGAGTGAAAAAAAGAAGTTTATTTGCTTGTGCTCAATATCTGCTTTAATTATGGACAGTGTCAAGTTACAGTAATAATAAAACTAGCTCAAAACTACTTACTAATAATGGCATTCACAATCGTGCCGTCTAGTGGTGCCCTTGATTTAGTACCCTTCACACAACTGTTTCTCAGTGTCTCGTCGTCAAAAAACACAATTATCAAAAGCCTTGCCATGGCAGTTCCACTGTTTTTTGCCTTCTAAGGCAGGCATCAAGCTGTGCTACCGATAGTCTCACACCATAGCCAGGAACCAACTCTACTTCATGTGTGCTGGAACTCTAAATGAAACAAAAAAGAGGTCAACGACCTTGAAGCTCTACTGATAGGTTTTGATAGCTAGATCAGCATTCCTGTGAAGTTTCATAAAAATATGTAACATAGTTTCAGGAGTAGTCGTTACAAGTTTTTACTATATAACTCTATGTAAACAAAGATGGCCACTGGCGGTCATGATTATGTTGAATCAAAATAATTTTCGACATGGATCAACATCATGTCATGGTGATCATTTTTGAAAAAGTCCGATATCAATATCACTTACAGTTGTCAAGAAGTAGTTGCTACAAACTTGTTTTTAAAAAATAATGTTTTAGCTGTGGTGGCCATCTTGAATTTCAGGCCTATCCAAAATTTTGCTGGGATCAATTAGACATCAAGAGCAACATTCCTGTGAAGTTTCATGGAAATCTGTTAAGTAGTTTCAGAGGAGTAGTCGCTACAAGTTTCTACTATGTAACGCTATGTAAAAAAGATGGCCGCTGGTGGCCATGTTTAATGTCAAATCAAAATAGTTTTCAACAAGGATCAACATCATGTCATGTGATCCGACCAAATGTGACCTATATTTCGAAAGCTCGGATGAACGAACAGACTAATGGACAAATATATACCCGGACAACATTGTAATCTCTAAATCGAGATCCGTAAACGGGCTCAACAAAAATTAGAACTCTACAAAAGAATATATGTCTGCACTTTATACCTACATTTTTTTAAAGTATAATAGATTAACATGTTTTTATTACATTTTCATCGGCAAAAGATTGGAATTTCTCAGCTAAAATTTATTACTATTACTAATTTTAACTTACTCCGAACACAAAAATAACTAACTGTGACGCCGAGTTGACGTCAATAACGTGGTACTGACGTCAACGTTATCCGCTGATAACGTTCAACAAAGCGAATAATTTCGGTTAAAATCATGCACAAACTTATTTAAAATGTAATAAACAGATTATTTAACTGCTGATTATAGAGAAATCCTTCACTCGATGGTAACATGTTGTTTTTTCACTCACTCATACGCTCTTTCGTGAAAAGAATCACACGTCTCCCATCTCATGAAGGATTTCCCTATAATCGATCCCAGCAGTTAAATAATCTGCGCAGTATCATCAGTGAATATTTTTAAATATAAATATTTATGGAAGATACTCCTTACTTTGAAAATGTCAAGCAAGACGTATTTATAGACCGATACTTACAGCTTGATATGCAGTATAAATGTCGTCATCCATGGAATCGATACTTTCCACTTGCTGGCTCACTGACGGAATATTCTTCTGTGTATTTGGTGTCATTAGTGAGTTTGTTGGTGAAATATTCTGTGTGTTTGGTGAGTTTGTTGGTGAAATATGTGTGTTTGATATTGTTGGTGTAGTTATCTGCAGCCTGTTAAGCGGCATTGCTTTCTGTGTGATTGGCTGTATTTGTGAGGTGCGCATATTATGCTGGGTGTTCAGTGGAATGGATTACAGTATGTTTGCAGGTGGCATTGATGATGTGTTTTGCATAAGAAAGTCAATCTTCTCCTCTAATTTGTTTTTGTTCCATGATTGCAATTTGGGAAGCGCAAGAGCAATCCACTGTTGAGGACTGGTCTGTGTTAGAGTTTGCTGTTGACTGGTTGCTTGGTTCTTGAATTTTTCTCGTGATAGTCACCAGGCCATTGAGTTAAAAACAAATTGTCTCGTTTATTTCTTCCTCCCTCAACCTCCAGTCGTTTCCTGGGCATATTTTAAAAACCTTTTAATTTCATCCTCCACAAAGGTCTCAACCACTTGTCTGAAAAGGAAAGAAAGATATATATATGAACAAATCTACTGAAAAGGAAAGTAAGATATACAAATCTGTTTATTTACACATTTAATATATCAAAAGGCTACGGCGTACAACCATTTCATGCCGAGTGAGGAATTTACAAATCGCGTAATTACGCTGAGTTTGGGTGATAAAACTACTCGGCGTGGGAATCGGCTCTCGGCGAACTTACGCCACGATACTTCGCGTATAACGGTTACGCCACGATACTTCGTGTATACAAACTCGGAGTTCGCCGAGTCGAAACTGCACAGGTGAAAGGTGCAACATTTTATTACTGCAGTTATTTTAATGCATAATTATTCAATAACTTTAAAAAAAGCAGAAAACAATTTTTTATTTTTGTTTTTTTGAAAATTCGAATGCCCGGATAATGTCACGATAATTATATGGCGGTTCCTATTACCGGCTTCGCAGCGACAACATAAAATACAATTAGTAATTACTATACTGGAAATTACAATTATTATTTAATCGGTGTTTGTAAAACGATTTACGATTCTGCTGTTGATTATTATTATATCAATGAGTTTTTTAGTAAAAATAAGCAAACAAATTGTAAAGAATTCCGGGTCATAAACCTGTTGTTAGTGCCGGGGATTATGGGTATCCAAATTATTTATGTCGGTCTCAGGAGAACTAATTTTTTGACAACAGAAACGGAAAAACGTTTGATTAAATGCATTAAAAGTTTGAAATCCATATTTTTTTTCGAAATGTCAGTGATTCATTTTGCTCTGCGTCCCGCGTCCTAGACGCACATTTTTTTCAGAGGACGCATCATTCTTAAACATGTGCGTCCGATGGACGCATTGCTCGAAAATTGTACAAGTGGTAAATAACCGTTTTCGATGTGATAACAAGAGAACAAATATAACACGACACCGGTTAAAGTAGAACGCAATCACAATGTAGTACGCGTATTCTGATTGGGTAAAAGCTATTTGTCATCCAATCAGTAACAACGTTCTACTAACTGTTGGTGTTCGCTAGTATGGAAATCCCTAGACTGTGTCATGGTCCTTTGCGCTTCTCTGTTGAGATAACAGAATAGAATAGGAAATCCCGGATGATGAACACAAAATGCCACCGAAGAAAGTTATAAAAAATTACCCACAATTAAAATGTTTAAAGTTAAATTGACACTTGATTGGCATGTCAAACTACTCAGGACTAATTGAACTGTTTAAAGTTTGTGTAGACTGTTTGCAACCATAAAATAAAGAAAAAATACAGAGATTTTTATGATGGTGATTACCCGTTACATAACCGAGACAACTGCGCCATATAAGCACATATTCTAAAAGAAATACTTTGTAAAACAAAGAATGGTAGCAATATATAATAAGGAATAACACGCAAATTATACAGTTTTGAAACTGTATGCACATATTTTGCTGATGTTTTACTGAATTGAATGTTGTTTAACGGCTTATCAACACAGTATAGGTTATTTAGAGCCGCCCCAGAGAGAGGGGAATGATACATAGGAATCCGGGAACCTGCCCTACTCTTATTATCAAATAGATTCCTAGTTTTTTTTAACGTGCTCGGAGGATAGACCCGATACACGGGACCACCCGGTTTACGTCCCCATCCGACGGGTGAGGCTAAGGGAAAGGGTCTTGCCCAAGAACACACCGACGGAACTCAGTGGCACCACAAAAGTGGGATTGAACCCGTGGGCTCCAGTTACAAATCCGCCGCGTTACCGACTTTCAACATATGTGAGTCCCAGCGACTCATTAAAGTAGACTTCAAAATGAATTACTGAATGTATTCATTACATTTATCAGTCATGTCAACTTCGGAAAGTTTAGATTTGTTCCCAAAAAATAAATCGCCAAAGGTGTGAACTTATGGTTAATTGGATTCTACACGGAGTGACTTTGTGTCCTTTCGCCACGTGGATTCGCCAAATCCAAACATTGACTTGGCATAGATTCGCTTGGCACTCGATAGGGCCAAACTCGGCGAATCGAGTAAAACGTGTGCTTCGCGTGAGCCGTACTGTACATGTTGCCCTCTACAGAGCTAGATTTAATACCTTTAATTAATACATTACCAATTATAATTTTGCAGAGACATGTGTTCTTGAAGGGAAATTTCCATTCATATTGATTTTCGCCATCAATCCATTTGACATCGTCCTGAAAGAGAATAAGGACCTTTAAGAGAACAATCATTTGATTCTTAGTATTTTACTCTTTTCACATGTTTTCATACTTCAGCTTCCAGTTGGGTAATGGCTGCTTAAACAATGTTGCTGCAAAACAGATTGATAACCCACCCTTTCAATCTTGCGCGTTATGTACACAAATGTTTAAATGGAAGTTATACAATTTAAGCGCTATAGCTACTAGAAGCGCTAGTTTAAGCTCAAACCAAGATGGATATAAAAATAGCTGGGGCCAGAATTAACGATTGTTTGTTTGCCGTCACCTGACTCAGGACTTTAGGTACTGCGAAAGTATGGCTGATGGGGTCATTGTCGTATTGTGTACTACATAAAGGTACCCGGGGTACATCTATGTATACAGAAACGTACCCTAAAACGTACCCTAAAATCTTTGAATCCAGAACTATCCCCAAATATACAGAAACGTACCAGGACAAACAAGATCTCATTGGCGGAATTGAAACAATTTAGAACTTGATAAACAACTACTAAAACAATATTGTTTATCATTAACTATTGCACTATTGTTCTTAAAAACATATTTAGGCTGCCATAGTTAGTTATAAAATCTAGAACGCATTGTCATAAAACCGGAAGTTGTAAATCATCAAACCCCGCGCAAAATGTAAACAAATACAGTATTACACAGCTCGTCATTCAAGAATATTTTAAGGAAGGAATCCCTGTACTTTTATTTCCGAAGCCCCAACTGGAAACACACACACACACACGCAAATTTGCATTGGGAATTCTGATAATCGAATCATCAAAAAGGGATATCAAAAATATTGTTTTTCAAAATATAAATTGGCGCCATTAAAAACGTAAATACGTTAAATATGTAAGCTAAACTTTTAAAAAAGTGAATCGTTAATGAAAGTTTCGCATTGTACTCTCTCGTTATTTTGTCTCGGGTACATTTATGTATATTTGGGGGCCTTTCTGGATTTCTGTAGTACCCAGTACGACAATGACCCCATCAGCAAAAGTATGCTATCTTTTGGACTGGATGTAAAGCCTTCGGCACTGTGTGCAGGGAGAGCCACACACATTGCATGCAAGATCTCACCGTAATTCTTAATTCAAGCATTCTTTGACCTAAAAGCCTTCTTTTTTTATCTTTTTGTGTGTGGCTTTTTAAGCAGATGAAATATCAAAATCGTAAAATGGGCAGGCAAGGTCAGAGAATGCTCGGATTATGGTGTGTGGTGTGGTGGGGTGGGTGGCTGGGGGGTGGGGAGGGGGGGGGGTGGCGGAGCATAAAACCCTTCCTCCGAAACGAGGCTGCATTGATAATCAGAAATTGATTGTGTGCAGTATCTAAAAAGAACATTATCGTCAAGATACTGGTCGTTGGAGAATATCTTTTGAAAAAAGGATAGAAAAACTTCAAAAAAGATGGGCCCATAATTTCCAACGAGTACGAAATCGATCGGAATTCGTTATTATTCACAAATATTTTACACATACTTTTCCCATCAAACAAAGTAACACTGACTTACCATTTCGAACTTGATCACCGACGCTTTTAATATGGAATATCGAAATAACTGTACTAAAACGATTTTATACACACATTTCTTTGTAAACAAGACACAATCTCAGTTTTCCGCGTGAAATTTTATATCCCTGCATTTGATTGGCTGGGTCAGCATTTCCGTTAGTGGCCTCCTAGCGGATATCCAGGGGAGGAATAGAATAGAATAGAATATCTTTTATTTTCAATTATGGGCCATCACTGGCATAGTAATCACATAATAATTTTGACATATATGCATGAGGTTATAAAATAACAAAAGCTTAATACTGATTATACAACACAATTAAACATAAGTAAACATCTAATTAGATAAGGCATAAAACAACAATAACAGTTTATCAATTCAATTCAAGAACTTCAACAAGTTCTTACAGCTGTTAAGTGCACATTAAATTTATGAAAAATCCATGATTTATAACACTAACATGACAGACCTGTTTTGTTACTTATATTACAGTTCAAATGATTAAATCTCATGGTATAACATGTGTAAATAAACCCTGCTGTTCTATTGATTATATATTCGTCTTCATTACATAACAAGAAAGCAAACTGATTTTTGTATGATAAAGTATTGAATTTTTTACATGTATTAGAGATCTCTGTAGTAAATTCATTTCTTACTGAAGCATATTTTGGACATTCCAACATAAAATGAATTTCGCTTTCAATTTGATTAGTATCACAAAGTTTACAGAGTCTGTCTGTTAATGGAATATTCTTGTACCGACCAAGTTCTATTTTGAAGTTTATGTGCGCTTAAAATCTTATTTTAATAAGACAAGATCTAACCTTAGGATCCTTAACAACATGTAGCATAAGTACGCAGTTTTCCAGTATTACCCTCAACACATATACTGGAGGTAACATCTGTTATAAACTTCCGTTATATATATATATATATATATATATATATCCACAATGTTGAAAGGTCAACCTTTTATCAACGTCTATACAACGTTACAATTCTAACGTGTGTAAACATTGGTGTATTGGTGTACAATTCTTTAATGTGTGTAAACATTGGTGTATTGGGATTATACCGTTTACGTTTGACAAACAGACTGTCATGATGTGATTAAGAGGAAATAAGTGCATCTGTTGTCATCATTACCAAAATATGCTGTATGCACTGCTGTACCATGCAATGGTAAATAAATGATAAAAATAAAAGTTTGTATTAAAAAATATTTTTTATCTTAAAACCGGTGTTAAATGCATGTTGAATGTCTTCGAAATCTGGTAATAATGATACCCACATTGTCATATCAAACTGTGCAAAAATTGAAATTGCAGAATTTGTAAATATTTCACTTTATTTTGGACTTAGAAAATTACAGACATCGGCAACTAAGAAAGTGATTAGAAAATGCCTAAGTTCTCACTTATATGCGGTAAATGTTGTATACAGCACTCCTGTACAACTATTTGACCTATGTCAGATCCGCATATAAGTGACATATATGCGAGTTATATGTCAAAATCAGCTTGACTTACACTTGACATATACATATAACTCACTTACTCAGGATTTGATGAGACTTGTAAGTGAAGTATAAGTGACATATATGTCGCATATAAGCCGCATATAAGTCGCATATGGTGCCCTAATGGATAAAAAGTGAGGTTCCTTGTTGACCGCGTAGTTGTGTAAATAAGGTGCCTTTTCAAATATTACGTACCTCTAAATGTACCGATATTTCATCATTATACACTCAAGTGATATGAAAACGCAACACGGGAATTTCCGCTATATATTTTATATACTGCACACTTAATTGCACATAATATTCCAAAGAAATCCCAAGATGTTTTTTAAAAAGAAAGTTGCAGTTAACTAGAGAAAGGACACATTTGTGATGTTGTAGACGTTTTAATCACACTACACTTTGTAACAAGAACTTCATAAATGTTGAAGTAGCTCTTTGAAAAATTTAGCTAGTTCAAGCGTGACGTTATGCCGTCATACAAGTCATGCGGATTTTAAACGTCACTGGCATTATCGTTATTTAGAAACATATTGAAAACGACTGAGTGTCAATTTTACATAAGCCCAAAGAATGACGTCAAATCAAATTACAGAACAACCCGCGATTATCAAGTTTTGTATGAATCTGGGAAAAACACACACTAGATATACATGATTCAAAAAGCCGATGTTAAACCACCTGTTTGTCGTGCATTTGTTTTCAAATGGAACTAACGTCTTAAGGAGGGTAGAGAGTCGCTAGAAGGTGGTAGAAAGATGTTGGTAGATTTGACGCTGATCGAATCCGTGAAAGACGGAAACTGTCGGCTGTAGTTATGGGACAGTTCACACAAAATTAACAGAATATCTTCCTAGGAATAAAGTGTGTGCCTCGACTGATAACACAGGATCACAAAGATATTAGAGTTAGAAGAACTTCAATGAACCTTTTACAGCGCTAGAGTATATGAGGCGTATTTTTTCTGGATAGGATAATAACATCTGACGAAACGTGGCTATGGTTTATAACCCTGAAACAAAACTCCAATAGTCAATGTGGAAAACTCCGTCAAGTCCGCCACCAAAGACAGCCAGGGTGTGTAAATCGGGAGGGAAACACATGCTTATCTTCTTTATGGACAGAAATGGAATGCTTCTTTGCCATGCGGTGCCCGAAAACAAGACTGCAAAATAATGTTGCATATTATGCAAAGGGATTTACTTAATTTACGTTCATAAAAAAATAAGTAAACACATTATCTTTACATTTCTTTCGTAATAATTAAATGTTCAGGTTTTACGAAGAGATCTTGTTCAAGCGAAAACAGCCGAATGTTGATATAGAAAGGGTGATCTTGCATCAAGATAACGCACCCGCCCAAAGAGCGGCATCTACGCAGCTAGAAATTGATTTGCTTGGTTTTGATTTAGTCGAACACTCTCATTACAGCCCTGACTTGGCTCCGATGGACTTCCGTGTTTTTCCCGTCGTTAAATCATTTCTGAAAGGCCGCCGATTCCATTCCCTTGATTAACGTAGATATGTGACGCGGAAAATTATATCAGGATTTGCTAAAAGCTGGTGTAGTGAAACCTATTCAAAATGGATTGAAAGACATGAAACATGTGTAGCATGTCATGGTGACTATATCGGAAAGATATAGTGCTTGGTAATAACGCAGCTGACGCAATCAACATAACGTAACGACAGACGCGGACGTGTTGGTGTACGTCTAAAAACCTTGCGGAAACGGACACGGGACACTTGTTTTTCACACAAAAGATTTGAAAATGTGCAATATGATAGATTACAGAGTCTTTTTTTTGTAATTTTTGTTTCACAATTATATATGATTATACGGCTAAAAATAAACTGTTTATGGCAAAAGTCTATGTAATTTTTGATCAACCCTAATATGTATATGTTCTTCAGCTTTAGATCTGCCGACGTCATCTGCGTCGCGTTGTATCGTTCTATGATACGGTGTCATTTGGCAAGTTCTCCCTCCTCATCTTCGTTTAAAGTCGCTGTCCCAGTATCATCTTAAATGTGTTAACCGGACGTTTATCACATTTCAGTTCGTTTAGTCCAGTGGTAGAGCGCCGAACTCAAGATCGAGAGGTCGTGGGTTCGATCCTCTCCGCGGCCACGTTATTTATCCTTGAGCAAGATAATTAATCCACATTGCTTAGTACTGGTTCTACACAGGAAGCCATCGAGAGTGATTAATCTAAGTTGCAATAACTTGTTTCGAAATCGGTGTAAAATAAATATGATTAAGTTCGTTTATATGATGAAAACACTTGAGTAACAATTACACTATTCATATGTACACTTTGGCAGTTTGTAGTTGACAACTGTCACGCCTCCCAGCGTTGCGTGATCAAATCCCACTGGGAGCACGACATATCAAGTGAGAAAGTGTCGAATCTCAAGAATGGGGGAAAGTGGTTTTACCCAGGGAAAATGGGGTGGTCTGCCTTTACCACAAAAGAATCGACGGTCATGTATGGCCTAACATGTTCTAAAAATGACGTTAAACACCATTCAAACAAACAAACACAGTTCGGGTGCCCATTAAAGCGTTGTACATGTTGTAATAAACAAATCTGTTTTAAGTTATTAAAATGGATAAACTGCGTGATGACAATAGAAAATGTTAAGCATTGAACAAAAGCCATATTTTTATTAAATTAAATGGAAGAGCATGTTCGTTTATTTTTTTTATTTTTACAGACTCTCGTCAATGATCTCTTATTAATTGAATGTTCACGTCTGTATCATTTTTAGGTTATCAAAATAGGCGTGGGTGGACGCCGATAGTCATTACCGATCTTAATGCCTTATCGAAGCTGACAGTATTACTGTAAATAGAACTAGAATGGATAAAGTGGTATATAATGATCCAATGTAACAAAGTGGAAACATGTTGAACCGAAGATACAGGCACTAAATTTAAATCACATGCCTTTATGTAGGCGTGTCCTTCTTTGTAATCTCGTGTTCACCGGCTCAGGGCGATTTCGCGAATTCAAGCATTCAGTATTAACGCATACCATCATTTGTACTGTATATACCTCGAGTAGTGTACATCGTACATGTACACAGGCAGCACTATAAAAAAAGATTTGCCTTTCACAGGACTCAAACACACGTTCTAACCTATATATAGCTATTACGCTACCCCATCAGAGCTACCGTTAACATGAACTTCCAAAAACATTTGAAAAATGTTATTATCGCAACCCTGATCTGCATTTTTAAATTCAAAAGTGGTTTTAAAACTTCTGAGACAAGGACTATCACAACCAGACTTCTATGTAGGCGTGATTTGCAAATATGGTATGATACCTGATCATGATTACTTTCAGACAAACTTTATTAGACTTGTTTAAAAGTTGATCAAAACATGTTATGACGCAATCATTTTGCAAGGTACTCCATGTTCAGTGGTTGACCCATTTTGGCACTATGCTTTCATGTTTGATTGTGCTATAACGGACGGATTGTAGAGTCTAAAATCACGTCTACCTACATCCTGAGAGGCTGCTTGTCTCCAATTGTGTCGTGTTGTGCCCTTAATGGTATATTGTTATTCAGGCTTCTGAGTACTCGCTTTGTGCCTGTTTTAGAGGCCTTTTTTGCCACTGACCGTTCCAAGGCGGTAGCCCTCTTGTCAGCCATTTTGTGTTTGTGATGTCTAATTTGGCATTTTGTTCATCTTTAAAGTTGTTCTTTGTTTCTGTGTGTGTTTGTGGTTGACTGTCTTCCTTGAGTGCTACTTTTCCTGTTTGATTTTTATATCAATATAGATAGTGCTGCAACACTGGAATAACACGCAGTAAACATGTGACATGGTATTAGCCTCGGTCGCACGGCTCGCTTCTGATTACCTCGCTACGCGGATTCAGAACCAGGGCCTGGGTAGGAAAATATTTTTATATCCATATTTTGTTTTTTATATTAATGTCTACATGATCATCTTTGTGTTATTTGAGTGTTAATGCTGCCAAGTTTGTTAGATGATATAGGCTGGCGGGGATGTCTTTATTAACACTGTCCCGTTTTAATGGGATGACAGTGGGTATTGGTGCATCAACGAACCTGATTTAAACCCCCAGCGGCTTTTTTGCCACTGACCGTTCCAAGGCGGTAGTTTCAACCTTTTATATTTATGATGTCCTATACTTCGACTTGTATTGATCCTTGTAACTATTGGTCCTTGAATGCTAAATTGCCTGTTTGACAAGTGTATCTACCTGTTTCTTATTTACTATCAGTAGTATAGATACTGGGGGTACCAGCGCAGTTTCCCCCTCGCGGGGAACGAGAAGAACTAATGAAATATGCCAGGGGGGACTCAGGCGTAACTCTCATTCACACCAAGATCTAAATGTAAGTCACGCCTAAATCAACACCAACATATTTCAACAGTTTTCTCAAGCACCCCGCTCTGGAAAACTCCGCTGATACCCCAAGAATCTATACTACTAATCAATTTAATAACATAACATTTGAAACTCGTTAAGCAAAGTCAGACGGAACCGGGCAGTAGTCTTCATCATCGCTCTGCATATCATTTTTTTACCATGGAGTATTTTATTTTCCTGCACTTTGCTATTTTGTATTACAGTTCAAGAAGCTGTTCTCTGTTTCCGGCCAGCTCACGTTCATAATTATCCATTTCAAACAGCAATCGCATTTTTTTGGTGTCCATAAAATCATCACGGACTACCTCATATTCTACTTGAAGTTGCTTACCTCTCATCAATTCTCTTCTATATTTATCTTTTAAATGGTTAAGCTTTCTGCAAACCTTTTCTAATCTTTCTTGTTCCATTATATAATAATACTATATATAACTATTTTTAAACCCTTGAATGCTACTCAACTATTACAATTAACATCTATCATACTCTATCATGGTATGTTTTACTTGTATGCTAACGTATCTTCTCCGTTATCTAGTATGTACCGTTTATCATCATAAACTGATAAACTTTTTTTATTTATTGCATAGCTGCTTATGTTATGCTTTTGTGATCTAATAACATTCATCTCATGGAGAGCTTCTGTTGCCGTAAACAAAATCTTTTTGTAATCGTCATGTGCTATCGTTTTTTTAACAACACACTTTTTAACACCCTTACATTTCTTTGCACTAACCTCATTATCTAGCACATACGAATATAGTTTACTTCGCAAACCAACAAATTCAACAATAGGCATACCGCACGTTCCATCTTTCATCTTGCCAATAACCTTTTTATTATCATTAAAATGAAACTGACGTTTTGGATCATAATCACAATTATCAAACAGTTCTTTATCCTTGTAAAAGTATGCATACACATCTTTTGTTTTTATTTCATAACATAAGGAATCAGTATCAGTAAATAATAATTTAGCTTTTTTATCATATTTGTTTTTGATATAGTTGTAATGGAAATCATATATCAAATATATTGACAAGTCTAAAATACACATGCCAACATAACAAGGACGATTTAAAACTAATCGCTCTTTTATTCTGTTTATGGCAAATACATTTTCATTAAACATTTTACAAGAAATAAATGATGGTCTTGCTGCATATTTTAAGAGAACCTCCTCATCACGAGTCAATTTAACATTAATTCTTTTTCTCAAATTTTCCATAGTTTTACCAAAAACTGATTTGTTCATCAGTTTGAAGAAATCCTTTTCAAAAGCATTTTTACCAGCTGTTCTCTTGGCAGTATTAAAGTCTATGTATGTTTTTAACCACTTTGATTCGTCAAACTGTAGTATTCGGTGTATTTTTGTTACCTTCAATCCGAGCTTTTTATACAATTCTAAGTTTCTAAAATGCACAACATACTTGTCTTTATTTTTCAACGTCGTAACATGTTTATTAACATAACAATGTCCTAAATTAAACTTTTGTTTTAAATTTTTACAATAGTCTGACAACCACTCATCTTTGATGTTTAAACTTTCCGGGGCGAGAGGATAATCATTATGTAAGTCATGTAGTTTTCCGGGATACTCGATATCGCACTCAACAAGGTAATTTGATTTTCCTTTTTCAAACTTATCAACCCACTTGAAGTTACCAGTAGGTAACGGTTGACACTTAGCCCACCCATACAAGTTACTAGCATCGAGATAAATTATGTACTTGCTTTCTTTTTTCTTGTCATAGTTTTTCATATATTTATTGTTAGCCTGTGAATATCTGTTTGCAATATAACTCGTACCGCCTCTTAATCCTTTTTCCACAAACAAATATTGATCAATATCAGTTATTAAATCAAGTTGGATACCAGTCATCTTGAGGAATGCATCCCTGGCTAACCCAGGACTACTGAAGTAATGACAAGGATCTAATTTGTAATACTCAATGCACATTTTTCTAAAGTTTTCAAAAACATCTGTAAGCAACAGCACATCAGTCTTAAGATACAGATCATGATATTCTCCCATATTTTTAATCTTAAATGTTTTCCATATTGTTTTAGCGTGTTCATAATCTGCATCTGAAATGTGCTCATCATTTAATTGAGAATAAAAGCTATCTTTGCCGGGTAACTTAGTATCCTTGAAGCGTTCAAAAACTGTTCATGTAATCATAAGTATAAACACCTTTTCGTTTTATTAATTCTAGCTTATCATCAAAGTATTCCTGAGAGGTGTATTGAAACGAAGGGATATTTTTTACTAAATTTTCTAATGATTGAGACATAAACTGAAAACTGTCAATAAACACCAAACTTTGTCCTAACATAAAAGCCATGTACTTTTCCAAGTTATTTGGTATAACATTTATGTTTCGTTTAAACTTTCCGATGTGTTGCATTGTGTTGCATTATAAAGTGAGAATCATATCCTTTCAAGTTATGAAACACAACAGGTATTTTTCTAGTCAACCTGAAATTAATATTACATATGTCATGAGCGCTTCCCCTATACTTCCCAGTTATGTGACAATGGTCCCTGACTTTTCTGATGGAGTTTTTGTATGCTACTGTATAACCCGCGTCACCTTATTTGAGAGTTGTTGCAAAACCATTACCACAAATATGACATAATTTAGATTTTTGGAATCCAGCTTCATCTTCCTGTGACATTACTAGATCTTTTTTAAAGTTTGCATTCATAGTTTTCTTGCACCACTTTTTTTCTTCTATCATTTTTTCTAAAAACTTGTTAACAGCATTTGGTCCTCAGTACGTTACAACTGGTTTTGAATATTGATCATCATAACAACAAACAACCTTATACCCATAACTGCAATCAGTATGCTTTTGATATGCTTCCGTATGTGATGTTTTAGGATTGTTTGAAGCTGAAGAAATACTTTCAGTTACTGCTTCAAAATTAGCATATATAACAAACGGAACCATTAGCTGTCTGTCGTAGTTTTTAAACTTAACTTTTTCATCTTTGTTTGGCATCTCTACTGCTTGCTTACCATTAAGTCAAAGACAAACAGGTTTTTTTTTCCAGAACTCTTTCTAATGTAAAGCACTGCAAGCATGTTTTACAAAACCATTTTCTTTCCTTGTGTGCTGTTTGATTATACACCAAACTGTTAAAATCTTTTATCCACACATAATGATTTTTTTCTTTTTCAGTAATTAAAAGCATATCACATTTTTTTTCTTTTTTTTTTTTTTATATGTATAAAGGGTATACTTGATTATCTTCATATCCAAATATGTTAAAACAAATGTTGTTTTGTTTTTCAATTTTTGGGATTTGTTTGATAGTAACAGGAAATGTAATTCCTGTATAATTTAGATCCCCAATATGCTTTTTGTACTTTGTTATTCTTTAAAGATCTTTATCAACAGGAAATTCATAAGCCAAATGGCACCATCTGAAGCATTCGTTATCTTTTTCATTTTTTATATTTATTTATCCCTTTTTAGCATTAGCAAGTTCTTTTGGTAAATCAAAATAAGAGCTACCTCGTGAAGGCTTATACTTTATTCGATTGATATAGTGTGCGTCTAGTGTCTCAATTACCCAACCACTTCCCTCCCGAAGCCAATTTCCAATTCTATTCATAATTTAATTCTAATGCTTCTGATATTTGATTTTTGTTTAATATTATTACAGCCTTTGAGGCAAAGTAAGCTGTTTTGTACATAATATCAAAACCTCCTCTATCCGTCGCTACTTTTTTTTTAAAAGTAAATTTTACATCAATGCTTAATTTAAATCCACCTGTTCTTTTTAGTTCTGCTCTGAAAAACTTTACAGCAGGATTGTGTGCTTTTTGTAGTTGAACAATCGGATCATTACTTAAATAACCATCTACTTTAAAAACCTTGCTTTACTGTTTTGGGGATGTTTCAATTTCTCGGATACTCATTATATAATATTACATGAGATTATTTCTTTAAGCCCCTATTAATTAATTAATTAACTAAATAACATTTTTTTATTTAATATTTTCACCCTCGTCGGCGTCCTCATCGATATCCTCGCCGGCGACCTCATCGACATCCTCGTCTTCGTCCTCATCTGTATCCTCGCCGGCGTCCTCATCGGCATCCTCGCCGGCGTCTTCATCGGTATCTTCATCGGTAACCTCATAAACATGTTCATTGGTGTCTTCGTTAGTAACCTCATCCAAGAGAGCATCTGTGTCCTTATCCAGAAGAATGTCTAAGTATCTCAGAAAGCATTTTTCCTCAAGAACTCTATTATCTATCATCTGACTTATTTTTACATGATATTTGCAGTATCTATCAAAATCAACAGTTTAAGATCACTTCCAGCTGCCAGTGATTTTATTTTTATCCTGTTTTTGCAATAGTTTAGAAACTCGTCTTTATCAAAAACTTCTGCATCAATCATTTCTTTTAAACTTTCGACAAACGTTTCAAAGTCCTCATAACATCCGATATCAGTATTAATCCCATGAGGTTTTTCAAGATTGCTGATTAGATTCTCTCTTAACAACTCAATATTTTTAGACATTACTTTTAATTGTGTTTCATTAAAAATCATAATTTCTTTTTCTGCCAGATCTGTAGGAAGCTTTACAGCATCATTGCACTCAATCTCAGTTTTTATCATCCAATCTTTCTTAAAAGATGTAATATCATCTGGCAATCCTTGCATGTGAACTGTTTCAAACTCTTTGATAAGTTCATTTGTCTTGGTTAAAAGAGCCTGCTCGTAAGCAGTTTACTTTTTGGTAAACCTTTTGTTCCTCTTCAAAGTGTGTTCTTTCCTCTTCTGCATAACTGTAAATACTCATATATTAAAGATTATATTATTTTACTCAATCATACATAATAATTGTAATTCCTCGGTCAAGTAAAACATCATAGTGGGCAATAAAAGAAACTTTGTATAATTTTGGATAGTAACTGGTTGCCTCTGAAATTTGTTTCGTGCACAAAGAACGTAATTTTTTTATATCTCCTTTTTTATTTTCCGTGACAGTTTTAGCTGTTTTGCCATTGTTATGATTCTTTCTGTTAAATCTTGAAAGTTTGAAAAAATTATTAACTCTTTTTCAAGTTTATTCATATCTTCAAAATCAATAGTTCTTGCATGTTCCTTTTGATCTTCCTTAAAGTTGTTGATTTCAATTTCTACTTGTTACATTTATATAATTACTTAAGATAATATTTCTTTAAGCCTATATTTTAAAAATATAATTCTATATTATAATATAATGAATTGCAAATATTGTGAAAGAGTTATAGATATTATTGATCCTCCTGAGGTGTGCTCGGATTGCATCTTATTTTACATGACTAATAAAAAGAAGCTTTGCAAATATTGTACCAGAGCCAAGCTGTGTTACAAGTGTACTGAGGCATGTATAAATTGTAACGATACTTGTGAAGTTTTCACTGGACTACCTCTTGGGACTCTATGATTGTACCTACTGAAACCCCAACTAAGGGAGGTGGGTGCATGAGCTTTCGTCCTTCGGGTTTTCTGGCCGTACCCTAGATTGGTTTTCTCTTTAGCTGCAACTACTATGGTTGTTCAGTACGATTCTGGATACATCCTGAGATGTTTATTATTTTGTATGTATATCTTTAGTTAGTTTCTCTGGATGTGGACTTTATTGTTAAAGATTTCCTTTTAATGGCATGTAGTTTTGTTTACACTGTATTGTCTATTTGGGCGCTGAAGACAGGATAATAGCGAGGATTGTGCGCATATAAAATCGATTCATGCTAACCAGTAGGCCTTATTGCCTACTGACCGTTCCAAGTCGGTAACCCTGTCATCACCACCGTTTCTGTTGTTTTTTGTCTCTTTCATTGTAGTTTTAAGTCCTTGTTTGCAGTACAGTGCGGACCTACGATGCCATTGTGTTCGGACGCTGTGGTTTCTATAGGACCCTATATCATTTCGATAACGAACGTATTTGCCTTAATTGCAACACTCACAACGGCTACAATTTTATTGCAGGTTACAATTACAGCCGAAAGAAAACTATTTACCACAGAAAGTACCATTTAGATAAATACTTGATAGCATTTGATTTGTCTTCTAAAAATAGACAAAGATTGGAAGATTTGTTTTACAAAATTGTAAAGATTTTGGATCAAATAGAAGCCCGAAAAAGATCAATCAAATTTGAATACATTTTTCAGAAAATATTTAAAATGTTAAAATTAGAAAAAGAAACAAAACTGATTAAAACAAAATCAACCAGAGAAAAGTACGATAGGATATGGAAACAAGTTGAGTTACGACTGGATGCCATGGCCGTTTAACTTGAACAGATGCTCCTTCGGGACATCTCTACTAGCTTAATTTCCATTAAGCTTGAACCTTTTCATACACATTTCCAGAGGTTCCGTGAAGTTATCATTCTTTTGAATCTCTAATATTTTATTAAAGACAATCCTGAATATCTCCTCATCATTTTCTAGTCCTGTGGTTGTTTAGACATATGATAGAAGTTGTTTGAAACTCCTATGATGTGTTTTTAACAACGTCTTTTTTTCTGCTATTCTTGTTTTGCTTGCTAGAACAGCAACTACTGGAGGAACTGCACCAACTGCAGCCACGAAAACAGGAATTGCCGGAACCAACGCCAATACAGCAGTACAACCAATTACTCCACTAACAAATTGTAATGTTGTGTTTATAATACCGCACAATTTATAACTGCGCCTGTATGCAGCCACAAGTCGCGTCAAGTGATCAATAAATTCTTCTTTGGTTTTCATGTATAATTACAGTTAGACAATAATTTAATCAAAACATTTAGAAAATAGTTGCTCGTGTTCTTTGAGTGATATTTCACCTATTTTTAATAATTCATCAATTATGCTAATACCTTTATTTATCAGCCGTGGACTATTATTTCCTGATTCGATACTCCCGCATACTAACTCTAGATCACCCATCAAATCATCAGGACTATTGTAATATGCAACACAACCTCCTAAAATTTTCTTGAACTTTGAAGAACCTTTGTGAATTGGTAAACCAGATAATTTTGTTAGTTCCTTAAAAGCATTCTGAGACAGCTTTGAATAAGTTTTTTTATTATTGTAACGCTTTTTTATCAAGTCTATAAACTCATCATCTACTTTTAGGTCTAGCACAACTGCTTCTCCTTGTTTGGCAATAAGCTTGTGATGACCGACAAGCTTCAGCAAATCAATTTGTAACACTCCGTAGTGGCGATCTTTGTCGACTTTGTAGGAATTTCTTTTTTGTTGCATCCCTTTGCCAGTCTTTTGTGCTGTTTATGATACACATGTTGAAAAGGCTGAGATGACACGGATGGGAATTCCTTACAAGATAAAGAGGTCTAGAGACAAAAATAGACAACCTCAGCGAACAATGACTTAAAGAGGGGCTCAAGAATGCGACAACCGATGCGACCAAATCCGCTCAGGTAACCTCTTTATGTAAAAATCCAGAGCATCCAGTTCACCAACCAGATCATCATGTTCTTTTGCATATAATTCTTTTTTGCGAAGCCCGGTGTTAGCTATTAATTTTGAAATTTCATGTTTGGTCGCATCGGTTGTCGCATTCTTGAGCCCCTCTTTAAGTCATTGTTCGCTGAGGTTGTCTATTTTTGTCTCTAGACCTCTTTATCTTGTAAGGAATTCCCATCCGTGTCATCTCAGCCTTTTCAACATGTGTATCATAAACAGCTTTTCCTTCCATAATACCTGGTATTTTAATTGGCATTGGCAAGTTTTATTCATACAAGCATCCAAGTCAATATCATACACCGGTTTGGGTTCCTCATCTCGCCATTCTTCATCTTCTTCTTCTATTTCTTTTATTATTTATTCTTCCTCGGGACTCAATGATGGACGTTTTCTTTTTGATTTTATCAAATAATTCTTCCGCGGGTTCGGCAGCTTTTGACCTTAGCACTCTGGGTAACTAGTCGGCGTTAGGCCTTTAGGATCTACGGTTTGCTTAATAGCTAGTTTTTTAACGTGCGGTGGTGGTGGTAGTAGCTTTGATGGCGGCGGTGGTGGCGGCGGTGGTGGCGGCGGTGGTGGCAGCGGTGGTGCTATAGCTCCGCGATCAGGCGGGGCAAGTAGTTGTGGACGTATTGCCTCGAGAGGAAGAGCCAAACTGTTGACGTATTTCTGGAAGGGTAATCACATATTCAGCTAGTCGCCTTGTTTGCTCTGTTATTTTGCTAGTTACAGGTTTAAATACTTCTGTGTATAAATCTAGTCTTTTTCGGATAACTTTATTCTCGTATTCTTTAACAAGCTCACTCGCTTTTCGCATTTTATCTGTTAATTCGTTCCATTTTAACAAAGACATGTACTAATATAAGTTAGATTAACATAAGATAAATTAAAATAAGTTAAGACGAGTATTATCCAAGCATTATTATAATCCAAATTCCAAACTATGATATGAAAACAGAAAACGGTAATTTTAAAAAACTATGGAACTTTATGCCAGACTGTTGTTTTAGAATTTAATTTGCGGTAATTCAGGTTCTGGCAAGACAAACACATTAGTTCACATGTTGCTGAAATCTTTAGTTTATTACGACAAGATTTATTTGTTTGCTAAAAACTTGGAGCAGTCTAAGTATCAGGTTTTGTCACAAAAACTTGAAAAGATAGCAAAAAAGAATAAAATTTCGGTTGAAGATATATTAGAATGTTCAAATGATCAAGTTATCCCTGTGAATGATTTGGATTGTGATACTCAAAATATAGTTATTTTTGATGATTATGTTTGTGAACGCAATCAAAACGATATTATTAGTTATTTCATCCAGGGAAGACACAAAAATTGTTGTGCAATTTATTTATCTCAATCTTATTACAAAACTCCCAAAGACATTCGTTTGAACTGTTCTCATTACATCTTCTTTGCAACTCCGGTTAATCGCGAGCTGGGTATGCTTTCCAAAGAACAAGATGTCAGCAAAGAACAGTACAGAAAAGCGACTGACAAGCAGTATGACTTTCTGTATCTGGATCGCCCTAGAATGTTGATCAAAAGAAACTTCCCTGGTGATATTTCATCTAATCATATTATATATAATGGGGCTTTTTAATGATCTTGGCGAGGAAGTGACTACTGGCAGTGTTAATATTACAAATTTTGGTATTGTGCTGTCTGAGTATGTAAAACAAACACATTTGGTTAATTGTCTTCACAAGGGTAAAAACCAGGAAAATGTTTTGAGAAGTGATCTTAAAATGAATAAAAATAAAATTGTCAATGTAGGCAATCCGGAAAAAGCAGATGATGCAGTAACAAGGCAATATACTCGAAGAAGAATAACAAAGATCATACGTGATTATAATATTGATAAAATTCCAGACATGTTGAAAAATCTGACAACAGGTGTTGATGATAAACTTAGTCAAATACAAACAAATTTACAAGCAAACCGCGAGAAAATGATTGAAATTCAATACGGATTGAAAGATGAAATAAAACTTTTGAGTGATGCTTTGAAAAAGCTAGAAAAGAAAAAGTATTGGAAGAGAGTGAAAACTTCAAGAAATTAAGTAAAAAAATAAAAACTGGTGTTCACAATATTAATACACGGATCGGAGAAATCAATAAACAAATGGTTGACAATAATGAACTACAAACTGCTATTGCTGATGCTTCAAAACAAATGAGAACTGCTTTTACTACTGAAATAACTCAAATTAAAATATTACATGAGCAGACAACTACTAACGTCGACGATATCAACAAAATATTTGAAGACATCAAAAAGAAAATGGTTGACGGTAGGTCGCTGTAGACTGCCCTGAGCAAACTGGTTGACACTGATAAACTTAACACTGCTATTGATGATGCTTCAAAGCAATTGAAAGCTGCTCAGGATGAAAGAAGTAAAGCTTTTGGCGATGAAATAGCTTTTCTTAAAGAACATAATCAAAAGTCTGATAGCCGGCACACAGCAGTTATTGGTTTAACTGACGGGTTGAAAGTAGAAGTAGACTATTTAAGTCGGATTCTAATTCTTGAAGCAACAATAAATGATGGAATAAGTATTATAAATGATGGCCGTGATTATGTATCATACCCGACACGAAAACCACTTGAAAGAACCAAACGTGATGATTTTCTCGGAGCGTTTACTTTTGTAACCAATTCGCTTATAAAAAGTGGAGGATATGCTACAGAATATCCCGGTGGTGGTAAACGTCCCATCGGCATGATAATTGTAAAACCCGGGCGTTATGTAGTTGAAGCAGACCTTACATATACTGTCGCACATACAGACATTTGTATAGCATTTTTTAGTTTGTTTAATAAAAGTACTGATCAGGCACATGCTCAACCAGAAAAAGAAAATGGCAAACGATTACTTAAAGGAACATTTGAAGTATATCTTTCAAAATCTCATTATTGGGTCATCTCTCCAAGAATACAACATCGCACTCAAATTTACAGTTTTAAAAAATCAAGTTTTAAACTGTATTACAAAGGTGATCAGTTTTATCTACTAATATGTATATTGGAACAAAAAATTGTATTATCATCAGACCATTAATATTAGGTAAGAACAAAAAGTACGGCATTGGACTTGATAAGATTAATTAAGATAGACATGGTATAATATTAGTGAAGATTTTAATAACAATTTGATAAGGTATAGCAATGGAACTGATTTGAAAACTATTAGTTTTGCAAACGGAAATTACAGTTATGCCGATATCGATAATTACATAAAAGAAGCATTGGCTGTATACAATGAATCGATGATCGCCTGTCCCGATAACAACTGAGTTTGATTTATCAAGTTTTAAATGTTTGGTGTTACCATTCATGATAAATTCGTACTTGATTTGAGAGAATCAAACTTTCACACCTTTATTGGGTTTGACAAAGATGCAGTTATTAGAGAAACTAAATTTGGAACTGTGACACCAAACATAACAAATTCTATTGATACATTGTATATCCACTGTGATTTGATAAGTAATTCTATTGTTGATGGATCATACGGGGATGTCATTTATGAAATAAGTACAGCTGATCTTACGAAATCATATCCTTTCAAAAATGAACCGATAAGAGTCGGGTTCTGTGAAGTAAACAAAACGATTATTAACAGTATTACTATTTACATTACCGATTTCTCTGGTAGGCTTATTAATCTTAATGGTGTCCACACATCATTTCGATTTGTTTTGATGGAATTAATGTAACATAAGTTATATGGCACGTTTAAAAACTGTTTATGACACTAGTACGGGAACATATACTCAAGTTGATCGATTAACTGGAGCTGGTATATTTGACATTTTTTCAAAAGTCGGATCAAAAATATTTAGTGAGTCTGTAAAAACAGCAGGCAAGAAAGCATTAGAAACTGCTGGAAAACAAATCTTAGAAAGAGATTCTAAAAAACTTGGAGATGAAGTAGGAAAAATGGCTGCTGTTAAGTTAGTTTCAGTTATTAAACCTAAACCAAAAGGCGAGATAATTTTAAAAGAACTTACAAAGGCTGATAACAAAAAAGAAGTTGTAGCTGAAACTGAAGAAGATGTAGCTGGGACTGAAGAAGATGTAAATGCAAAAATTAACAGATTACTATCCGGAAGGGGAATTCATGCGAAAAATAATCGATTAATTAATAAAAAATAATCTAATTACTAGTATATTTAGATATTTCGAAGTAATAAATATAATACTAGATATGAACATGTACCTATTCAGTTAGATACTCCCATAGCACAACCAGGAAATAATACCAGGCATATGAAAAGTGGTTATCAGTTTACAATAAATGATAGAAGTTCTTACTTTGATTGGTATAACGCATATTTTGAAATCAGTTTTCGAGTAAACAAACTTTCTGATGGAGCCGTTTTCGCAGCCGCCGATGAAATTGCTCTAATTAACGATGCAGCTTCACTGATTGATCAAATGCAAGTAAAGCAAAATGGAAAAATAGTTTACAATGGAAATACCCTTCACAGATTTGTTAATGTCAAAAGCTTGTTGAAATTTCTGACGATTATGCAAAAACAACCGGAACAAACGAATACTTTTATTTCGATAATACGGCTGCGGCAGAATCTCGAGATGATCAGGCTGGTTATAACCAAGGATTCGCGGCTCGTCATGCTTTAATCATAACTAATCAAAAAGTTGACTCTATAATCCCATTAAATAAATATTCCTTCTTTGAAGGTTTGGAAACAAACATGCTTCCTCCTAGCCAGATTCAAATCAGCTTAAAACTGACAGATGATAATGTGCTAATTTTCAAAGCTGGTGGTGATGATGGTAGAGTAGTTATTATTAAATTAGTTTTGTGGATGCCTAGAATGATAATTAACTCAGATGGTTTAAGTTACGTAATGGCAAATCATATGACATCAACAGAATGGTCCTACCTCCGTGAAATGATACAATAAAGCGGAAGCAGCCAAGCGACCGAGACCATATTTAGAATAGTGGGTGATGTTAAAAATCCGAAACACGTTTTTGTTTATCTGCAAAGATCAGACAATACTTCTTCTCAAACACAAAATCCTCAACTTTTGGATACGCTTAAGGTAAATGCTGCTAATGCTAATTGTTATTTACATCAGCTAAATTGGAAGTCGGAAATGGAGTTTATTATCCAGAAACCGAATACAGCCATGATAATATCATAATAATATTCAGAGATGTTATTAATTATTCTCACAAGCAAAATGATAAAAACACTGGAACTTTACTAAACGTGGGTAATTTTAAAACTCTTTTCGGAATGATACATTTTGATTTGAGTTATAAAGGTGATCAAGTCAGTTATGATCCAAAACAACTAAGTTTGAGATATAGGTAAATATACCTCCTGCTGCTCCATTTATAGTTTATGCTCTGATTCTCTATAAAGAAGATGTACTTATTAATAACGTCGTAAATGAATTTGTAATAGTTTAATCTAACTTATAATATAAATGACTTACGTAAATTATTCAGTAAATTTATCGGATGGCCAGAACGAAGTCTGGCAAAAGCATATCAAAATAAAAGTGAATTAACGCTCAGGCTAAAAAATAACCAACTAACTGGAAACTTTGCTTTGCTACTTACAGCTACCCAGATTAACAATATTAACAAGGCTAAATCTGGTAGGCAGGAATTAGACATAAATATATCAAAATCGCAAATGAGATCTCAGTCCAAGAATGGAGGCTTTTTAGGCGCATTAGCTGGTTTGTTAACTAAAACAATATTACCAACCGTTGCAAAATTTGTTCCAAAAGTATTAGAACCACTAGCAACAGGAGCATTAAGTGGCTTAGCAAGTACTGGAATTGGCAAACTATTTGGAAATGAGATGGTAACTATTCCTAGTGACAAAAAAAAAGCACTTCTTGGATCAAATAAATTAACACTTGCACAAAGAAACAAGATGATAAAGTCTAAAGGTTGTTGTTCTATTAAACTGACAAAGCAGCAACAAGATGGAGGATTTCTTGGAATGCTTGAATCATTAGGAATTTCATTGATTGGATCTCTTATTAGTGGTTTAACTGAAAAAGGTTTTCAAGTGTGCAGAAAAGGAAAAGGACTAAGAGTTGATCGTGGAAAAGTTTTGCTAGTAGACTCACAAATTAGACCATATAGAAGTATCCCATTTATAAAAAAATATTAAATATTAAAAATAAACCTATCTCTAACTTAGATATAATAAAATGGGTCAAGCAGTTAGGTATACAAAAATTCAGGGGAGTGTTTAGCAAAAACAAATTACCGGCAAAACAAAATAAACAAGAATGTGGTATTATTAATCTTGATGATTATATCGGACCTGGTACACACTGGACTTGTTACTATGATAATTATTACTTCGATCCGTTTGGTCTGAGCCCGCCAAAAGAAGTTTTAAATTACATACCTAATATAAAATACAACACCATTCAATATCAAGATAAATCAAGTGTCTTGTGCAGATATTTTTGTTTGTACTTGGTCAAAAAGTTGCAAGAGGGAAATAGTGTGTACGATATTCTTTATAATATATTAAAACCATACAAACCAATAGAAAATGAAAACAATATAAAATCATATTTTGTAAATGAAGTTTAATCTAATCATATTATATATGAGTTACTGTACTAAAACAAAGTTTGTTAAAAACAAAGAAGGTGGAAATATTGATATTCATAAAGCTTTGCTCCCTTTGCTACCCAAAAAAGGGCTAACACTTCCTGGTTATAAATATTGCGGTCCGGGTAATCCGCTTGATAGCGGAGAGCCGGAAAATGAGTTAGATGCTGTTTGCAATGATCATGATATGTGTTATGATGAAAATCCTGGTAATAAATCAATGTGTGATACAAACATGCTTACTGGTTTGAAATCTAGTAAGTCTAAAACTATTGGAGAAAAGATTGCTAAGAATTTGATAGTAAAACCAGTTATTAGTGCAAAATATAAACCTGGTCTTGGAAACTCAAAAAACGAGAAAGGCGTTTAAATGGACTGACAAGTTAGCAGATGAACTTCATAAGCCCATACGAAGAAAGTTCACTCAACGCCGTTTGATTGTTAATGAAATTGATAAAATATGGTCTGCTGACTTGGTTGACATGCAATCGTTTTCAAAGTATAATAAAGGTACTAAATACTTGCTTACTATTATTGATGTATTTAGTAAATTTGCTTGGGTTGTACCAGTTCCAAACAAAACTAGTTTAGAAATTACCAAAGCGTTCAAACAGATAATCAGTACAGCAAGACAGTGTAAATTGTTGTAGGTTGATCAAGGTGTGGAATTTTACAACAAGACGTTTAAACAATTTCTTGATGATAATAAAATCAAAATGTATCATACTTCTAATTTCGGAAAAGCTGTAGTAATTTAAAGGGTGAACAAGTGCAACAGTATCTGTTTTTGCAAGAACTATTTCATATAATTTGATCGTCTTCCATGAATAACCATTTCCAAGACAAATAATTTAAACGAATAACCCAAAATGTCGAAATTAGTAATAAAAAACGCTCCGAGAGATATCATATTTGAAAAAATAAATAAATTAATTAATATAGGGAAAATAATTAAAACATGATCTCAGTAAATGCTAAATAGCCTCTTGCATTAACACGTGGCATCAAATTTACATGTAGATTAATTTAAAGTCCCTCAGGGCAAAGCACATTAAGGACCTTTATAATTTTTTTCTGTTTTATCAATAAGTAGAGCAACATGTTGTCTACTTACATATACGAATATGGCAAACAAACAATACATGTATAATTTTATACCAGAATTGCACCTTCGGCATAACTAGCTGATGAAACTTGTAGGTCTTTTTGGACCTTTCTATGTGTTTTATAAACAGGTTAAGTAAGACACGTCTTAAAGGTATTTTCTCTCAATCTCATTTTTTATATCGAATAAATGTGTTTACCCTGTCTCTAAGATAAGATAAGATAATATTTATTGCGAGTCGCCAAGCCATACAATGATACAACATAAGCCCTTATGACCTTTTGAACCGACTATTGTTAACAAATATAAATAGTACCAACAACGTATAATGCCTGAAAGTTAAGAATGCATACATACTGAATCAAGCATACAATCTAAGATAATCACAATTTAAAACACAGCTCTTGAGTACCATAGTACGCATCTTTAAAGGTCCTAGATACGGCAAATAGAATTAGTGACCATTAATACATATACATAATCTTAGTTATTTACAGTTTAAAATTAAAATTCATGCAGCCAGTGTCAATCCTACAGAGAGCAGTTTGGCAAACTTGCACATGTCACATGCTACTCTCTGTTAAGGAGTGTTTCAGATGTTTTGTAAAATTCTGAAATTAGCAATGTGGAGCAAAGGCTACATTTTAAAAACTGTTCCTATCACCTCATACCAGGTATGAAATGAACTGATTGCCACTAGCTGCATGCATTGGTTGTTTTAAAAGATATACACAAGCATACATATTGAAATCAGTTCAGTTGCCAGCAAAACAAAACCAGAACAAAGCAGAATACGTAATTAACTATGCACTGCATACAACACGTTAACAAACCGAAACTAGAAAACGTGACTTATTTGCACATGGAAAGCAGACGACATGAAAATAGTAAGCACATGAGTATACTAAAATACAAATACTTTGCACATACACAAGCACATAAAATGCATTGTTCCCGTGTATGATGAATCCTGTTCTGTAGAGTTCCTATCCATGATTACAGGCTATACATTTGCAGTCCCGTCGACTCCAAGCTGAAACAAGACTTCGAAAATGATTGAAGTTCATGATGTTCTACAATTATCAGGAAGGGAGTTCCACAGCACAGGAGATGCATAACTGAAGGAGTTCTTACCGAATGTACCAGGTACCTGCAATATATTTGAGTATCTAAAATTATATTTGGTATTCTTTTTTAACAACAAGATTAATCAGCACTGGAGATGCATTTTGATTTACAATTTTACAGGTTTCAAGTGCCATGGTTCTCATATGACGTATATGTAATATTGGTGTATTTGCTTTTTCTAGAAGAGCAGTATATGATGAACTGTAATCATTATAGACAAAACGAAGTGCACGTTCATGAATTTTTCCATTGTTTTTCGTGTTCGTTACAGAGCAAAAGTGCCATGTAAGAGAACACAGGTTAACATTTGACAGTACGAAGGTATGAAAGATTGTTAACTTGTTTAATTTATTTAATTTACCCCCTATGCGCTTTAATACATTCAATACATTGCTTTTTTACAGATTTCCAATACGATAGTAAAAATTAAATTTGCTATCGATATCAACCGCTAACAGTTTCACAGCCTCATCGCAAGATATGTTTGCCTAAGTTAAAAATTGGTGATTTATTTATGGTCTTTTTCCTACAGAGATGGCCAGAAATTTGTATGGATTGGCCTGTATACAGTTGAAATGAAACCAGTCTATTAGAACTTTGCTTTCTTTCTGAACCACTTGTATCGAAGTTTGGAGAAGTAAAAGACAGAGTATTATCATCTGCATAATGATAAAGGGTTCCTTGTGCAATCAAATAGAATATATCATTAACAAAAAACATTAAATAGCGATGGACCTAGGATAGATTCTTGAGGAACGTCCTTTTGAATTTTGCCCCAAGTACTAACAATCCCATCATTTGTTCTTTGTTCTTTTCTGTTTGTACGATACGATTATAATAAATTAAACGCTTATTTTGAAAGGCCATATGCTGGTAAAGATTTGCGTTCAAAAGGTGTTTTTGTTTTTTATTTGATTTTTTTTGCGCTAAACATAGTAAGTTAGATTCTAATTTCTCCAGATAAACATTCTTAGATGAAACCAACTGGTATGGGTTTTGATTTTAACGAAATACCTTATGATTTCGTACTCATGTTTTTAAGTCTGAATATCATCATATTTTTTAAATAATTACAACTATCTATCAAGTAATACTTTCTCTCGTTTGATGAGCTAATGAGCATGTCTATCATAGAAGTTGGACGCCCACAAGGCCATTGTTTGCATGCTTTCATATATATATATATATATATAAGTATCTGCAGCTGTTGTGAACGTTTTTTTTCTCTTTTTGTTGTTATTTAAATAATTAATGAGATTACATTTAATACATTTGCTTACAAGTATGTGATATATTTAAAGAAATCTTAGGAACACAATGGTTAAATTATACTGTTTTTGTTATTAATTAAGATATAATAAATAAGTACCTGTGTTTTATCGGTGAATAAAATACAGTTAGGAGTTCGGATGCGTAGTAATTAAATCACGAGTGCGTTAGCACGAGTGATTTAATTTCTCGCATCCGAACGACTAACTGTATTTTATTCACCGATAAAATACAGGTCCGTATTTATTATTTCGATTCTAACACAACTATTGCCCCATTATTTACGCTATTGTTGGGGCACTATATATTATCTCGGAGGTCAAGGTAATCAGGCTGTTATATTTACAGGCTGTTCCATTGGGCGCCCCCGTATGCAAAGTTCTGCGTTTCAATGCACTAGTTTTCACGTGACAAACAATTAAGTCATTGCTTACGTCATATAGCTTGCGCTGTATGACGTCAAACGTTCTCACCTTGTTCAAGATGCTTATTAATGTTATATGTACATGTGCATATGATGGGTTTATTTCGGGGGTGAGCACGGTTTAAGAGAATGGCAATTTTGTTGTAATTAACATTTTATTTAAATTACTGTTCAGTTTGTCTTCGTGACGTATATTTACCAAGTGACGTCATGTAACGTGGCGCTTCCAACGGATGAAATATACGCGGGGATTTAATGTAACAGCTGTGTTTTATCGTAGAATAACATACAGCTGTCTCCCTTCTTTGTGTATATGAAAGACTGCAGAGGTCGTGTTAGAATGAACATTAATTACATTGTAAGTACTAAAATGTATTATGACAAAAAACGTATTACTAAATAACACTGAAATGCTGTTTTATTAAAAAGGGCGTATGCGTTGATGTTTATATCAAAGTTCATTTTTGTTTTCATTTGCTTGAAAAGAAATACCGTCTACTTTCAAATATACTACATTGTGTAAGCAGTTTTAGCTACTGAGTACGTAAACGGTTTGTCTTAATATAAATATGGGCTACTACGCACACATCCAATGAATGTCAATGGAACATGCGTTTTCCATCGCCTTTAAGTATACAGTTCTATCGCATATATATACAGAGAATAATACATTAGTAATAAATGAGTATTTTTATGTCACACCCTATGACCATATCTGCCCGAGAGCTTTAGTCTGATATAGGGTGTGGTATTAAAATACACATTTTGTATTCTATTTATCAGATATACTTGAGGCCTTATTGCCTACTGACCGTTCCAAGTCGGAAAACCTGTCTTCACCACCCTTTCTGTTGTTTTTTTGTCTCTTTCATTGTATTTTCAGGTCCTTGTTTGCAGTACAGTGCGGACCTACGATGCCATTGCGTTCGGACGCTGTGGTTTCTATAGGACCCTATATCTCATTTTTTGTTTTTTCTGTTAACATCAGTTTGTTCTCTCTTTGTTTTTAGTATTAACCTCTAAACAAACTAAACCTTTACATACTGGAAAAAGATAATGAGAAATAACATACCTTGCCTGTGTCTTGTCCTTTCTTAAGCAGCCCCGCTCCAGTACGTTGAATGTTCTGTTTAGCAAAACATAAAATATTTACATTTATTAATGCCTTTCTTCCTAGGTTTAAAGGGACAGACTGTAATCCGGTAGCGCCCAGTCAACGGTATTTTTAAAACACCCTTGGCCTGCAGTGTGGCCCCTTTTGTAGCTATAAATCAGAATTAGAATATGTTAAATCTATAAATGTAAGGAAACAGAATACCTCCACAGTATACAGTACTGAATATGATATGCATTGGTCATTCCTCTTTTATAAATAGCCTATTGTGTAAATTTGCTTCTATAAACTTAATGCATATTACATGCATTTTTGAAAGGTTTGTAGAAGAATGGCCCACCCCGACTCTATTGTGGGCATTAGGTGACATACATGTGTGCATGCATAACTCAGTGAGTGTAATATACGAGTGATTTGCATATTACATTGACTAACAGCGAAGTACATGGCGTATACATGGCGTTGTAGAATATGTATACATTGCTACTCATCAGGGTTGGATATAAGCCATACATGTTTGGATATTCAGGAGTGGAGCTAAGCGTCCACGTATAACGCAAAGAGTGGTGGGGACGGTCCCCGTACCTGCGCACCATGGCCAGGTTTTAGTAGCGACAACCCCCGGGACACAAGGTGGGCCCGTTATCAGTCCTCACTGGAAGAACATCACCCACAATCTCAGTGGAGGTAAATCATCTTACATATCGCGTAATCAACCCTTATAGAAGGCATTTGATGACAATCACCCATTGGATTCGCGCATCATCATCTTCATGAGCTCTCGCGCATCACAGTTATCGCGCTAAATCTTTGATCAACATTGTTATAACTTTAACAACACTTTAGTGTCGTATACATTCAGTATTTGTTACAATACTAAGAACGTCTTAAACGTTCATGAGAACATTCTTTTCATAGTTCATCTGTGTATTCGCTTTTTTTTTTTAGATAATTGTATATATATTTAACATATTTTAAAAGTTGCATTAAACTTATGTAAATACATTCACCGTCATTGATTCTTTCCTGAGTTAGCCCCAACCACTAGGGTCATCCTGTGACCTTTGTTCAATTGATGAGAGGTCTATTTCAATTAAAGAAATGTCTAATTCAATATTGGAATTGTACCTCTCTTCAATTGAATAAGACCTCTTTTCAAATGCAACTGAATTAAACCTTGAATAGAGACCTAATTCAATTGAAGAGAGGTACAACTCCAATGCAGAATTAGATCTCTTTAATTGAATTAGACCTCCGTGGAACCTAATTTCAATTGAATTAGACCTATCTTCAAATAACTGAAGAGCGGTTTAATTGATTGATTTTCTGTTAATTTGGCTTCCATATATGTGACACTGTAGAATGGCGAACTCATATGATAAATGTCAAAAAAAATAGGGGCTGCGACCTACACGCTCGAAGTAAAAGGATGGGGTGCGATAACTTTGTAATTTGTATATTCAAGTTTTGGTGAGTTTAGAACATTTTTTCAGGAATCAATATTTACTTCAGCCCATGTATTTGAAACTTAAGTAAATGAGTTTTAATACTCACTTAATTTAATATGAAGGTTTGTTTCAATAATTAAACTCTTACAGATAAATCTTGAATCCCTTTGGGAACTCGATCGACTAGTCAAGTGAGAAAGTGTTGATTCTGATGGATAGCGGGAGGTATACAGTACTAGTTCTACCCAGAAAAAATGGATGGCTTGCCTCTACCACAGAAAGCGTCATATATGGCATAACATGTGCTAAAAGTGACTTAAAAACGTGCTAAAAAATACGTAGAACACCATTCAAACAAATGACAATTTTAATAATTGTTAGAGTTATTGTTCATGCTTATTGAAAAAAGCCTATTATATAGGATAATAGACGAGGTGTCATTCCCTCATCCGACATGTTTTGAAGTTTTGGATAAAATGACACCGAGTCTGTCATCCTTTGTATCATATTACCTGTTTTATTGGAGGTAGTGTTTTAACATGATTTCAAGTTTCAAAAGAAATCGGAGGCTTCAGACATGAGTGTAATACAAACAAAACTGTAATGGCATTATGACACTGCAAACAAACGACTATATATGACGCACGCACGCAACACGTGCACGCACACACACACACACACACACACACACACACACACTAATATAAATGCACTACATTGGCTTGATTATTTCCGAGATTACAGATCTGCGAATTGATCAATCAATATCTTTTTACAACTGTATAATGTCAAAATGTAATTTGTCATGTTGGCTATATACGTGTTGAACAGTTGAAGGATGCATACATGGGTTAAATGAGTGATTTAAATTTCGACATAAGATTTCAATTTGATTGAAAGATATCTCGAAAATTGTACCTATGCCTAGTTTGTTGATATATCAATTTAATACACTAAATGAGAAAGGGCATTCGTTTGCTACCTCTCAAATTCATTTACTATCTCTGAATTTATATAAGGTATGTTTCTGAATTTATTTGATACATGTGGGTTTTTTTTAATTTATAATTTATATAGTTTATATTAGAATTTCTAACAAACTTTAAAGAAGATACATAATGTATCAATGCTGATATTGATTTGAATCGACCGCTACTTATATATTAAGTGTAACTTTAAGCAGCATTTCTGATTTGATTTCTTATTAACTCACTGGAAGTGTGAGTTTAATGTTTGCTTTCCTTTCCTGGTTTATGAGTTGTAATACTCTGGAATGTATACTCTCTGTTTTCCTGTGACAATTCCCCTCACAGCAACCGTGTTTTGTATATTCAATTGTGTACATGGTAGACAACCTATCAATCGTAGCATGTTCACATGGGAGCTCAAATGAATAGTCTCTTGCATCGGTTCTACTGATTTATGGAATAACACATTAGGAATTACAATAGGTGTTTCAGCATGACGTTGTCTCCGAATTCGATGTTCCATATTTCAACAAATGCATCCATATCTCGTTGAATAAGACGAACAAAACAAAACATTCGACACGCTATATGTACAGGATCACTGTCGTGCAGTGTACCAAAATCTCTCATATCGCTGAAATGGCTTCTCCAAAACACGGTCAAATTGGATTTTAAACACTGCCAAAAACGTTCAATGCGCTGGTTTGATGTAGATCTCCCACTTAAGTGATCTCCCACTTAAGTAGCTATATATACCCGACATCTCATCACAATGACCATATCGTAGTAGTCTTTGTAAATCTCTTACCGTATTATTTTCTATACCACAATCACCACGTCTTGGTACTCTTCTAAACATAGTTTAGATAATTGTGTGCGACGATTCTTGGGTCATTATTAGAATAACCTGCTTTTAGCCATACTATTTTCCGTGAAACCACATCCATTACACCATGGATTTCTTTTCCAAAGGGCTTAAGCTTATCGATGTGTATGAGCTAATTGGGTCCCCTATTGTAATATATCCTCCAGCGAACACTTGACCTGAGCTGTGCACCCTCCGGATCCATAGCTTTAAGCATACACCTCAGTTTCTTGAGTTACTCGGAGGTTAGTATTGACAGTGATTACCTACCACAGTTGTAACACTACCATACCCTTTAATAAGTAATAATAATATGTTAATAACAAGTAGTAGAAGTATATCACAGTTAATAGTAAATGACCATTATTCTACAATTTGGGATTTGCCTCTCAAATAGCAGATATTATATTAGCTTACTCAGGTATACAGGGTAGGCGGAGTATAGCGTTTATTTATTCAATTGGAATGGAATAAATGTGTCGAAATCCAATAATATTATGGCATGTGCATGCAGGTATATATTGGTAGTTTTAAAGAGTCTGTGAGAGTCGGAGGTTGTTAGATATTGTCTGAGAATGTAGAGATTTGATGAGTAATATCTGTTAGAATAAATAAACACTATACGGATCAGAAATGGGGTAGTTTTAAAGATTATTAAAACGTGTGTTTAAAAGTCTGGACTTGTTAATTATTAATGCCCTGGTGACATAGAGTGTTACAGGACTTCTTTGGTGCTATCGTGATCAGGATTATGTGTTAATTTGACATAATTAACACTGCGAACTTGGTGTTGTGGGCAGATTTTGAACATGTGTGTGGACAATAGTCGATCATAAATATACTTTGTTGACGGTTGGTGACAATTGTGCAATACGTGCAAGAAGAACTGGAGGCATATTCGACTAACGTGAGAACGTGAGTAGCTTTACTGTATTACTCTAACAAATATGGCTGAACAGACAGAGTTTGCAAATATGTTTAGGGTAATGGGTGACCAGCTTACGGGGTTAACAACAACCATGGGGGCTCAGGGTGTAGCCAAAGTCATTACGCCATTTGAGGGGGAAAGCAAATTATTTAAGGATTGGATAAAAAGTATTGAGAAATACTCTTTGTTAGTTGGCATGGCACATGACAGTATTAAATTGGTTGCTTATCAGGCAAGTAAGGGTCCCGTTTGTGATTTCTTGAAAAGGTATATGGATGCAAACCCTACCCACACATGGGCACAAGTTAAAGCAGAACTTCAAGCTCGTTTCGCTGAAATTGTTGACGCACAACATGCACTTTTGTTACTACGCAAAGTCCTTCAAAAACGTAATGAAACAATTCAGGTATATGCCGAACGTCTTATTGCCTTAGCTGATGACGCCTTTGCAGGGCAGGCCCAAAATGTTAGGGATAGACAATTGATAGGGTATTTTATCGATGGTCTCCGTGACGATGGAATGAAACTTCGAGTCATGCGAACCAACACAAATACGTTGCAAGATGCAATTGCTACTGCAACAGCAGAACAGAACCTTAGAAAGAGGTTTCAGTTAAGGACAGGTCATCATTACCAGAATTATAATGAACCGACACATGAACAGCCTATGGAAGTTGACCATTTAAGGAGGCAAAAATGTTCTTGATGTCATAAGAATGGTCATGTAGTGGACGAGTGTCGAAAGAAAAAACGGGAAGTAAATGCTATTACTGAAAATAAACACCGTCGTAGTTTATTTCGTGTAACGGTTAGTGTGCGGGCAATGCCAAGAAATAGGTCACTTTGCCAGTAAATGTCGAAATGAGACAAATTGATCGAACGGACAGCAAGGTAGACTGGCTAGGGGTCAGTTAAAAAATTCCGCTCCTCTCATGTAGAAGCCGGTGGGAGGAGAAATAGAAGCAAACCCACATTTAATATTGCATTAACATCAAACCCAAATTCTTGTTTGCTAAGGATCCAGAAACAAAAACTTAGGGCATTAATTGACACCGGAAGTGACGTGTCACTAATTAATCGAGACGTTTATAACAAATTTAAACTAAAACCAAAATTAGATACAACTCACAAATCTTACTTACAGTCTGTTACCGGAGGTCCGCTTACTTGCGATGGGAGCACAGAAATCATTTTCGAGATAGGTGGTATCAAAATGAGTCATAACTTTTACGTAGTCAGGGGAATGAATAGGAGAATAATAATAGGAAAATACTGGTTACTTAATAATGGTGTTCGTATTTATTATGACCTTGGGTGTATTAGGGTCGCTGGTAAATATGTACCACTTCAGGAAGATATTCACATTTCATCGATTATTCGATTGAAATCTAAAACTAAACTTCCACCTCTAACGAGCGTAGTTTGTAATTGTCGAGTTAGAAAAAGTCCTAATTTTCAAACAAATGGTCAAACTTACCGAGTTTCAGCAGTTGAACGTGGTTTTCCTAGCTATGAGCCAGGTTTATTAGTTGCAAATTCAGTTTCGAAAGTAAAAAGAGATAAAATTGTTCCTATTGTGATAACAAACACCACAAACAAAATATTGACCTTAAGGAAAGGTTGCGCGGTAGCTAAATTAGAATTAATTCAAAATCAACAAATTTCTAGTGTAACTCAGGATCAAAGTGAATTTGATAGCGTTGATGCTCCCCCCGAATTTAAGGCAAAATTAATTAAAATACTAGAACAAAATGCTGATCTGTTTGCACAGAAAGATACTGATTTAAGTCACACTGAAACAGTCAAAATGACAATTGACACAGGCGACCATAAACCAATTAAATTAAGACCCTACAGAACACCACTAAACAACCGAAAAATAGTTGATCAGGCAATAGAAGAAATGTTAGATGCAAATATTATTTCCAGATCAAAATCTGCTTGGAGTTTCCCTGTGGTCTTTTGTAGATAAAAAGGATGGGTCTAAACGATTTTGTATAGATTTTAGGGCCTTAAATAAAATTACAAAATCAAACGCCTACCCTTTGCCATTAGTGGATGACCTATTGGTCCTTTTAGGGAAAGCTAAATACTTCTCATTACTAGACCTCAAATCAGGTTATTGGCAAGTAGCCATGAACGAAGATGATATTGAAAAGACAGCTTTTGCTTGTCACAGAGGGCTATTTCAGTTCAATGTCATGCCTTTTGGGTTAACCAATGCACCAGCTGTATTTCAAGAACTTATGTCACATGTTCTTGCTGGGTTAGACAGTTACACAACTGCTTATCTTGATGACATCTTAATATTCAGTTCTACACTTGAAGAACATTTGGCTCACATTGAAAAGGTATTTCAACGGTTAAGGCAACATCGTTTAGAATTGAAGTTAAAGAAATGTAATTTTCTAAAAGCTGAGACTGAATATTTAGGCTTTGTTATCAATAAAGACGGAATTAAACCTAATCCAAAGAAAGTGGAAGTCATAAAATCGTTACCTGCGCCTACCTGTTTAAAAGAGGTACGCAGCTTTATTGGTATGTGCAGTTATTATCGTCGATTTATTCCAAAGTTTTCGGAAATAGCACAACCAATCATAATTCTCACAAGAAAATATGCTAAATTTAAGTGGGACGCTGACTGTCAAGAGGCTTTTGAAAGTTTGAAGAACAGTTTAGCGATATTACCAATGTTAGGTTACCCTGACCCAGGAAAACCTTATATCCTTTATACGGATGCAAGTAACAATTGCATAGGAGCTTGCTTGACACAGCCAGTTGATGAACCAACTGAGGCTGTTCCTGGTATAAAAAATGAAAAACCCATTCACTTTTTGTCTCACAAGTTGAGAGATACCCAATGTCGTTGGTCTACTATCGAGAAAGAAGCTTTTGCGATCCATTACGCTTTGCAGAAGTTAGATCATTTTTTACATGGGGCGACCTTCATAATTAGGTCAGATCACCTTCCATTGAAATATCTGTTAGATTCCCCTATGCAAAATAAGAAAATTCAAATGTGGGTTCTCGGTATTGCAGGCTATGACTGCAAATTAGAGTTCATCCCAGGGGTGAATAACAGTGTCGCAGATATGTTATCTCGGTTTACCTTAGATGCTGTACCCGAGGATGTCGAGGGTTATGACCCTGACATCAATGATAACACCTATCATATTAATGCACTTTATTCGAATAGGTTTGAGCCAAGAAGGTATGTTAAGTGCAATGTTAATCTTGAAGATCATTTGCAGAAACCTAAGATCGAACCTGGCATAGACATGGTAACTGAACAGGAAAAAGATGAAATTTTAGTCGAAATCAAGGCTGGACTTCGAAATGACAAATTAACCCCTACCTTAGCAAATAGGCATGTTATTCACGATGATATATTGAACTATATCTCAAACGCTGATTCAGATCCTATCTGACGTCTTTATCTCTCAAGTCACTTAAGACCAGAGGTAATTCAGCAATATCATGACTCTAACGGTCATATGGGTGTTGACAAGACATATGACACAATTAAACAGAAGTATTATTGGCCAAACATGTTTAAAGAACTGCTAAATTATGTCTCTAGTTGTGTTACCTGTCAAACCAGAAACTTGCAAAAGATCAAACCTCCATTACAAGAAACCGATATTCCTCCGTACGCTTTTGCAAAGGTAGCTGTAGACGTTTCTTGCCCATATCCAACATCACTGTCTGGTAACAAGTACATTGTAAGTTTTTTCTAGCTTTCCCGAAGCATTTCCCGTGCCCGATAAGAGCGGTGCGACAATCGCACATTTGATAATTGATGAAATATTTCCAAGATACGGGTCATCGATGGCTCTCGTCTCAGACAATGGCGGCGAATTTATAAATAGAACTGTTAAAGAGACCCTGGCTAATTTGAACATTCATCATATTACTACGTCCTATTACCATCCCCAGAGTAATAAAATAGAACGATACCACCGCGTGTTAGGTGATATTTTAGCAAAGAAATTGAAGGATAATTTACGAGGGTGCTTCAAAAAGTTCTGTCACTAGGCATATATTATTTGAACTGGATATTAAACTGAGATAAAGTAGTGTATTTATAGTACTACTGGGTTCGTTCTTTTAAATTGCACAACAAAAATGAAAAAAATCCGGTTATTTATACCCCTGAATTACCTCCCCCTACCACACCTTTTGGATACTGGCATCTCTGAAAATGTCCTTGTTACAAAACGTTGTAAAAAATATTTGAATACATCTATGCTTTTAAATTTTCTTCTACGCCATCTGTTTTTATTCGCCCATCTAAACTCCTCGGTCTTCTCTGAGAGTTCACCGTATACTCACACAAAACTTTTGGCAGAACAGAGTTTTTACATTTTTATCCCCAGTGACCAGAGCTATTTAGGCAGTTGTCCCAAATGAAAATCTCCAATTTTGAAAGGTTGAGTTTTCAATTGCCCAATATGGTGTTGCATTGGAATGACTGTATTGTGTTTGGGAGCTTAAGAGGTCAGGGTTCACTGTTGAATCTGCTTTATGTTTGCATGGCGTATTAGTACGTAATACTCATAAATTATTACTCTCAGCTTTTCTGAACCATACAGAAATATGATTCTTAACTTAAAATTAAAATTTGAAGCCTAAAGCAAAGCACTAATTATATCTGAGGTGGGGTTTGAATTATGATCGCTTATCGGTGGAACTACATAATAAGCTTTCCTAATTGGATGACTTAACTTATCTGTTGGTATCTGCCATTCATCCACATTAGCTAAACGTAGATGGTGTGCGTGTACCTTATGCTCATATAGCAAAACCCTACATATTTCCTTCCAGGTATATCCTTGATTAAAGCAGGAACAAATTAAGCTTCCCTCTAAATGAGGTAGAACTGCGGAGAGTGGAACGAACATCAACCAAACCAGAGAGACACTCGCTTGAAAAACAAGGATATGTTTTTGTGTTTTAAATATTGCAAATGTTATATATACAAGCATACATGCACGCAATATTAGATTTAAATAACTATAAAGCAAAGAGGTTTGTCTACACGTTATAACAACGTATAGTAACAACCCTTGTTACATGTAACAGTATGCATGATGATGGTGTCATTCTTGAAATTGGACCCCAGTGAGTTGAATATCATTGGAACCTGTCAAGTACACCCCACCCTCACCACACTCCTAATACTTATTGTCAGAAAAGACAATCTATATATGTAATTAAGATTGCATTGGATATATATACTTAATAGGCCATATTTTATGTAGAGGCACATACTCGTATTGGGTCAGGTTCATTTTAAGATTAAATGAATTAAAATATAACAATGTAGTGCAACGGTTGGTGGATATATGTAACGGACCCTAGCCGCTTTATCTTGATCATGGTTGCTCATGTAACCGTGGTCGTTATAAACACGGAAAATTGTGGACGTGGTGTTAAAATGTATTTACTATGTCTTTACTTTGTGTGATTAACACCTCCGTGGTCGACGGATTAACGACGTTGCGTTGCAGACATTTTCGCCTATCACCGTTGCGGGTTCGAGTCTCACTGGAGCTCAATTGGTAAGTTAGATTCTTACAGATGGCGGGTGGTATACAGTACTGGTTTTATACAGGAATAAGTGGGTGGTCTACCTCCACCACAAAAAAATCGACCGTCCTACATAGCCTAAACTGTGATGAAACAATGACGTTACACTCCAAACAAAGTGTTTCAATTAATTTAAAGATGTTGTAAAAAGAGCGTTTGTAAAAAAGACGTGAAAGAAGGCTCACTGTTTATAAACCTACGTGTCATTATACATTTAGTACGAACACAATTCGTTTGTTCTTTTCAAAAGCGGAGACAACGAATTATGTATGTTGAGCCATTACATCTATCGGACTTATTTAATATATAATAATGTCCACCGATAGCCAGAAAAGAAATAGCTATTTGTACATTGATTCTGGCACCCGATCCTGTTTGTTGCATTGGCAATGTCGAATGAATGTATTATTTTATAAACAACTAGATAATTTAGTCCTCTCGGCTTTTCATTTTCATTATGAGATGAATATTTTCCAAACGTAAGGCGAGGAACTCGTTTTCTTTCAGGCAGATGTCGTGGTATCCAAGTGGATAGCTTGGAATCCGGAGGACCCGGACGCAAGCCTTACCGGCGTTACTGAATTACATTCTTGGGCAATACACTATCCCTTAGCCTCAACATTACCTAAGTTAATTAAGGGTTTGGCTCAGGGTAAAATGGAATATTCCCATACACACTGATGGAAATCTGTATAAATAAAAATGCATTCCTTTGAACTCGTTAATGAATCTATATAAGGAATATATTCCTTAGTAAGAGAAAAGAAGGTTCCCGGATTCTTTCGTATCGTCCCTCTCTCTGGGCGGCCCTAAATTACATATATAATGTATTTATGAGCCGTTAAGTACCATTCAAATACATTCGTACTCTTTTATTTTATCAGGGGATCCACGTGAACGTGTGATAATTCCTTTATCAAACGATAGAGACGGTGTAGGGAGGGGCGGGTTGGGTATAGTGTGTGTGCTCCGCTATAGATCCGTTAGTGCTTTAACATTAACAATAGAAAATAGAACCGAAGTTCACAAAACTTTATCTAAAATGTTATGTGTTGTATGCATACAATTTGATACCAAAGTTTATCTCTTAGATCTAGTAAATATATGACTGACAACCATGGATTATTTTCCGTCGGTATCGGGAGATAAACAGAAAGCACAGCTTTTTCAACAAATTACTTTAAATTTATGTAATTAACTGTACATTAAATGTGATTAAAAAAAACGTTGACAATTTGCGTGCAATTACGGTAGCCCAATAAATATGCCTTCAGTTGTTCGCATGTCTCAATTTAAATTATGTATTATCTAAACATTAGATCATATAATTAGACCGTAACGTCATTAGTTTTTCGAACTTCTGCATAGTTTAGAGAATCATAGCTATTATGTTTTTATAATCTATACCTATCAGAGACATGACGCGCTCCCTTCATAAGGTAGTTCGAGTATGCAGCACGACTCCAAAAAGTTTGGAATTGCATTTTAGGTTTTGTCTGTGGGAGGAGAAAGACACACTGTTACTGAAAAAATGACCGTAACTAAGATTATGCAATGCAGATTTTGATGCCGAATCGTTGCGCACATCTTGACATAAAAGGTAAGTATCCTGTACAGTTTAGAAACAATCAGTTGAGAACTGTGGGAGGAGATGCACACACACATTTTCACACACAATTTTTAGGAAGGACGGACGGACGGACAAGGTTAACGCTATAAGCCCCATCACCTTTTGGAGGTGATGACATAACAATGGGAAAAAGCACAACAGTGGCGTGACTATACTATATCACCATATACTATGTCATATCGTGGCATGTTGTATATTTATGGCCATAAACATCACATCATCTGGGCGGGGTGTGGGAGTGCACATTAAAGCTTCCATAGTTGACAGCGTTAGCCTAGTTTTAATTTACTTGGAAACCTGCGAAACCTGGGAATAACGCATGTTGAATATATGATGTATGAGCATATCGAATATATTAAAACTTAAATCAGAACCTAAATAAAAACAACCATAAATGCAATGTTAAATACGTTCCTTATTAGGCCCGAATAGACACACGGCAATGATGCGGTTACTAAGCATCGAGATTAGAAGCTCGGGTAATATATTAATTAAGTAATATTTCGACTTTAAATCTACTTGTATCTATTGCATACAAGGTAATACAGTTTAGAAGTTTCATGTTTTTCTTCGTTATTTAAAATAGCTTAACATTAAGAGATAATCATGCTAGGACGTTATGTGAGTGGTTTTACGGTGTTCGTTTTACGGCGACACGGAAGCGGAGCCGTAAAACGTTATTATCAGACCATAAAACCAGCCACATACCGTCTGAGATTAGAAATCTTAGCAATTTTATTTCAGTTATAATACTTTATCAACAAGAGCATCAATAATTGCAGGGCAATCCATAGTCCTACACCGGCCCAGACAAACATTTTCTATGCATTTTCTATGATGGAGGTCAAAGATCAAAGTCCAAGGTCACAATGATCTTATTTTGGTACGCAACACACCGCTATCCCAAGATTTATTTACATACCAAGTTTGGTGACTCTAAGTATAATAGTATTGAAAATACGGTTCGGACAAGCAATTTCTATGACAGAGGTCACAAGACAAGATCACAATGACCTTATATGGTACGCGACACACCGATATCCCAAGATGTATTCACATACCAAGTTTGGTGTTATAGTATTGAAAATACGGTCCGGACAAGCATTTTCCATGACAGGTCACAGGTCAAGGTCACAATGACCTTATTTTAGTATGCGGCACATCGCTATCCTAAGATTAACATACCAAGTTTGGTATATCTAAGTGTTATAGTATTAAAAATACGGTCCGGACAAGCATTTACTATGACAGAGGTCACAGGTCAATGTCAAGGTCACAGTGACCTCATTTTTATATGCGACACACCGCTATCCTTAGATGTATCCACATCCCAAGTTTGGTATCTCTTAGTGTTATAGTATTAAAAATACGGACCGGACAAGCATTTTCTATGACAGAGGTCACAGGTCAAGGTCAAGGTCACAATGATCTTATTTTTGTACGAGACACACCGCTATCCCAAGATATAATCACATACCAAATTTGGTATCTCTTAAGTTTGATAGTATAAAAAATAAGGTCCGGACAAGCATTTTCTATGACGGAGGTCACAGGTCAAGATCAAGGTCATAGTAACCTTATTTTGGTACGCGACACACCGCTATCCCAAGATGTATCCACACAACACGTTTGGTATATCTAAGTGTTATAGTATTGAAAACACGGTCCGGACAGGCATTTTCTATGACAGAGGTCACAGATCAAGGTCACAATGACCTTGTTTTGGTACGCAGCGACACACCGCTATCCCAAGATATATTCACATACCAAGTTTGGTATCTCTAAGTCTTATAGTATTGAAAAAACGGTCCGGACAAGCATTTTCTATGACAGAGGTCAAAGTCAAGGTCAAGGTCACAGTGACCTTATTTTGATATCTTAGAGATAGTATTGAAAATACGGTCCGGACAAGCATTTTCTATGCATTTTCTATGACAGAGGTCACAGGTCAAGGTCATGGGACAATGACCTAATTTTGGTACGCAACACATCGCTATCTCAAGATGTATTCACATACCAAGTTTGGTATCTCTAAGTGTGATAGTATTGAAAAAACGGTCCGGACAAGCATTTTCTATGACAGAGGTCACAGTCAAGGTCAAAGTCACAGTGACCTTATTTTGGTTTCACTGGAATGTATTACATGGTTTCGGAGATGTTGTTTGCAATTTCCTTAAATTTGACTTAGTTTTAGCCATGGTGGCCATCTTGGACAACTGGCGGCCGCGAAAAACAAAAATCTGAGGAGGACTATCCCAAAGATCATTGTGATTAAGTTTCATCAAAATCCTTCAAGCGGTTTCAGAGTAAATGTCGTTTTCAACCTTTTCCTATATAACTCTATGTAAACTTTGGGTCGCCGTGGTGGCCATTTTGATTATTCGACGATAACGAAAAACACAAACTTGTTAGAGGCCAACCCAAGGAACATGTATATGATATTTCACAAGAATGGAATAAGTGGTTTTGGAGATGTCGTTTGAAATTTCCTTAAATTTAACCTAGTTTTGACCATGGTGGCCATCTTGGATAACTGGCGGCAGCAAAACACACAAATCTGAGAGAAACTATCCCAAATATAATTGTGTTTTAAGTTTCATCGAAATCCTTTAAGCAATTTCAAAAAAGATGTAATTTTTAGCCTTTTCCTATATAACTATAAGTAAACTTTTGATTATTCGGCGATAACGAAAAACACAAACTTGATAGAGGCCAACCCAAGCAACATATTTATGGTATTTCACAATAATGGAAAAAGTGGTTGCGGAGGAGATGTCGTTTGAAATTTCCTTAAATTTGACATAGTTTTAGCCATGGCGGCCATCTTGGCTGACTGGCGGCCGCGAAAAACACAAATCAGAGAGGGCTCCCCCCAAGTAATATTGTGATGAAGTTTCATCAAAATCCTTCAAGTGGTTTCAGAGGAGATGTCGATTTTATAAAATTGCTCACAGACAGACGGACAGACAGACAGACGGACAGACAGACGGACGAAACGTGATCGCCTGGCCTTCGCTAATATCGTAAATTTGTTTGAATTAGGAAACGTGAAATATATTTTATTGTAGAATCATATAACTGTTGAATATATTTTATCCCACGATTTTCCCCATGTTTTTAAATATGTTGGTTCGCCATTAATTTTAATTGATGAATTGTTCCATATTATCTCTTTGGAAATGTTGTCTGTAGTCTGCCTAAAATTTGTCTATGATCAACTTTCTATTATTTCCTTAAGAAACGTTCTTTTTATTTTTAAACTTTTTACATCTGTAGTAATTAAATTACATTCAAAAGGCAGTTGTCCTCCGAATTTGTTTATTTCATTTACATATATTTCTTTCCAATTTCCTTTTTCAATTTCCTTTATCATTATCGTCTAAAGTTCTCTTTATCCAACTACATTTTAAAGAATTAAGATAAAACTCTATATTAATCATTTTAAGCTCCATTTTCATAATCGTATATAATGGTTTCTCTATTTATCTTATCTGGTTTAACGTCCAAAAGAAAACTGCAAGTAGCTTGAGTTATTTTTTTCATGATATCTTTTTGTGGGTTTTCTACTGATAATGGATATATGAGTTTGGGTAGAGTCACCGTTTTTATTACTGTATTTCTTCCCAAAAGTGATAAATTGTACTTTCGGAAACTATTCAGACACGTATAAAAATCTTTTTTATTTGGTGTCTGGGTTATAATATTTATGCATTTTCCCTTTGTTATTTGTAAAACCCATCCCTAAAGTAGTTGCTTTGTCTGATGTCTATATGAACTGTTTACTCTTATAACATTCGATATTACTTTTAGCTAAATACCCTGCGCGTAGAACAGTTGACATTTTTGTATTAAGTTTTAAACCTGAAATTCCTCGAAAGTCATATAAGATTAATTAAATTTTCAAAAGATATACGTAACCCATCTGTGATAAAAGTAACATCATCAGCAAATAGTGTCTGATTAAGTTGTTGGTTTGTAATTTTTATACCTTTAATAGTTTCAACTTAAGGCGACTGCAATAGACAATATTAAAATAGTTATAATACATAAAATTGGAGATAATGGGCATCCTTGTCTTACCCCCTATTGTACTGTAAATCCTTCTGACATGTGACCATTATTTGAAACTGAACTGTCGCTGATTTACATACTATTTTTAAACAGTCTGCAAAGCACTCTATGCTTTCACGGCTTACCTCTTTGTCCATTTCGTCACTAAAGTTGATCTACGAGGAAGCCGACAAAAGTTTCATTCGTACAGATCCCTTGTATAACACTGCTTCCATAGTTCGAAGCTACACACAACATGTTCTCCGACCCCATATTTACAAGGAGTCTGATTACGTCAGGCATTTTCTAAAACTACTATATCATGTATATATTAATAAAAGTATTGATTTCATTGATATGCCTTGTATTTTTCGGGATACTCATGTAGTTGATTATATCCCAAAATATTTAAAAAAATCCGAAAGTCCTGTAATTTGTTATAAATATAAACAGCCTATTAGAAATATTATTTTCAACTACAACAAAATAGTTTCTGACCTTGATATAGTACATAATACTCCTAAGGAATGTGAATGCAACATATCAAAATGTTGCTATGCTCCAGCAGGTCATGTCGTCACTGGTAATTTTGATATTGTTGATAAACGTATTCGGCATTTGTTTTCGAAAGGTCCTAATATAGATTACCTTCAACTATTGATTTTAATGCCTGTCGTGCCGAGATCGCCCACTCCATTGAAGATTTTAGTATAAAATGGTGTCTTAGAGAACATGCGGACCCAAACTCGCTTTCTACTTGGAAAAAGTCAGTTCTTAGAATTATAGATACACGTATTAACTTTATAATGCTCACCCCTCTTTACTTCCTCCGAGACCTAGGTTTTCCTTTCGTAATTTAAAATCGGGAAATTAGGAATTTCATAATAAATTTGTTTTAGTTCCTGCAGATAAAGCAGCTAATAATGTAATTATTGTTTGACGCCTACATTACGTCAATGTTTTATCTCTGGAACTCGACAGCACCAATTCGTATACTCCAGTTAATTCTACCGAGGATGATGTTGTTTCCGCACATATCACTCGGTGTACTATTTTCAAGGCTTGTGTAAACGATAAGCAAAATAAACTGCCTACCATGTACCGGATTCATAAATTACATAAAAATCCGTATAAGGCTCGCTTTATTTCTATTTCTAGTGCTTGCACCACAACAAACATCTCCAAACTTTAAACTGCTTGTCTTACTGCCGTTAAAGATCACGTTAAACTATATTGTGATAAAACTTATGAAAACTCTGGGATTAATTTATTTTGGTCTATAAAAATTTCAGGAGAAGTTCTGGATCTGAACATTGACAACCCTTTCTTTCCAACTATGGTTGATAATATTTATCCTAAAGAACTTTAATAAAGCAAATATATCTGATAATAACGCTTCCTTTCTTGAATTAGATCTCTCGATTGAAAATGGTGAAACAATTAGCAAAACCTATAACAAGAGAGATGATTTTAATTTTGACATTGTTAGTTACCCCCACTTGGATGGGGATATTCCCCGAGCAACTTCTTATGGGGTGTTTGTGTCTCAACTTATTCGTTTTTTAAGAGCTTGTACTCGAGTTGAGGACTTTAATATTCGTAATCTTTGTATAACTAAAACGCTACTCAATCAACGTACTGCATGCTTGGTGGTGGACCCTTTTACAGTTCGCCACTATGCTTTCGTCTTTAGTTGTGCGAAGACCGGACAGGCTGTGGACCCTATGATGACGCCTACCTAAAGCCCATTGGGACGGTGGCCTTTGATGTTTGTCTATGATATTTCTTGTCGTGCCCTTAATGGTTTATTCTCTTGTTGCTCTGGCTTCTGCCAAGTCATTGAGTACCTTCATTGCGGCTATCTAGGCTATTGTTTTTTGTATTATATATACACGAGCATATTTTTGTTTTACTTATATTGCCTATTGATGCTGCCTTGTTGGTTAGAGATTAGATCATGGCGGGGATTTTTTTATTTACACTGTCCTGTTTAATTGGGATGACAGTAGGGTAAGTGTGAGGTTTGGTGCATCCTAGAACCGGTTTAATGGCATACTTTGCTGTTCTGTGTTTTGTGGTTGACTGCCCTCCTTGAATGCTACTTTCACTGTCCGATATTTTTATATTTCTTTACCGTTACCATAAACTTCGTAAAACCTTTGCAAAGTTGTATTATCGTAACCCTGATCTTCTTTCCAAATATAATAGTAATTTAAGGACTCTTCTGCGACAAGGACTATCACAACCTGACTGCTATGGTGATGTGATTTATAAACTTAGTAAGATTATTGGTCATGATCACTTTCATACTATCTTTGTTAAACTTGTTAAAAAGTTTTTCAAAAGAGGTTATGACCCTATCATTTTGCAACGTACTGTATGCTTGGTGGTGGACCCTTCTACAGTTCGCCACTATGCTTTCCTCTTTAATTGTACGATGACCGGACAGGCTGTGGACACTATGATGACGCCTACCTAAAGCCCATTGGGACGGTGGCGTTTGATGTTTGTCTATGATCTTTCTTGTCGTGCCCTTAATGGTTTATTCTCTTCTTGCCCTGCCTTCTGCCAAGTCATTGAGTACCTTCATTGTGGCTTTCTAGGCTATTGTTTTTTTTTGTATTATATTTACACGAGCATATTTGTGTTTTACTTATATTGCCTATTGATGCTACCTTGTTGTTGGTTTATTCTCTTATTGCTCTGGCTTCTGCCAAGTCATTGAGTACCTTCATTGTGGTTTTCTAGGCTATTGTTTTTTTTGTATTATATTTACACGAGCATATTTGTGTTTTACTTATCTTGCCTATTGATGCTGCCTTGTTGGTTAGAGATTAGATCATGGCGGGGATTTCTTTATTTACACTGTCCGGTTTTAATGGTATGACAGTAGGGTAAGTGTGAGGTTTAGTGCACCCTAGAACCGGTTTAAACCCCCCAGTGGCCTACTTTGCCACTGACCGTTCCAAGGCGGTAGCCCTATTGTCAACCCTTTTGTGTTTGTGATGTCGTTTACTTTTATTATTACTTTTGCCTTCTTGTTTGTCAGTTTGCATGTTTGTATCTGTGTTTTGTGGTTGACTGTCCTCCTTGAATGCTACTTTCTCTGTCCGATCTTGTTATACTTCTTTGTACATTATTACAGAATAATCTTATCCAGCCTACTAGAGATTCTTCGAAGTTAATACTCTCTAAGCACTTCAAAACATTCATCATGATTTAAGCTGTAGATTTTTTTTTCAAAACTGCAAGCAATCTAATGCCTGCATTCTCATTATCGTTTAAAACTCTAGTACATCAAAAAGCAAGCATTCTATTCTTTTCTCCGATATACCTTTCTTGTATGAACCCCGTTTGAGCTGAACTTATAATAGACGGAATAACATTTTTAATACGACTTGCTATTGACTTTGCTTCAATTTTATAATCTATATTTAAAAGCGTTCTTGGTCGCCAATTCTCTAGTTTAACCCGTTTCTGATCTCAGCTTTGGAAGCAGATATAACACTTGAAGAGGAAATGTAGCAATAAATGACCTCAGTCATCAAACAAAACATGTATGAAACAAACGATAATTACAAAGATGGATAAAAGACAAGTTATGACATCACAAACATAAAATGATCGACAATATGGCTACCGCATTGGAACGGTCAGTGGCGAAAAAGACCACTCGGGGTTAAACCAGAGTCTAGGTGTACCAAACCTCAAGCTTACCCTGTTTGCATCTCAATAAAACAATACATTGTTAATAAAGAAATCCCCGCTATGCACGCTATGAGAGAAAGTATTCAATGCCTTGGCAGAAGCAGAACACCAAGAGAATTTAACCATTAATGGCACGACAAAAAAAAGATTAAAGACCCAGTTGCGTTGAAGTTAAAATGCATTCCGTTTGCTTTTCATTTGCATTCCGTTTACGCTCCGTTTTCATTCATGTTTTAAAATGGTTATCATCCGTTTTCATGCATGTTTTAAAATGGTTATCATTTGCGTTCTTGAATGTATTCAGCATCTATAAAAGAAACTATGCTTTGATTTAAATGCACAGAAATTCATTCCTGAACGCAACAGAATGCATGCGTTTAAATGCACAGAGATAATACATTTGCGTTTGTTCAGCGTTTACCAATCGCCACATCTCTCACGATTAAATGACGCATGATATCCAGTCATGCGATTTTTATCACCAGTCGGGGAATTGTGTTATGTGAGAATATTGAAAAATGGGTCTATTTGTTGGCATTATGTGATGGTGCTAATGATGATTATTCTGTTTTCTTCCGGGTTTATGTTAGTTTCATCAAGAATGTAACATATATGACACTATATAAAAATATACCGGCTGTTTTTATCAACATTATTTGAGTTTTATATTGAAATAATTTTAATTTTATGCTACACAATAAATATAATATTTCCCTTTTTGAATCAGTAAAAATAAAAGTAAATGTGTAATCGTGCATAAGCGATTCTAAAACACCATTTACAGAGTGTAACTATTTCTATTAAAATACTCAAAAACGCACTTCGCCTTAATCGAGACTTTAATTACCAACTCAAAATGGTAATACAATAAGTTATCCGAAATACTGAAAGGCATTTGCGTTCGTTTTGTTCGTGTTCAGCGTTTAGCGTTGTAAAGAAATGCATTCATCTTTCATTTGTTAAAACGCTGAACGCTGTAAACGCATGATACGAACGCAACGAACGACATGCATTTGTTAAATATACACTCAAGTGATATGAAAACGCAACACGGGAATTTCCGCTATATATTGTATGTACAATATGCTGCTTTTATTCGAATGGTACATGGCTACGCAAGACCTTTCCTTTTGGAAAAAATACTAAAACAACAAATTATACAGCAAATAGTATTCCTTCAATGTTTCATTATTCACAGAGTACGCGTTTGGCTCAATCATGTGAGCAAACTTAGGATGCAACATTTTGCAAACTATTTACGTTAAATACAGTACTGAACTAGCTCAATTTTTCAAAGAGCTACTTCAACATTTATGAAGTTCTTGTTACAAAGTGTAGTGTGATTAAAACGTCTACAACATCACAGTTGTGTCCTTTCTCTAGTTAACTGCAACTTTCTGTTTAAAAAACTTTTTGGGATTTCTTTGGAATATTATGTGCAATTAAGTGTGCAGTATATGCAATATATAGCGGAAATTCCCGTGTTGCGTTTTCATATCACTTGAGTGTATATCGTACAATATTCGTTCTGAGTTCCTTCTGTGTTCATGCTGCTTTCATTTTCATTTCGTTCAGCATTCGTTCTGCTTTTGTTCTGCATTTAACGCAACTGGGACTGTATATAGGGGCTTGAACCCTTTCCTTCCTCGGCAATAACACGGCGCCTCGATCAACTGCGCTATTGAGGCTTTTGAACGTTTCGTCGCTAATATACATATGTTATAGTAATGATTACATGCTACACATCAGTAGACTGGTTTACGAAAACGTCATTTCAGCAAGTGAAATGGTAACCTTTCAACATTACAAAATATGTGTTGATACCATTCAAGTTTTTCATACGAGTCTCTAGGAATTCAAGTTGAAAAGCATTCGTATTGCCACTTACATGAGACACAGTCTGTTAACCATAGACAGATATAAAACCCATATAAGATTAAAATCCATAACAAATATAACAGTGATTACAGCAAAGCAATTAAACTACAGTTTGTGCAAAAGTAAATTAACATATAACTAAATTACGAGATTTTTTATGAAAAACATATTATTCATGACTTTGTAAACTTCAAAGTTTGAATTGTTTCATTATTGTAATCATTAACAATAAACACGCACAAATGTGAAAGCTTATCGATGTATCAAATTTTTTATTTCCTGATTGTGTGGCAAACAGCAATTACTTTAATAAATCTTGCAAAACAAGCAAATCGCGAGATAATTTATGGCATATGAATCATGTAGCAACGTTTTTGTTTCCAATAGACACGCGTATATATAAAACACTGAGAACAAGCCTTTAAGGGTAGGACACAATTTAAGATAAACAAATTCAAACGCCACCTTGCTTTGAGGTTATAGTAGGCGTCATCATAGGGTCCTCGATCTGTCCGGTCATCGCACAATCAAATAGGAAAGCATAGTGGCGAACTGTAAATGGATCAACCACTAAACATGCAGTGCATTTCTTTATTTTCACTGTCCTGTTTTAATAGGATGGCAGTAGGTTTAGTGTGAGGTTTGGTGCACCCTAGAACCGGTTTAAACCCCCAGTGGTCTTTGTTGCCACTGCCCGTTCCAAGGCGGTAGCCCTATTGCTAACTATTTTGTGTTTGTGATGTCGTTTGCATTTTTTGTTACTTTTGCCTTCTCGTTTGTCTGTTTGCGTGTTTGTTTTTGTGTTTTGTGGTCGACTGTCGTCCTTGAATGCTGCTTTCCCTGTCCGATATTTTTATCTTTCTTTAACGACTTTTCTGCATCTTTTAGAGAGTCAGTCATACTATATCATCGTAATGACTTACCCTCCATTATTTCTCTTTATTTTTTGGCATGTTGTTTTAGAAATCCAGAACTAAACATTTTCATTTTAAATTTAAATATATTTTTTGCATTTAAACTAATACATATTATAGGTGTATAGCTTTATTTGACGGTGAGCGTCTTTGTCATACTGTGTCTCGTGTGATTGATGATATGTTACATATTATGTATCACCTCAGTGTATACAGAATTACTAAATTACAAAAAAGAGCATGCAAACCTTTACAAGGTCATGACCATATTAAACTGCGCGTATAAATCTAAATATGTTATCATACGGAGAAATTGTTTTTCTTCAAAAGGCTAAAAACGTGTATAAAGCAGCAAATCAAATGTTCCCGCAATATCTATATTAAACTGCGCGTATCTATCTAAATATGTTGTCATATGGAGAAATTGTTTTGAAATCAAATCAAATGTCCCCGCAATATCTAAGCGACTTGTTTCATATGAGAATAAATGAGCAAAATACTTCAATGCAACTGAGATCACTGATTACAAATAGAAATGTCATAATACCAAAGCCAAATAACTATTAAAAAGGGAGCTTAGCATATTCAGGAACTTTGACATGTTAGATATGGAATAGTATTTCACTTGAAAAAAAAAATCGACATCATTGAATATACTTTTGGTACAATTGCTTGCAATGGGAATAGTCTTATTTGCTTTTAAATATTGTTAATTCCATGGGTAGAAAACAGTATTGATGTATACACTACATATATATGATCTATAATTACAGTGTAGTACATGTTTTATCTTGAATGATTTTAGACAGCGTTTCATTTGAAAATATCACCTTGTCATATGCTTTGATATGTGTTCATATTATGCCTAGTGCTATTCGATAAATTAAAGATTGGCTCGCCCTTTATAAATAACAACTTTACTTACTTACTTACTTACATACTTACTTAGAGTGCAATGCATTTTGTAGAAATGCGTTTCACGTAAATGCATGGACAACATTCGTTTGGGTTTAAAGGCAGAATATGCTTATCAAAACGTAAACTGAAACAGTTGACGAAGTAATCGGAAGAGTTACTACTTAGAGAATTATGCTATCAAATCAATGGAATATAATTAAACGTTACACACTTTGTGTAATAAATATGGATGTACTGATTACGCTGTATCCCTTGTACGTTGCGCTGACGCTAAACATACAACAGGTAGCGTGCAGATCCAAATGATTTAATTTTAGCACGTTTTTTTATGCAAACACACGAGTTAAAAAGTTAGCATACCATATTAAATGAAGCGTACGTTTCTAATCAGATGATTAAAATAATTCCCGTGTACATCAGGTGATTTAATGTAAATCTGACGGTAATTTTATACACGAAAACTTGACACTAAGTATATATCATCTCCGTTAAGGGTAACAATATACATGTTCTCACTTTAAAGGTACACTGTCCGTAAGGAAGAAATATTGAGTATTATCATATAACTCTGATTTTTATTTTGAGAAATATATTCATGACATAGACCCAAATAAGCCTGTAGAAATAATTTCCGTAATTGGATAAATACAAGTTTTATTTAGTTTGTTTAAATATTTCTGTTCGCGGAAATTGCCTTGTTTCTGAACCGTATTGGTTTTTCTTACCTGATCATCTTATGTTTTACATTGTTTAGTATTCCCGCTTAGCTCAGATAGTAGCATGAGCATGTCAAGCATAACCAGCGCCTGTTAGATAGAGTTTGGTTTCAGCTTATTAATACACCGATATGGGCGTGTCTGGTCTCAGCGAGTTGGCTTATTTAAACACCGAGATTGGCGTGTCTGATCTCAGCGGGTTGGCTTATTTAAACACCGAGATGGGCGTATCTGGTCTCAACGAGTTGGCTTATTAAAACACCGAGATGGGCGTGTTTGGTCACAGCGAGTTGGCTTATTGAAACACCGAGATGGGCGTGTCTGGTTTCAGCGAGTTGGCTTATTTAAACACCGAGATCGGCGTGTCTGGTCTTAGCGAGTTGGCTTATTCAAACTCCGAGATGAGCGTGTCTGGTCTCAGCGAGTTGGCTTATTATAACACCGAGATGGGTTCAGTCATAACCAGCGCCTTTTATTTTAGGTAATAGATAGAGTCCGGTCTCAGCGAGTTGGCTTATTTAAACACAGAGATGGGCGTAGCCCACTGAGGTGTTTTAATAACCAACGAGCTGAAACAGACTCTATCTTTTTTGTAGCATGGTGTACTTAGTAACACTGTGACGTCATAGTGACCGTACTCTAAATTCAAATATATGGTAGTTGTAGTACGGAATAGCCAAGCCCCTTTAGTTACCTAAATTAAACGATTTAATGCTCTACATTCATCAACGGAAATGTCACCGACCATGCTACAGGTGACATGCTACAATGTGGATGTAGAGTTCAAACACAGAAAGAGGTAAACGTTTGTTTTTGTATCGCCTTTGAATTTCGTTAAAACATATTGTTTCTAGTTAGTAATTCTCCAACGAACGATCGTAGTGCATATTTGTCAGGTTTTAACCTGGATAAAAACAATAAGTATACCATTTTAGTGAGATTTTTTATTGCCAAATAATAAATATTTCCGCTAGCATTGTCTATAATAAGATTAAACTGTTTTGACATACGGTTCCGAAAGTTGGGGCTATCAATATTGTAATTACATTGAAAATGTACGACACCAATTCTGCAGCCGATATTTAAAGTTATATGAAATATGTTCTATGCATTCGCTAAAGGCGAGTGCGGCAAGTTTCTGTTATATATTTATTTATATTGTAAATGTGTTAAATACAGAATAGGAATTTCAAATGTAAGTAATACCAGGTACCCACAACAATGGTATATTATTCTAAGAAAGATTGATGACTTCGGCAGAACAAAGGTTTCGTTGTGGCATGGATATCGGATGAAGTAGGAGACGTGCAATTATTTATAGCCATATTGAACAACGCTTAACAGATTGCGTTCTCCAAAATTTGCTAGCTGAACTATTTCAGTCATATAAAGCAACCCATTATCAACACTTTAAATCTCTATTGACTGTTGAAAGTTATCTTATTTTAAATATACCTCTAAAGCATGAAAAATGCTCTGCACATAATTTAAATGATGAAACAGGAAGACATTCCACTACCCTATATCATGAGAGAAAATGTATGTCGTGTATGTCAGTAAAAAAAGAAGACGAATCCCATGTAATCATGCAATGTTCATATTATGGAGATTTACGCAATCATTTTCTTATGTGTTAATATGACTTGTGTCAGTATGAACTAGAATACATTCTATGGTTTAATGATATGTGCCGAGAATCATATCAGTGTTATCAGTGTTAAACAAGAGTTAAATAAATTCAATATTAAATATGCAAGCATTTGATTTTCTATTCACCACATAACACCAAAAATCTCAATAAGCAACATTTATTAGCGCAGCTGCCAATAGATAACGTTGTCGTATGATGGCATTGTTTGTTTGTATGATGGCATCATATGTTTGTATAATGACATCGCTTGTTTGTATGAAGACATCGTTTATTTGTATGATGGCATCATATGTTTGCATGATGACATTGTTTGTTTGTATGATGGCATCATATGTTTGTATGATGACATTGTTTGTTTATATGAAGGCATCATATGTTTGTGTGATGACATTGTTTGTTTGTATGATGGCATTATATGTTTGTATGATGACATGGTTTGTTGTATGATGGCATCATATGCTTGTATGATGCATTGTTTGTTTGTATGATGGCATCATATTTTGTATGATGACATTGTTTGTTTGTATGATGGCATCATATGTTTGCATGATGACATCGTTTGTTTGTATGATGGCATCATACGTTTGTATGATGACATTGTTTGTTTGTATGATGGCATCATATGTTTGTATGATGACATCGTTTGTTGTATGATGGCATCATATGTTTGTATGATGGCATCATATGTTTGTATGATGGCATTGTTTGTTTGTATGATGGCATCATATGATTGTATGATGACATTGTTTGTGTGTATGAAGGCATCATATGTTTGTGTGATGACATTGTTTGTTTGTATGATGGCATTATATGTTTGTATGATGACATGGTTTGTTGTATGATGGTATCATATGCTTGTATGATGCATTGTTTGTTTGTATGATGGCATCATATTTTGTATGATGACATTGTTTGTTTGTATGATGGCATCATATGTTTGCATGATGACATCGTTTGTTTGTATGATGGCATCATACGTTTGTATGATGACATTGTTTGTTTGTATGATGGCATCATATGTTTGTATGATGACATCGTTTGTTGTATGATGGCATCATATGTTTGTATGATGGCATCATATGTTTGTATGATGGCATTGTTTGTTTGTATGATGACATTGTTTGTGTGTATGATGGCATCATATGTTTGTAAGATGACATTGTTTGTTTGTATGATGGCATCATATATTTGTGTGATGACGTCATATGTTTACTCGATCTCCTTCTTACGACACGTCGTCTTTGCGTAAGGTTTATTACGCACCACAGAAGGTTCAAAACACGTCGATGTCGCATCTTTTCATTTAAATGTAATATACAAAAATCACATTCATGAGAGGGTGATAGTAAGAATGTTCACATTTCGGATATTGATAATCATATCCTCCGCCTGAACATTCTTACTATTGCCACCTCATGAATGTGATATTTATGTTATTATACGGAATATCGATCGGGCCAAAAAAAGATTATTTTTTCAGTACAGATTTCACCTTGCCGGATTATTTTTTTCAAAACATTTGTTACTTCAAAAAGTTTGGTATGAACATGACGAAAGTTATAGCGTTTAATTAGAAATAACGTTACTAAGAAAATAAGTGGTGGTTTATTGAAATCGGTAAAGTGCTTTTGAAGTTATGATGAGTTACAAAAATCACCATACTGAGCCGATGAAATCACCGAAACAATACTCTCACCAACGTGCATCAAAGCTGCGCATGTGATATTGTTTTTTACTATCACCCTCGCAGTAAGAAATTACACGCTGTTCTGTATCCGCCACTGCTTTCCTTAGCTTTGTCGTCGTGATTAGTTTGAAACAAAATGTTTTTATAAACTATTTTATAAACTAAGGAAACATTTCTACGTTACATTTCATAGTAGGATGTACACATTGCTGCGTATCACTTTTTCAATAACGTACCTTCGTTGTGTCCTAAGGAAAGGCATTTCCTTTGACATGGTTAATCGGATGGAGATGTAAACTGAGAGGTTCCGTGTATCACAATATAACCTCCGAGCACGTTTAAAGGCACTAACACGGATCAATTACCATTCAAAGCTATTTATCAAAACTATCCAGGTGTGCAAGTCATATCATAGTGTATATTTGCCGATTAAAATATAGAATTGTTCACCGGTTATTAAAATACCTGTGATTGAATATGCGCAAAACGAATTATGAGTTGGTAACTCTTAATTCAACGCTCCAGGTTTTGGGTTTGGCCTGGTTGGTTAAAGCCGCTTATATAATGTCTATAGAGGTTGTATTCTCAAATTATGTAACTCATATATACCTCGTCATCGGTAGGTTTAGAAACAATGTACATATGTAGTAAACTTTGGCTGTTGTTGGCGAGATAGCTAATTTAATAATTACGGAAGTCCATTTGATAGTAAGAGAATGACACGATGTCTTATGTTTGATAACTGAAAACGTTTTAATGGGATGATAACATGTTAAGAGTGAGGTTTGGTGCAACCTGGAACCTGGTTTAAACCCCAGCGCTCGGATTTTGACACTGACCGTTCCAAGGCGGTAGCCCTATTATCTACCATTTTATGTTTTTATATCTTGCATTTGTATCGATGAGTTAATATGTAAATTGTTTTGATTTTATGAAAACAAAAATGAAATAAAACAGTTCTTGTCTTTAAATTATCTTTATAATTATGTCTCCCCCATGTTGTGGAGGGGAGATACATTGTTTTGTTTTGTGCTGTCTGTATGTCTGTCTGTCTGTTGTCTGTCTGTCGTCTGTCTGTTGTCTGTATGTCACAAACCTTTTACTAGTTCTGGCGGATTTATGGCCCTTAAAGGTTTTAATACACAAACTTTGCCCGGACTAGTTCTCCTTAAGTCCATGCCTGATTTCAGTGAAACGTTGCAGGGATGATCAGTACCAAACCTAGTTGCGCATATCGTCGCCGTGTTTCGGTTGAGTGATGTTTGGTGGAGTTATGGCCCATTAAATGTTTTAATACAAACCCATTGTCCGTTCTAGTTCTCCTTAACCCCTGGCCGGATTTCAATGTTACTTTGCAGAGATATTCAGTGCCAAGCCTCGTTGCACATATCGTCGCCGTATTCCGGTTAAATAAATGTTGGCAGAGTTATGGCCCTTTAAACGTTTTAGTACACTGACTGTGTCCGGACTAGTTCCCCTTAACCTGTTGCTGGATTGCCACGAAACTGTGCAGAGATGATCAGTACCAAACCTAGTTGTGCATATCGATGCCGTGTTCCGGTTGAAAGATTTTTTGGTAGAGGTATAGCCCTTTAAATGTTTTAATACACAAACGTTTTCCCGAATAGTTCTCCTGAACCACTGGCCGGATTTCAACGAAACTGTACCAAGCCTAGTTGCGCATATCGTCGCTGTGTTCTGGTTGAATACTTTTTGGCAGAGTTATGGCCCTTTAAAGGTTTTAATACATAAACTTCGTCCGGACAAGTTCTCCTGATCCCCTGGCCAGATTTCAACGAAACTTGGCAAGGATAATCTGTACCAAGCCTATTTGCGCATATCTTCGCCGTGTTCTGGTTAAATAAGTTTTTGCGGAGTAATTGCCCGTTAAATGTTTTAATACATAACAATTATCCGGACTAGTTATCATGATCCCCATGCCGGATTTCAATGAAACTTGGCAAGGATGTTCAGTACCAAGCCTAGTTGCACATATTATCTTTGTTTTCCACGTGAATAGTTTTTGCGGATTGATGGCCTTTTCCCTAATGGGGAGACATTTGTTTTTACTAAAAATAACTTCTAGTTATTACTTGTTTCTGTACATGATTTTGGTTGACCGTGGTCCTTTAATGCTCCATTTCTTGTTAGCCACAATGTAGACGCTCGAGGGGGTTTGCTTCAACACCATGAATGGTTAGAGTATATGCATTTCATTAAACTACTTGTTGAGATTCGTTAATAATTGTGTCCCGACAAACATATGTATATGATATAGACACAAATGCATGCATACTTGTTGTACAAATTCTACAAACTTGTATTATTGAACATGTCTCGTAAAACACACATGTTTTATTATTGTTTCATTTCTCTAACATCTTCCTCTACAAACCTATCAGTTTTGTCTATTTAAAATTGATTTTCCAGTTTGATTTAAATAAATAATGTACGTTTCAAGTAATATGCCCAATACAAGATTTTAGACTTAGAGTAAATGTGCTAAATAACGCATGTTGTACCTTTTTGTGTGGCATGCATAAGCTTTTAAATAATGTGAAAACGAAAAAAATGCAAATGACGCTAATGACTATAAATAAAAACAAACCGATGTATCACTAATGATTAAACGTTGCATGATGCATCATTTTGTTGTTTCTTCAAAGACTTTTCTAGTATATAAGGCAGTGAATTTCTGTTAACATTGTCAGTCAGAGTATTTGTAATCTCTGCCTGTTCACCAGTCTCATAATCATGAGAGCCATTGTAGCTATTCTGCTGGTTGCCTGCGTGATTGGACTTCTCTCACCAGCTCAAGGTAAGTTTGACAGATCATCGCAATATTTAGGTTTTTCTGTTTATGTGATGTACGTTTATTTACACTGCTTTTTAAATTTGAGCTCTGAAGACAGCAATCATAGCGAGGTTGTGTACACATAGCATCGATTTTAGCTAACTAGTAGACCGTATTGCCAACTGACCATTCCAAGTTGGTAACCTTGTCTTTATAATACTTCGTGTTGTAAATTGTCTTGTGCATTGGATATTTAATGTTTTTAGTTGTTTACCAACGGTGCCATTGCGTGTGTGTGCTGTGGTTTCTGTGAGACCTTTTTTTTCTCATTTTAATTATTATTAAGCATATCAATCTACATTTTGGAGATGTTTGGTAATTTTTATTTAGTATATTCAATTTGCATATAAAAATTATTGTTGTCTTTTCATTGATAATATATATGTTCAGCATTTGTATTATACCCATACGCAAAGGTGTAGTGTAAATTATATTTTATTTCGTGAATAATATCAATTTAATGACACGTTCTGGCAGCTTTACTCAGTTAATGTTGTTACTTGATTAAGATATTCTGAAATAACTTGTTGAGTTTATTACAGTTGTAGTCGTGTGTGTTTTTTTTTTTTTCAAAATTACTCCATTAAGATTTGTTCAGATATGCATTCATTTTCATCTATATTGAAATCTGTTTTCTATCAAAACCAGAATTCGCCTGTAGCATATGAATTTATCCACTGTTTTTTTCTATCTTTATAGTTGAATAAATTACCATTACTTCTTATACGCCATGGATATAAATCATTTACGCGAGCTCTTTAAGATGGCCCGTTGACGGGCATTTGTTGATTTACATATATAGTTTATATTATTACCATATCATCCCTTATTTGTAAATAGTTTTATCTTTATATATTTACATTAATTTTTAATTACTACTTCATTTCTTCATCTTTCATCAGTTTTGCGCACAATATGACCTATTTATGTGTCGACGTGCCGTAAAATACCATTCTTTCATTCATTCTTAAAGATGGAAAGCATTACATAACACAATGGAAAGTAATTGACTCTAGGGTTAATTACCTAATGGTGCCAACATTATCCACTTAGATGGTCAGATTTTTGGTTGAAACTATTTATTGCTAGGTTTAATTGCCGATTTGGAAACATCATTAATGTCAATTCCAATAGAATGAGACCATTATAATGTGTTTTAGTTTCATATTCGACAATTGTATGTACTGAAGTACATTTTATATTGCATTGAAATTTAAGGTTCTATGTTTCTGCTGCTGTGTTCAACATTTGTGTTTTCCTTTAAGAACAAACATGTTTAATTTATAAAGACACAGCTGTGATACGTTAAAAAATGAGAAACGAGAAATTTGGAAATCGTCCAACATGTTAAATACAAACAATATTGCAGTCTCGGTTTGATTGAGACTGTTCATGAACGAAAGCTACCGTTCATGTCCTCTAGCACCGGGTTGAGCATAACTTAATATTAACAATGTCAACAGTAACAATATTTAAGCCATCACGAAAATGGTATGCATATGACGGTGAACATGGCACCTTCAATGTGGTATTTTCACATCATTCCATGGCCAGCGGCGTATGGTCCCAGTTTCTGAAACGCTTTGCCCTAAACGAGAAAACAATGGGCGAAATAAACAAAATGAAATTCAGTCGGGACCAGAGGTTATGAAGCCTGCCTGTGTATCACAAGACTACATTAAAAAGCACGTGAAACGAATGTAACACGATTACAATACTCTTGTATGACATTTTACGTTTATTTAGGTCAAAAGGAAATATACAGTATATATATATATATTTTAAGGAGTGAATATATACGCTTGATTTCTGTGTATCTCGTCATAGCTAGGCGCCCTGCCGTAGTTCGTCCGAAGGTTGTCTGTCCTTGGTAGTTCACAAATATTTCTCCCCATATATAATTCTGCCTTGTAAACATGAATCTCTTACGAGATCCCAATTTCGAAAGTTGCCGTAGTGAGTTCAAATTCTCTCCCTTTATTATATATACCTGAATTCACAGTATCCCCAGATCCGGCACCTTTCATTGTCACTGTCTCAATATAGCTGTGTGTGGTTGAACGCTTAAATGTGGCCCACTCATATGAGCTATAATTGTATGTATGTATGCGTCTATATGTTAATTGTGCCTTCAGACGAGTGTGTTATGATGTAGAGATACAGTTTATCAACGTGTGTTGAAACTACCTTTTTTAAGGAGTGAATATATACGCTTGATTTCTGTGTATCTCGTCATAGCTAGGCGCCCTGCCGTAGTTCGTCCGAAGGTTGTCTGTCCTTGGTAGTTCACAAATATTTCTCCCCATATATATATATATATATATATTGTATGTGTAAGGTCCCTTGTATATATTAGGCATACGCATATCATGTGTAAGGTCCATTGTATATATGTTAGATATAAGCATTGCACTGTATAAGGTCCTTTGTATTGATTAGATATATCTATTACATGTGAAAAGTCCACTGTAAATGGTAGAAATAAGCAATGCATTTGTAAATTCCCGAGTTAGTTTCAGATGTAAATATGTATAAGTATGGATGCATGTTAGATATAAGTATTGCATTTGTAATGCCCCCTGTATATAATAATAACTCTTGTAAGCGTCCCTTTTAGACTTACATGTATATAGAATTGCATGTGTAAGGTATCTAAAATAGGACATCCCTCTTTTACAATCGAATGCAATATTATTTTTTTTTTCTACAGGACGGTGGAAAAAGAGGCATTTCAAACATCGTAAGTGGGGTGGAGGTGGATACGGTGGCGGCGGCGGTGGCGGTGGTGGATTCGGCGGTTTCGGTGGCGGCGGTGGATTAGGTGGTTACGGTGGTGGATATGGCGGCGGATTAGGCGGCGGTTACGGTGGTGGGTTAGGCGGAGGTTACGGTGGTGGATATGGCGGCGGCTACGGTGGCGGCGGTTACGGTGGCGGCCGTTACGGTGGCGGTGGCGGTTACCTCGGCGGTGGCGGTGGCGGTGGCGGTGGCGGTTTCGGTAGATGGCATAGAAAGAAATACCGTGGATAATTGGATCTTTAAACAACCATTCCAGCTTGATAAATGAAAGAAGTACGAACTGTAAATGCTAAGTGAAAAAGGGTTCTAACACGATAATGATTTTATTCTGAAATGCCACTAATAAAGATAATTATCTTGCAATGATACAGTTACGTGTTCGTTTCTTTATTTATAATAACCAACCTACTTTTTATATATTGCCCTTCATATACTGGACCCTTACTATGAAATATGTAAATACATGTCAATATAGAGAATATAAGAACATGAGTTTTCAAAAAAAAAGTTGTGTTGAAAACATATCACTGAAGTCATACTTATAGCGGGAGAAGTGTTATCGTGTTTATATTGTACTATCAACATTTCATAATATCTAATCGTAATAATGGTATAGGTTTCTTAACAGCAACTTCTAGTTGTAATGGAATTGCACTTAAGATATGTCACATATTGCACGTCACAATGCAAACAGAAAGACATCTTATATCTGTGTGCAAAATAAAACTTTCAAACGTTGCCACACGGCACAAACAACACTAACCCCGATGGAGATGATCATAATTTTATTGAAATTGCAATGAGCATGCGCATTAATGTTGTGGAGGCCACTGTCATCTGTATGACGAATACAGTTTCAAGTAATGATACATCCATAATGAAAACAAAACATCAATTGCATAACGTGCTTTTTTTACTGCGTTATTTCATAAAACAAACGTATCGCATGACCACAGTTTATTATTTCATAATATATGATGTATATTTACTTAAAGCTACACATGTTTCCCTTCAACTGATATTATGTAAATGTAATATACATGAAGGTATTACAATTACACCACGAACTCTTATTGCTACGTTGTAGCATATATAACACTAAATAGTCATAATGTAAAAACAACATACGCTAAATAAGGTCTTGAGACGGAATCGTAGTTATATATATAATAAATTTATTAAATCACGCATGGTTATTTACATGTGCGACATGATATACCGATACATCTTTAGTGGAGTTTAACTACGTTAGATTAGATTGCATCATATTATATGCTATTAAATCTACCTTGCTCTCAAGTTCTTTGGTTAGAACGTCGGAGTGTAAACTGAAAGGTCGTGTTTTGGAGTCTCGAAAGAGATAAACATCAAAATGCTACGTATGTACAGGAACGATGTGCACTGATCGATGTCTATAAAATAGATGTAATTCTTTGTTAAATTTGGTCGCTTAAATACCCGATTTCGCCATGAGCTGATAAACATGAAGTTACAAATAAAGACATATTCCACTGTCCCTTGATACTATAACTGTAAGGTTACTGACGACGTTAAGTGTGCTATATGTTTCGGTTTAAACAAGTCGTGAAATCGAAGTGTCTTGTATGTTGTGGGTTAACCATTGCATAAAGTCCCAGTGTGTATTAACATATATCGATTTAGTAGGTGACGTGTGTGTTATGTTTCGGTTAAACATCAAAAGGTGGATCTAAAAGTCAAACAGAAAATGTAGCATTCACGAGACACATTCGTCATAAAAAACATCAAAAGGTGGATCTAAAAGTCAAACAGGAAATGTAGCATTCACGGACACATTCGACACAAAAAAACATCAAAAAGTGGATCTAAAAGTCAAACAGGAAATGCAGCATACACGGGACACATTCGTCACAAAAAACATCAAAAAGTGGATCTAAAAGTCAAACAGGAAATGTAGCATTCACGAGACACATTCGTCACAAAACAAAACACGCATATAAAACAAACCAAACAACAATACCAAAACAAATATAGAAACTTAATATTCGACACAACAAACATGACAGTGTTGACAATAAGGGTACCAACATTGAACGGCCAGTTGCAAAATGCTAATAGAGGATTACGGCAGGTTGTCAATAACATGCGACAGAGTACTCAAAGACCTCCACGACAGTGTTGCAGGATGACCCTAGTGGTTGGGGCTAACTCAGGAAAGAATGAATGACGGTGAATGCATTTACATACGTTTAATGCAACTTTTAAAATATCATAAATATATATACAGTTATCTAAAAAAACAAGCGAATACACAGATGAAATATGAAAAGAATGTGCTCATGAACGTTTAGGACGTTCTTAGAATTGTAACAAATACTGAATGTGTCGACTGATAATATACGACACTAAAGTGTTGTTAAAGTTATAACAATGTTGATCTATGATCTAACGCGATAATTGTGATGCGCGAGAGCTCATGAAGATGATGATGCAAGAATCCAATGAGTGATTGTCATCAAATGCCTTCTATAAGGGTTGATGACGCGATATGTATGATGATTAACCTCCACTGAGGTTGTGGATGATGTTCCTCCAGTGAGGACTGATAACGGGCCCACCTCGTGTCCCGGGGGTTGTCGCTACTAGGACCTGGCCATGCTGCGCAGGTACGGGGACCGTCTCCACCGCTACTAACGTTATGCGTGGAAGATAACCTCCACTCCGGAAGGCTAATATCCAAACCTGGATGGCTTATATCCAAACCTGGATGGCTTATATCCAACCCTGGATGACTTAGGCTGTAATTATACATACGTTTTAGTTGTCGGTTGATAAACATAACCATCTTGCATAATTATCATTACCCAAACAAATCACTATTTAATAAATATATGTAAGCTGTACTAATGATGAGTAGCAATGTATACATATTCTACAACGCCATGTATACGCCATGTACGTCGCTGTTAATCAATGCCCCTAATACATGTAATATACAACGTTATCAAGTCACTCGTATATTACACTCACTGAGTTATGCATGCACACATGTTTGTCAACTAATGCCCATATTATACAACGCTATGTATACGCGTCGAACATTTATACTAGTCACTTATCCCATTGTTAACTAATGCACCAAATATACAATGTGATCAAATTAATATTGTTTTACAATTAATGATCAATTACAATAATTACATCTAATAAAGTAACATCAAAATCATAGGCTTGTGTCAAGTTAATGTTTTAGAAACATCAAAGCTAACCGGATGTCGTAACCGCCAACCAAGATGGCGCCGCCCACTGAATACAAATGTACGATACAAGTTAATAAAATACATACCGACCACATATTACCTGTGAATTTCGCCGTCCAACTCCTGCTCCAAGCAAAGCAACTATCAAGCAATCCCGGCCAGAACTAGAGGACAATGGATTTTATAGCAAACGTTACGCCCAAACTATTATTTCCCCCGTTCAGTCCGTGACATACGTGGCTAAATTCGCAGTATTAAAATCTACACGAAAGGACCCTTACACAATTTTGCCGTTTAAGGAGATATACCTATACCTTTACATGCATTAGCACAACATTAAACTTATTAAACGACCCTAAAATGTGCACGGTTTTCCGTGTTACCTGAATATATCATGAACATTGTGTATTTGGTTCAACTAAACAATGAATTAGGGTGTAATTAACATGTGCTTACAAAAGATATTATGCGACTAATACGTTCTACCCGTGACATTTTGTGACAACATCTCCCCACTTAAAAAAAGTGCTACACTTTTAAAATTCAAAAAAATGATAATTAATATTTACACGTTAATAAACTATTAATTCTTCCAAGCAAATGAGCGACAAAACGTACAAGCTGATCGCTCAATCGCTTGAGTATGTTAAATATTACTACCGATGAATGCAACCTTCATACATTACAACGACCGTCTTCCGGAAAACATCCACTGCAGTTATAACATAACTGTAATATGTAATTACAATTTCAACACTATTCTACAATTGAACACTACCCTGTCGTAACATATACTACTATTGTACAATACACTGCAATACACTATTATACTATTGTATTCATCTATTGTATTAGACCTGAAATTATGTGCGGCGACTTAAATAGTCTGCCCCAATATTTTCCTTTCCTCGGATCGCTTTAATTTTCATCCGGTAAGGCTGCAGAGTTAGTGCCCACCTCATTAACCTAATGTTAGCTACCTTTGCTTTGTTCATATAAGCTAACGGTTGGTGATCAGTCTCCAAGACAAATTCCTTACCAAAAACATATCGGTGGAATTTACTGACACCCCACACTACTGCATGACACTCCCTTTCGATAACAGAGTAGTTACGTTCCCGGGGTAGTAGTTTCCGACTTGCGTAAGCCACGGGGAGACTACACCCATCTTGCTCTTGCAGTAGGACTGCACCCACCCCTATATCGGAGGCCTCCGTTCTGGGGATAAACTCCTTGTCAAGTTCAGGTAATTTTAGTTATGGGGATTTGACCAGACTCCCCTTTAAAGAGACATGAGCTCGCTCCTGGCTTTCCCCCCCAAGTTATACTATTGGGTAGACCTTTCTTTATCAAGTCTGACAAAGGTGCAGCTATAGCCGAAAAGTTTGGGATAAACTTCCTGTAAAAACCCGCCAACCCTAAAAATGATTTAACTTGTTTCTTTTTCTCGGGTCTTGGTGCTTCCTGAATTGCCTTAACCTTGTCGGGGTTGGGTTTTAAAATCTGGTCTCTCCCGACAACATGACCCAGACACTCTATATCTGCGTAACCTATGTGACATTTGCTAGGTTATGCAGTCAGTTTAAACCGAGCTTGGTCTTAAAGTGGGACTTGCCAGTAACCTTTACTGAGGTCTAACTTGGAGAAATACGAATATCCCGCAAGTTTAGACTTCCTCAATATTAGGCATTGGCTCTGCATCAAAGATGGTACGTTTATTTAGCTGTCTAAAATCGATGCAGAACCGAATTGACCCATCCTTCTTTTTAATAAGTACGACTGGGGATGAAAAAGGGGCGCTTGAAGGTTCGATGACACCCAATTTCAACATGTCTTTCACCTCCTCATCAACAATTGATCGGGAGTGAAATGGAATGGGATACCCCTTAATTCTAATTGGTTCCCCTGATGTGAGTACAATATCATGTTGCACTCCATCTGTCTGCCACGGGTTTTCGTACAATACATCATTGAACTTCGAGAGTAAACTACCTATCTCTCGTTGCTGATCTACACTAAGCATGCCCGATATGTGTACATCGGCTGCTGTCTCCTTACCAACACTAGTGGGAAAATACATGGGACTAGTGTCCTCACTACTGCCTTCCTCACTATCCTCAATAACTGCAACATTAACTACAGTTACAGTTAACACCCCTTGTTGCACATTATCGGTTCTACTGATATACTCTTTCAGCATATTCGCATGAAAGGTTTTTAACTTTCCGTTGTTCTCGATACGGTAATCCATAGTGTTCACTATCCCTCTAACGTAAAACGGACCTTTCCATTGTAATAACAGCTTGTTATTGTCGGTCGGGAGTAACAGTAACACCTGGTCATCTATCTTAAATTTCCTAGCTCTAGCTTTCTGGTCATAGTACCGTTTGTACTTGGAACTTGCCTTAACTAACTGACTTTGAGCTATCTTACAAGTCTCCTCTAGTTTCTCCTTCAGATCTAAAACATACTGATATGTAGTATTAACCTCATCTTCCCCTGCCCACATCTCTCTAAGAATCCGCATGAGACCTCTAACCGATCTACCGTACAATAACTCAAACGGGGAAAATCCTAAACTCTCTTGTGGAACCTATCTCAATGCTAACAATAAAGCATTGAGATACTTGTCTCAATCTTTGGGTCTCTCTGTACACATACGCCGTAACATTTACTTTAACGTCCCGTTAAATCGTTCGACTAACCCGTTACACATAGGGTGATACGGTGTTGTCATGATTTGACGCAAAGACAATAACCTGCTTACTTCAGCCATAAGTTCTGACGTAAACTGTGACCCACAATCAGTCAGCATTACCTCTGGCACACCTAGCCTACTGAACATATCAACTAATGCCTCAGCTACTCTCTCAGTTTCAACTGAGGGCAATGCTACTGCCTCCGGATACCTAGTTGCATAGTCTACCATGGTTAAAATGTACCTATTTTTCCTATCCGACACTGGAACAATTGGTCCAACTATGTCTACGGCTACCCGCTTAAATGGTATATCTATCAGTGGCATATGACCTAAATGTACTTTGGTCACTCGACCTTTTGGTACTGTCCTTTGGCATACATCGCGGGACCTACAATACCTAGTTACATCTCCACTAACGCCTGGCCAATAACATTCTGCCAATAGTCTATCTGACGTTTTCTTTACGCCTAAATGACCTCCCATAAACCTTAAGCACTGTCGTTCTATCCTGGGTAGGTACCACTAATTGGTGAAACTGTCTACCACCACTATCTTCAAATTCTCTGTACAATAACCTATCCTTATGTACAAACGTACAACTACCGGACCCTTTACACTTCTTCACTACACCATCCGTGGCCTTCACTTTACAAGGCTCTAACGACTCGTCTTGAGTTTGTGCTTCTACCTACTCCGCTTTAGATATGTCACCTACGGCTGCAGGAACTTTAATTTTCTATAAGCCTGAGCTTGCTTCTGAACCTGCGCTCTAGTTTCGACTGCATTACTTATGCTACTCCTAAAATCGGACACTACCGGAAGTTCTGAACCTTTTATGTTCCCTATCGTTAAATCATACATCGGGTCGTCCATACATAGTGCCTCTGTAGTCCCTATAAGAAAGGTGTATCTACATCTATTCTCGCTATTGGCACGTGATCTACCGACTTATTTAACAACATACTGACTGTTTACCTACCAACTGGTCATCCGTAACTAAACTACGCCTAACTACCACACCTGTACAACCTGTATCCCTCATTACAATTACGTCCGTGCCATTCACTCTACCATCTGCCGTTGGAAGATTTGCATACGGAAAGAGACATGTTCCGATCTTCGCCATTACGCCATCCGATCTAACACAACAGCAACTACTCTCGGTTTTAATAACCGGACTATTATTACCTCTGCCTCTACCTCTTCCTCGGTTTTGACCACCTCTACTTCTACCGAAATTCCATGGGTTGTTAAAACCTTGGTTCTGACTACCTACATTGTTGTTTACTCTACTATTGTCACTAAAATTATCTACCATAGCGGATACTTTCACCGCTTTCCTACACTTATGTTAAGCATGATTCCCATTACAGTGACGACACCGAATAAAAGGTCTACCTATGTTGTTACCACTATTGCTACCTCCTCTAGAACCCATCGAACTACCTCCACCTCTATAGTTTCCACTCTGGACTTTCTGTTTATTACTATGATCGTCCCCTTGCCTATCTCTAAAAGTTCTGTCTTTCGACACTACATTATGAGCTCCACCTCTAGCCTCTTCAAACTGATCTGCACCACAATTGCCATTTCATCTACACTAGTTAGTTTTCTTTCTTTCAGAAATAAGAACAGATCTCTACTACAAACATTGAATAGCTGGTCCCTGAATAGCTGGTCCCGCAACAGGAAAGCTATGAGGCATTGATAAGTCTACGCTACCGTCCCTAACTCTAACAATCTATCTAAGTAATTTCTAGACCTACAAATGAATTGAATAAATGACTCGCCTTTCTCAGGCAAACAAGCTCAAAACCGCTTTCTAATACCTTCTTCAGTTAACTCAAATCTCTTTAAAAGAGCATCCTTTAACTTGTCATAGTCAAGAGAATCTACACTAGGTAATCTAGAAAATACATCTAAGTCCTTGCCGCTCAATAACGCACTTAAATGAACTGCCCACTTATCTTTGGTCCATTTCTATAACTCAGCATAACGTTCAAACCGTAACAAGTAACTGTCCATGTTATCTTTGTCAGCATCAAGGTATGGTAACTTCGGACCTTTTAACTTCCCAGAATACCCATCTTTCCCTACAGTTTTACTTCCTTACTATCTGTCTTAGCTGCTTCCAACTCTAAAGCTAACTTATGATCAAACGCTGCTTTCTCCATCTCCATCTCTATCTTAGCCTTAGCTAGGCTACCATCTGTTTCGAACCTCTTATGTTCTAACTCTTGCTTCTCCCTTACTATTCTACTTTCATCATCTCGCTTCTCTTAAGCTAACCTACCTTCTAATTCTAGCTTCTCTTTATCAGCATCTAGCTTCTCTTTAGCTAACATACCTTCTAATTTTAGCTTCTCTTTATCAGCATCTAGCTTCTCTTTAGCTAACCTACCTTCTAATTCTATCTTCTCTTTAGCTAATCTACTTTCGAATTCTAACCTATCGTTCTCAAAATCTCTTTCCTGCTTGGCTAATTCTCTTTCCTGCTTGCCTATCCTGTTCGTCTTTAACAAAGGTTCTAAGCTCCTCTCCAGTATACCCTAACTCCTTACTCATATCTGTAAGTTCCTTTATGGACGTCATGGTTATAGACATTGTGGAATACTCACTACAATAACTACAATACACAAGTCACTAATAATTCTACTCTACTAACTACTAATGGTAAGTCACTGTGTCCTCAGTAAATACCCGGGCATCATCATAGGACAAGGTACATACACATTTGCACTAGCGCTAACTACTAACGGTTATGTATATATACGATCTAGCTTCCACAAAACATATACACTACATAAAATATCTATATTTGATATTGGACATAAACCTTAAACAATCATAGAAATGTGTATAACATGTACATGTATATTTACATCTCCCATCAATATAAGTATACTCGAGTGTCACAACACGAGTATAACGTCTTGTTCGCCAACCTAATTGGATACTATTGGTATATCAAGGGAGGTAAAAACAAACACCCACATTATGGAGCAAAACGTGCCTCAGATCCAATCGTGTAGAATATTGCGACCTCGTGCCAGAGAAAAGAAAGTACAAAACAACAGTTTGGACTTACCCTACCCATGTCATATCTTGACTTGTCTTCCAAGCTGTGGCCGTGATCGTCTACAGTCGACTTGATTGATCAGAGGGTGGTACACATTTCTAAAATTATAAGTGGAGATTTAGTATATCATAATAAAGATCACTTATTGATTCTTTCCCTCCGTAGTTGCCCAAAATCCCACTACTCTGAAAACCAGTCGTCGCAGGATGACCCTAGTGGTTGGGGCTAACTCAGGAAAGAATCAATGACGGTGAATGCATTAACATAAGTTTAATGCAACTTTTAAAATATGATAAATATATATACAATTATCTAAAAGAAACAAGTGAATACACAGATGAAATATAAAAAGAATGTTCTCATGAACGTTTAAGACGTTCTTAGTATTGTAACAAATACTGAATATGTCGACTGATATATACGACACTAAAGTGTTGTTAACGTTATAACAATGTTGATCTATGATTTAGCGCGATAACTGTGATGGGCGAGAGCTCATGAAAATGATGATGCCTTCTGTAAGGGGTGATGACGCGATATGTATGATGATTAACCTCCACTGAGGTTGTGGATGATGTTCCTCCAGTGAGGACTGATAACGGGCCCATCTCGTGTCCCGGGGGTTGTCGCTACTAGAACCTGGCCATGCTGCGCAGGTACGGGGACCGTCTCCACCGCTACTAACGTTATGCGTGGAAGCCTACCTCCACTCCGGAAGGCTTATATTCAAACCTGGATGGCTTATATCGAAACCTGGATGGCTTATATTCAACCCTGGATAGCTTAGGCTGTAATTATACATACCTTATAGATGTCGGTTGATAAACATAACCATCTTGCATAATTATCATTACCCAAACAAATCATTATTTAATAAATATATGTAAGCTGTACTAATGATGAGTAGCAATGTATACATTTTCTACAACGCCATGTATACGCCATATACGTCGCCGTAAATCAATGCCCCTAATACATGTAATATACAACTTTATCAAATCACTCGTATATTACACTCACTGAGTTACGCATGCACACATGTATGTCAGCTAATGCCTATATTATACAACGCTATGTATACGCGTCGAACATTTATACTAGTAACTAATCTCATTGTTAACTAATGCACCAACTATACAATGTGATCAACTTAAATTGTTTTACAATTAATGATCAATTACAATAATTACATCTAATAAAGTAACTTCAAAATCATATGCTAGTGTCAAGTTAATGTCAAGTTAATGCTACTAGAACATTGCCATGCTGCGCAGGTACGGGCACCGTCTCCACCGCTCATAACGTTATGCGTGGAAGCTTAGCTCCACTCCGGAAGGCTTATATCCAAACATGGATGGCTTATATCCAACCCTGGATGGCTTAGGCTGCAATGATACATATGTTTTAGATGTCGGTTGATAAACATAACCATCTTGCATAATTATCATTACCCAAACAAATTATTATTTAATAAATATATTTAGGCTAATGATGAGTAGCAGTGTATACATATTCTACAACGCCATGTATACGCCATGTACGTCGCTGTTAATCAATGCCCCTAATACATGTAATATACAACGTTATCAAATCACTCATATATTACACTCACTGAGTTATGCATGCACACATGTAGTTGTTAACTAATGCACCAAATATACAATGTGATCAAATTAATATTGTTTTACAATTAATGATCAATTACAATAATTACATCAAATAAAGTAACTTCAAAATCATATGCTAGTGTCAAGTTAATGTTTGAGAAACATCAAAGCTAACCGGATGTCGTAACCGCCAACCAAGTTGGCGCCGCCCACTGATTTCAAATGTACGATAAAAGTTAATAAAATAAATACTGACCACATATTGCCTGTGAATTTCGCCGTCCAACTCCTGATCAAAACAAAGCAACTATCAAGCAATCCCGGCCAGAACTAGAAGACAATGGATTTTATAGCAAACGTAACGTCCAAACCATTATTTCCCCCGTTCAGTCCGTGGCATACGTGGCTAAATTCTCTGTATTAAAATCTACACGAAAGGACCCTTACACAATTTTGCCGTTTAAGGAGATATACCTATACTTTTACATGCATTAGCACAAAATTAAACTTATTAAACGACCCTTCCGGGTGTCCTATGGCGGCCACTTAAAATGTGCACGGTTTTCCGTGTTATCGTGTTCATGATAATATGGCATTTAATGATTTTATTAGAAAATTAGGTCACGCTTCATGTGGCTGTTCACAAGTCCATGTGGATATGGCTGTGTGCAGCGTATCAACGTGTGCATATCGACGTCATGTTCATTGAGCATTTTAAACTTATTGCATACATGTTCGTGGGTACCGGTTGCGGAAGGTAGTTCATGACGGAAGGTAGTTACGGGTTTATGTTGTTAGTGTTGAGGCAACGTATTGGATAGAGCTAGTTGAAAGTAGGTCACAAGCGTTCTTTTTGAGACGCTCGTTACACTGAGGACAAGCTCACATTAATTGATCTACTCAGTCCCACAGTACCGTAAATTGCCCAGTACCAGCTACGTAACCCCACTTAGGAGTTAGATATACACTGAGCGTCTCACACAACTGCGTGCTCGGTAATTTATTTCGTATTTGAGCAAGTGTGGCTCCCAAAATTTCCCTAGAAGGAATGGACAGGTAGGCCTTTATTACGCTATTAAACTGTAGTAACGTCCCATTGATCAGACCACCATGAAGTTATCAAAATAGCAGCCTATTCGTAAACAAGAAATATAAAATGATCGGACAGGGAAAGTAGCATTCAAGGAAGACAGTCAACCACAAAACACAGAAACAAACACGCAAACAGACAAACAAGCAGCCAAAAGCAATAATAAATGCAAACGACATCACAAACACAAAAGGGTTGACAATAGGGCTACCGCCTTGGAACGGTCAGTGGCAAAGAAGGCCACTGGTGGTTTAAACCGGTTCTTGGGTGCACCAAACCTCACACTTACCCGACTGTCATCCCATTAAAACAGGACAGTGTAAATAAAGAAATCCCCGCCATGATCTAATCTCTAACCAACAAGGCAGCATCAATAGGCAATATAAGTAAAACACAAATATGCTCGTGTAAATATAATACAAAAAAACAATAGCCTAGAATGAAGGTACTCAATGACTTGACAGAAGCCAGAGCAGTAAGAGAATAAACCATTAAGGATACGACAAGAAAGATCATGGACAAACATCAAACGCCACCGTCTCAATGGGCTTTAGGTAGGCGTCATCATAGGGTCCACAGCCTGTCCGGTCATCGTACAATTAAAGAGGAAAGCATAGTGGCGAACTGTAAAAGGGTCCACCATCAAGTATGCAGTACGTTGCAAAATGATAGGGTCATAACCTCTTTTGATAAACTTTTTAACAAGGTTAACAAAGATAGTATGAAAGTGATCATGACCAAGAATCTTACGAAGTTGATAAATCACATCACCATAGACGTCAGGTTGTGACAGTCCTTGTCGCAGAAGATTCCTTAAATTACTTTTATATTTGGAAAGAAGATCAGGGTTACGATAATAACATTTTGCAAAGGTTTTACGAAGTTTATTATAACGTTAACCCTGATTGAGTAACTTTTTAGTTAAACAAAGATTACGAATATTAAAGTCCTCAACTCGAGTACAAGCTCTAGAAAAACGAATAAGTTGAGACACATACACCCCATAAGAAGTTGCTCGGGGAACATCCCCATCCAAGTGGGGATAATTAACAATGTCAAAATTAAAATCATCTCTCTTGTTATAGATTTTGCTAATTATTTTACCATTTTCAGTCGAGAGATCTAAAACTAGAAAATAAGCGTTATTACTAGCTATATTAGCTTTGTTAAGCTGAAGTTCTTTAGGATAAATATAATTAACCATAGTTGGAAAGAAAGGGTTGTCAATCTTCAATATGTCATCCAGATGCCGAGAAGTGTAATTAAAGGCTTCAATAACATCTGCCTGGGTATCTGGTGAAATACTCAACATGAAATTCCTTTCATAGCAAAATAAGAACAAATCTGCGACAAGTGGTGCACAGTTCGTACCCATAGGGATACCAACAATTTGTCTATAAACGGTGGTTCCATACCTGACGAAAATGTTATCTAACAGGAAGATGAGTACTTCACAAACTTCATAACAAGTCCACATAGTATAATTGTCTAAACTATCGTTAGTAAAAAACGCTTTTATATTATTACATGCCAAAGATGTAGTATTTTCTCTAGCGAATGTTTTTTGAATAAGAGAAATTAACGTGTCTTTAATAAGGTGATGTGGTAAGGTTGTATATAGTGTAGAGATGTCAGAAGTGCTTATTGATGAAACTCGACCTTTATTGAATATTTTATCAAGAACGTCTCCTGAATTGTTTATAGACCAAAATAAATTAATCCCAGAGTTTTCATAAGTTTTATCACAATATAGTTTAACGTGATCTTTAACGACAAGAAGTTAAAAGTTTGGAGATGTTTGTTTCGGTGTCAGATTTTTCTGACAAAAGCGGTTCCCTTCAGCGTAGAACGTGGTGAAACTTTGCCACCTGAGTTCGGTAAGTTGCAAGTGATTCAATTTTGTTGCTTATATAAATATATATTTCTTGTGTTCATGTTGTTTGTCTCTTTGTGTGGCAGGGGCACACATTAGCAGTCGCCCGTGGCGAGTAAAAAATGGTCTGGGAGACCAAAAATATTCAATAAAAAAAAACGAAAAAGGGTAATCATTGAACACAAGCATTTAAGTTCGAGGATTTTACCCCACAGTTTTCGCTTTTAATCCCGTGAACTACGTACTTTTGGCTGAAATAAATAGACAAACCGTTAACAAAATAATAACGAAACAAACGTTTGTTTTCATTTTTCCAATTTTCACTGCGGAAACAAGACAATGTTCGAGATGTTGCGATGTACGGTTTCCCACAAAACTGCATGTTACGGTACTTCGCGCTTCGAATGTGAATGTTAATGTAAAATTAGATGTGCATGATTACAAGTAACATTTGCTGGTATAAAATCAACATTTAAACAGTCATGCTAGTGTTTATTTTACACATGATCATAAATTCGTGTTATAATTTGAAGGGATATCATTGGGTTTCACTTCCGATTTTTGGATATTCTAAAACGCGGCGCTTTTAATTAATAAAATGCGGTGCTTTTAGAAATCATCAATAATAAGGCTGAGAATCATGATTTTTTTTTTTTTGAGCCTTCTTTTGACGACCGTTTAATTTCCCGGTTAATAGGTGAAGCAAGGGTCGGAGAAGACCATCCCTTGCCACACCTTACAATATTTTACAGCATGTAATATTCATTTACTAAACACATGCATATATATTTACAATTCAGCATATATACATATATACACGTATATACACAACTGTCAGTGTCTTGGTTCATTGTAAGAAATTATAGGGGTGGATGGAAAAAGAGGTAGGCTAGATTAATTCAAAATGGTTTTAAAATTGCTCCATGTATTTTCAAAACTTTCTAGTTGATTGTTTCTGATTGCGATTTGTTAATGCGTTTCGTATAAATAACGAAGTCTGTATATCATTGGAGTAACAGAGAGCGTTGTTTTCAGTCGTTTTGAAGAAAATATGTAATATTTAATTTCTAAGATATTTTGTAGCTCTACAGTTGATTGTTCTTTACCTATGTTAAAAATAAATGCATGCTCTGATAGCTTCAGATTTATATTTTTTGATAAGCAGAGTGTATTTATCTGTGTTAAAGAGGTCTGAGTTGAAGGGCAGGTCCACAACATATGAACAATAGTCTCGTCCTGGTGGCAGTAGTGACAAAAAGGGTTTTCTGCTTTTTTATTTTGTGCAGATAATGCTGTGTTGAAAGAAGCCGATGATTAATCCTTGTTTGAAACCATTGTAGTATTGTGCTAGTAGTTATTTTGACAGGGGATGAATAAATGTTTTTCCATGCTTCTGTATTAATATCATAAATCTGTTCCCAATTAGCTTTTGATGTTGGACTTTCATTATTTCTGTTAAGAATAAAGTACATATCAGTGCAACCTTTCTTGTTTTTGATGAGTGGTTTAATATTCGCAGGTAGAATTGGGTTTTCTATTTTTTTTTAATTGTAATTTGTTTTAACTTTTTCTTAACTGTTTTAATGGCAGCTACTACACCTTCATAAATTAGAAAAATTGTTTTTATACCAGTGTGTGTGTGTGTATTTCTAAGGATTATAGTCCCTCCACCTACGACAGGCGTCCTACCCGACGATTATAGGCACAACGTCTGGACTTTTATCTGTGTGTTGTTGTGTGATGTGATGATATGTCAACTTGAAGCAGCGAACTCAATGGTTTCTTTATAGTGCTGCCACACTGGAATACCATGCCGTAGTAGACATGATACCCCCACCCACCCAGTCACATTATTCTGACACTGGTCAATCAGTCGTAGCACTACCCATTATTTGCTCGTCAGGCAAGGGTTACAAGTGACTACTCCATTTTTAAAGTCTTTGGTATGACGCGGTATTTTCTTCAAGCTCAGTTAAAGAACAAAAATCACCATTTTCCTTGATAAGGTCATTTATAAATCTGATGCCATTCCTATACCATATTTCATTAAAAGAAAGGCAAATGAAAACATAATCGCAAAAATTAATAACATATTTTATGATTTTTTATGGGAAGGGCCTGCAACAATTAAAAAAACAGTTATAGTTAAACAATATTCTGAGGGCGGTCTCAAAATGATAAATCTGAAAACTTTCATACTTAGTCTTAAATCAACCTGGTTAAAAGACTCATGACTAATGAGGCGACTTGGAAGCAGCTTGTTGAAAACCTAATAGACATTAAAAATTAACATCTTTCGGTAAAGATTACTGCGAAACATTAATAAAAAAAATGAAAAACAGTTTCTGGATTGATGGTTAACCCCACAATTCTATAATAATAATTTTCTGATTGGCTCTAAGGGTTTGGAAGAGATATAAATATATGATTTAAAATAGGAAGTAACAGTGTTTTTATAACCGTGATTTTGCCAAGTGGCGTTAAATATCTTCGCTTCCATATCTTTACAGTATTTTGGATTTTTAAAATCTTATCATTTTAGTTTAATTCTATCATTTTACTTAAGTTGACATTAAAATGTATTCCTAGTAGCTTAAAATTATCTTTTCCCCAGGTAAGTTTCCATTTTGTTTTGATTGTATCTGAACTGTATTGTTTCTTCCCTATCCATACCACTTGTGTTTTGTCAAAATTTAAGTTTAAACCAGAGTATTTAGAATATTTATGTAGTTCTGATAGTGTTTCATTCAGGGATGTATCAGATCCATCCAAAAGGACAGATGTATCATCTGCATATTGCGAAAGTTTAATTTCTACATTCTCTATAGTAATACTTTTAATCTTGTTATTATTTCTTATCCTAATCTCCAGTATTTCAGCGCACAAAATAAAAATATAAGGTGATAAGGGGTCCCCCTGACGGCAGCCCCTTCCGATGTTGAAAAACGATGACAGGTTTCCCCCTTGATTAACAGCCAATTTGGCATTTTTATATAAAACCTTTATCCATGATATAAAACGTTCTCCAAAGTTAAAAAAAATAAGTACTTTAAATATAAAGGCCCAATATAGAGAATCGAAAGCTTTTTCAAAGTCAGTCAAGAGAATTAAATCCGACAGATTATTTTCTTCTGCATATTGCATAACATCATATATAAGTGTGATATTTTCTCCTAAGTATCTTCCTGAGATGAAACCTGATAGATCTTTATTTATCAGCTTACTAAGTGTTGATTTAATTCTATTTGCAATAGATCCTGAGGCAATTTTATATATACAATTAAGAAGGGTGATTGGCCTATAGTTCTTTACATGCAGTCTTGATTTATTTTCTTTTGGCATAACAGTTATTATTCCTTCTATTTGAGTCATTGATAGTTCTCCCTTAATGAATCCATAATTTAAAGATCGTACTATAAAATGTCCTATTTGTCGCAAAATACTAAGAAATCGGCACCGAAACCATCTGAACCTGGGTTACGGTTATTTTGCATTTTTAAAGTGTTGCCAAAGCTTCTTCAATAGATATAATGCTTTCAAAATTAACTGATTCACTTTTTGTAAGTTTAGGTATATCGAATTCTTTCAAATCCTCTTCTAAATTTACGTTTTCTAGTTCATTGTCTTTGCTAGTATATATTGTTCGTAATACTTTTTAGTCTCATTTAAAATTTCTTGTTGATCTGTTATAATTTCTCCATTTTCTTTTTCTATTTTGGGAATTATCTTTCAAGCGTAATTATGGGATTCTAAATTGCAAAAAAATGAGGTTGGTTTGCATCGTTCTCAATAATATTTGCTCTTGATCTGATTAGGTAGCCATTCAGTTTTTGTTTTCTTAATATTCTTAATTCATTTTTATATGTTTCTAATGTTTCTAATGTTCCTAAATTATTTGAAGACAGGTTATTTTCTAATGTTTCTATCTCAGCAATCAATTCTTTTTCTCTTTTATCTGTCTTTTTTTTTTCTTGTGACTAGAATACGATATTGATTTACCCCGTAATTCCATGAGTAGTGTTTCGAGAAATAGTTGATCATTAATTAGAAATTGTAATTCATTATTGGGGATAATATGTATGTTCTCCATATTGTAAATTGGCACTGCATACTATAGTTTAATGTCCTGATGTTTTTTATTGATTGCGTTTAAATATTCAATATCACTTAGAAGAGCATTATTATGTTTCCAAAGGGGTTTACCAGGTATAAATTGAGTGAAATTCAATTTTAGAACTATCATTGAATGGTCTGAGCGGTAACTGGATTCAATGGTACAACTTTCTATTGAAGAAAACATTTTTTTCTGAAACTAGGAAAAAGTCGAGTCTGGCTTGTTTTAAAGGAGTTTTTTGTCTCCAAGTATACCGTTTTAGATGTGGGTGAGGTCATATTCACAATTAACATCTAGAACCCGTTCTCGTGCCTTTTTTTATTTACGCTTTTGTAATTAGAGTAATCTAGGATTTGATCTTGAACGAAATGAAAGTCTCCACACATGATTAGGGTACTGTTTTTAAATTGTTCATATTTCGACAAAATAGTATCATAAAAACTGAAGGAATCGTTATTTGGGCCATATAGATTGATAAGTGTAAAACGATTATTTTCAACTGTCATGTCAGCTATGAGAAAATTACCTTCCTTATCTGTTATGTGAGAATGTACTTTATAATCTAAGTGTTTGTTAAAAAGTATCGCCACGCCTCTTGCGTTTGCAGTTCCTGAACTAAAAAGGCAATCATTCCCCCACTGTGTACGAATACAATTTTCAATTGCTGTAGTAGAATGAATATCCTGAAGGCAATATATGTGACCATTTTTACTTTTTAGGTAGTTAAAAACACCAATACGCTTTCGACTGCACCAAGACCCTGACAATTAACTGACAATATGTTTATACTAGTCATAATTGTTGATGAAAAAAGATGGGAACCGTAATGAGACAGCAATCAGCAGATGTAAAAAAGAGAATTGCAAATTAATAAAACAGTATGCATTCTGTGAAAAATAGTTCTTTAAAAAATGTATTTTTAACATAAACTAAATAATTATACTCTATTGTGGTGTTTTTGGTAATAATGGTAGTAATACCATATTAGTAAATATTTGGTAGCAAACTCAAAAGTATGTCATACACTATAGTATATCTCAGGAAGCAACACATATAAGTAAGCATATTATATAAAGGGAGTATTGCATCTAAGTATCTCATAAAACGTTACACAAAACGCAAATATAACTCAGGCAAAATTGCATAATTATTAAGATAATATTATTATCCAAAACAAATCGAAAAAAACAAAACTAAATCAGCTTATCTCAAGCCGCAAACTTATATAAAGTAATTCTATAAAAACATATAGTGCATTCTCATATCTTAGCAGATAGCTATAGAACAAAATAAAACATATGAATGGCAAAGATAGCATAAGTATGATAAGTAGATACATTTTAAAGATCAATGTACTATTATGTTTGTATCTCAACAATAAGCACTATTATAATAACTCAGGCAACAAACTTCACCTAAAGCAAATTCAATCTCAAAAAGTAGTGCATAATTATCTCAAAAGATATCTGCAAAAAGTCAAATATCCATGTTAATTTTCGTATAAGTTCAGTTGAAAAAGATCTTTACAAAACAAGTAGTGTAAAAAAACAAATCATGTAAAATATTGTATCTCAGGTAGCAAAGCATATAAAGTATTATATTTCAGGTAGCAAAGCATATAAAGTATTATATTTCCGTTAGAAAAGCATATAAAGTATGTATATATTGAGAATTCTGTTGATAGAACAGATCTCAGACATTAATTTTAAAACTGTATGTTAACATAAAACCTTTATAACAAAATAAAACATTAATTTAATAATATCTAATAATGTTTACTCTTTTATTACAATAATTTACATATTGCAGTTGTGATCATTTATAAAAAAACTCATTAACAATACTATTTATAATTAAATATATAACTTGGACTTATAAGCCTTCTTTTTCTGTCTGGCTCTACATGTTACAAAAACAAATAATGAGTTACACTCTTGAAAGTATAAACTAACTTCGAGTTGCGGAATGAAAGATTTGTTTGTTTGATATTTTTTTTGTTTGTTTTAAAAAAAACAATTCTATTGATTAAAAAAAAAAAACAATTCTATTGATTAAAAATATCTTCATCAGCTCTTAAGGTTTTACAAAGTTTTCTTCCAAAGACTGGTAGCATTTAGTGACTATACGTATATGTAAGTATACTTTAATGTAACCCTCTGAATAAAGTGACATGCGCATGCTGTTTCTATGGCGGCTTACTCAACATGCAGGAAGGAATGCATTTTTTAATATCATTTCTGAAAGTAGTCGTAGCTGTCAATTTGGTAAAGTGTGATATGCAGGTGACAATGACATGGAAAAGATAGTTGCAGTTATACGTGTGCACATGTTTTGTTTTGGCACGCGCAAGTCTGAAGTATTTAAGGGACGTTTGCTTACTGCTCCTTGAACTGCAGGAGTAGCATGTTTATCGGGAAATAACAATTTATGATATCCATTGTCCATTACGTCGACGTGGAAATACACCACAAAGCTTACAATGCCTCTATACTATATAGTCAGTAACGAGTGAATATTACTATGTATTGCTCTTTCCTTTCACGTGTTGTCAAGGCTGGTCAAAATTGTTGATAGAAAGTGGTTCTCTCCAGCGTAGTCTGTGTGTGCATTGGAATTTCTGGCATCTGCCTTCGGTTGTTTGGTGTTGATGGTAATATAGATGTATATACGTTTTGTATTGTGTTACTGTAGCTTTGTCTATTTATGTGGCCCATAAGTAATAAGAGCAATAGGACGAAATAGGCTTGCTGTTGGTATGTTTGCTCAATTTACATACTGGAAAGCAATGAGTCTGTCACGTTAGAGGTGAAAATGCTACACATATGGACCACTTTCTCATGTGGTAGTTCGTGTGGTACACTTCATGTGGTTAAACCTTTTGCATTTCTACATGGACCTTTATCACATTCTCAATACATACTGATGACGACAAAATTGACATGACCTTACCATAATATACAGGTAACGGACACACTGACGGGCACCAATTTAGTTGAATACTGACTTTTTCTTGAACTCTCCCAATCCAAGACATACTCATCATGGCAATATCACCATGAACATACTCAAATATAGATTTCTGGCACACGATGAAGGTGAAACTATGGGTTAAATATTACTTAAATTTTGATAGAAACTGCGTTGGCTACATATTTGTCATTCCCTTATCTTTGTTCATGAGATGTACAATACATACTCGTCATGACTACATCATACTCATAGTAAAATATAACGGTCGCTTAAGCTCGCACGGAGAAATGACTTCGCAAACAACATGTCAAAGGGTCGTGGGTATAAATGTCGGTGGCGCCATACAGCTTTTTAGCTGGACTCTTTCAGACATGATATAGAACTTACATATTCATGTCGGCGTCTGATGTCAACGTTTGTGTCTCGCCTGTGCTTACAAGTCTGTATTTGTTACATTTCACATGCTGGCGCAGCCAGACACTGCAAAGAATGCAAACTCAACCACTGTCTGCGCAGCTAGCTCCAACAAACACGTTTTCGTATATGAGAAACCCATACTTTCGCATAGTTCCATGTTCGCTAACGTTCATTCCCTATCCTGTTTTCATTTCAGGCTGACAGGTTCACGTTACATTGTCCTTTACAGAAACGGGCGTAGCTGTGATGTCGCACATGTAAGGGACACAAGCCAACAACAAAATGTAAGTGTCAAATGCAACACGTAGGCTGCAACGATATCTGTGGTTGTGTTGATTGCAGTTTCATATAAGTACCTGTTGGCTTAAATGCCTTTACTCAGTAGTACCAGTCCCACGTTTCCAAAAGTTATTCTGATACATAGGATTAGTTTGTCAGCTTATTCTGTGATATTACTTCATCAAAGTTACAATACAGCGAATAAATGCCCATGGCCTTACTGAAATAAAAGTTTAAGGTCACACTGAAGGTCATAATGTGGTTTAGCTTCTGCTTTCCTTTCCTACTACGACTTACCATTGGTTATAATTGTCCTGTTTTGCAATAACTTATCATTCAAATCTCTATATATACTCGCCATGAGAACACTAACGTTGCCGCTTTTAAGTATATACGTCGATGCCGCACTGATGGCCATTATATGTGTTAAATACTGCAGTTTTGCTGCACGCTAAATTTACGTAGGCTATAACTGCTTCATGTCCTGATGTCTCTTCATAATAATTTAAATAGTTCCTCCTCATCACACCATCGCCACGAGGCTGCCTACACATTTGTCCTTCTTTGTAATTTGTTCATGGAACGTTTACGAAATACTGACCATGTCAACCTCAACGTGCCCACACATAGATATACAGTTTAACGTTGTAATTAAATCAAAGGTCAGTAGAAGTTATGTCGCGGTGCGTTAGTCCGCTTGTATTTCCGTCGGTCTGAACACTTCCCGAAGGTTGATTACTCCTCTAAAGGTATTTGACAGATTCTCATGAAACTTCACAGGAATGTTAATCTTCATGTGTAGTTGATCCTAGCAAACAATCAGGTCGATGGAAAATTGAAGATAGCCGCCGAAGCTAAGTATAGTTTTTTTCAAATGCTTTTTTGTGGTGACCACTTCCCAAAGGCCGTAAGTGAAATTGATTTGGAACCTTTACCAAAGTCACAGGCACAACATCTAGTGGATCCTAAGCAAAGTACATTTGTATTGGATCATCCAATCCACGATGTCAAGCATGACCGACAACGGTCTTTTCCTTTACATGGACTTATATAGAAAAACTTCTGACGGCTATTCCGCCAGAACTACATGAAACATTTCCATGACACAAGACAGGCGTGTTCCTGTTGTTATATAGTTGTTGTTACATGCGTTAAATACTTGCAATATTCTTTTGCTACAACGTTTGGTTTCTCAACAGACTTCAGAAGTGAAAAGTCATTTGACCCTTGCCTCAAACATCCAAGGGTCAACATTAAGTGAAACGTCTAATATAAATCAAGCAAATCGAAGCGCCATCTTAGATCTCTCGATTGAAAATGGTGAAATAATTAGCAAAATCTATGACAAGAGTGATGATTTTAATTTTGACATTGTTAATTACCCCCACTTGGATGGGGATATTCCCCGAGCAACTTCTTATGGGATTTATGTGACTCAACTTATTCGTTTTTCAAGAGCTTGTACTCGAGTTCAGGACTTTAATATTCGTAATCTTTGTATAACTAAAAAGCTATTCAATCAGGGTTACCGTTACCATAAACGTCGTAAAACCTTTGCAAAATTTTATTATCGTAACCCTGATCTTTCCAAATATAAAAGAATTTAAGGACTCTTCTGCGACAAGGACTATCACAACCTGACTTCTATGGTGATGTGATTTATAAACTTCGTAAGATTCTTGGTCATGATCACTTTCATACTATCTTTGTTAAACTTGTTAAAAAGTTTATCAAAAGAGGTTATGACCCTATCATTTTGCAACGTACTGCATGCTTGGTGGTGGACCCTTTTAAAATTCGCCACTATGTTTTCCTCTTTAATTGTACGATGACCGGACAGGCTGTGGACCCTATGATGACGCCTACCTAAAGCCCATTGGGACGGTGGCGTTTGATGTTTGTCTATCATCTTTCCTGTCGTGCCCTTAATGGTTTATTCTCTTGTTGCTCTGGCTTCTGCCAAGTCATTGAGTACCTTCATTGTAGCTTTCTAGGCTATTTGTTTTTGTATTATATTTAGGCGAGCATATTTGTGTATTACTTATATTGCCTATTGATGCTGCCTTGTTGGTTAGAGATTAGATCATGGCGGGGATTTCTTTATTCACACTGTCTTGTTTTAATGGGATGACAGTAGGGTAAGTGTGAGGTTTGGTGCACCCTAGAACCGGTTTAAACCCCCAAGGTGGTAGCCCTATTGTCAACCCTTTTGTGTTTGTGATGTCGTTTGTATTTTTTATTACTTTTGCCTTCTCGTTTGTCTGTTTGCGTGTTTGTTTTTGTGTTTTGTGGTTGACTGTCGTCCTTGAATGCTGCTTTCTCTGTCCGATATTTTTATCTTTCCTTATAAAACATGCTGTAACAACTACTTCTTAGTGACTTCTGGAAATATTTTGTTGCCAAGGAAGGTGTGCAAGGATGTGCATTTGAACCTTACAGAATACTAATCCATTTCGCACTAATCTGTCATTATGTGAAGGATTCAACGTTGTGCAAGGATATGCATTTGCACTTTACAAAATGCTATTCCATTTCCCACTATTCTGTCATTATGTGAACGATTCAAAGTTATGTAAGGGTGTCTACTAAATTCGCGCACACATCTGTTAATATAGCACGTTATTAATGTTAGTATAACACACACCTGCACCAGTTGTATGGTTGAAACATTGCGCAAGAAAAGAAAGGGCATTATATCTTCATTGTAAGTTTAATTCTGAGAAAAGGTCATTTTTATTTATTTATTTCATTTTACAATATATTTCCCTAGTACAGTACAATATTTCACCTTATTGTTTTCAACGCACGGACATTCATTTTTAGGAATGCCGAGTTGTCCGTCCGTCGTCCGTCTTTATCACACTTTACCAGATTTTTAATGTCAATGAAAGCTCCAACAAACTTGAAAACCAGCCAAATCGGACCAGTAACAATGGAGTTCTGGCCCTCGAACTAGTTAAAAAAGCTATATTTCGCCTCGTTAAGACGTTTTGGCCTTCATCTTTTATCCGATCTTTACTAAACCTTACCAGATTGTTAATGTCTATGATAGCTCGGGCAAGTTCGAAAACCAGCCAGATCGGACTAGTATTAGTGGAGTCGTGGCCCTTGATGTAGTTAAAAATGCTATATTTTGCATCGTTAAGACGATAGGGCCTCCATTTCTCATCCGATTTTTACCAACCTTTACCAGATTGTTAGTGTCAATAAAAGCTCGGATACGTTCGAAAACCAACTAGATCGAACCAGTAACAGTAATAGTTTCAATCAATAAACATCTAAAAAAGTTTGTACATAAGCCAGAATTATACTTATATAAATATACGTCTTCCAAATATATTTCATAAAAATATAGTTTTCCTGAACGGGATTGAAGCCAGGGATCTTGCAGGTTGGTTTGTAATACATACATGTAATATACATGAAGGTATTACAATTACACCACAAACTCTTATTGCTATGTTGTAGCATATATAACACTAAATAGTCATAATGTAAAAGCAATAGCGCACACACGCGCATCATACTCTCAATATAGTTTTGAGACGGAATCTTAGTTATATAGATAATAAATATATAATCCACGCATGGATATTTACATGTGCGTCATGATTGACTATATACCGATACATCATTGGTGGAGTTAAACTATGTTAAATTAGGTTGCATCGTAATATATGCTATTAAATATAACCTGCTCTCAAATAGTCGCCATAGTTCTTTGGTTAGAACGTCGGAGTGTAAACTGAAAGGTCGTGTTTTGGAGTCTTGAAAGAGATAAACAGATCTGTAAATCAAAATGCTGTATGTACAGGAACGATGTGCACTGATCGGTGTCTATAAATAAATTTAATACTGTGTTAAATGTGGTCGCTTAAATACCCGATTTCGCCATGAGCTGATAAACATGAAGTTACAAATAACGACATATTCCACTGTCCCTTGACACTATAACTGTAAGGTTACTGACGTTAAGTGTGCTATATGTTTCGGTTTAAACAAGTCGTGAAATCAAAGTGTCTTGTATGTTGTGGGTTAACCATTTCATAAAGTTCCAGTGCGTATTAACATATATCGATTTAGTATTTGACGTGTGTGTTATGTTTCGGTTAAACAACAAAAGGTGGATCTAAAAGTCAAACAGGATATGCAGCATTCACGGGACACATTCATCAAAAACAAATCACGCATACAAAACAAACCAAACAACAATATCAAGAAAACATAGAAACACAGTCGACACCACAAACATAACAGTGTTGACAATATAGATACCAACTTTGAATGGCCAGTTCCAAAATGCTAACAGAGGATTACAACAGGTTCTAGGGTGCACCTCACACTTACCCTATTGCTATGTCAATAAAATGCGACAGTGTACACACAGACCTCCACGACAGGCTATATCGTTTAACAAACTAGGCAGCATTAATGATCAATATAGGTATACCACTAATATGTTCACGTTTATACAAGAGAATAAACCATTAAGATCACAAGACAAGATTGAAGACACACATATGATACCGTCCTTCCGGGAATTATGTAGCAGTCATCAGAGAGTTCACATTATGTCCTGTCATCGTATAATCAAAGAGACAATCATAATAGCGAACAACTGACCGTCAGCCACTGAAAATGATAGCATGATAACCTGTCTTGTAAAAATAATTTGCAAGTTAAATAGAGATTGTATGAAAGTGAGTATGACCAATGAGCTTACGGAAGTTGTAAGTCACGTCACCGTAGAAGTAGATATAATATATGTCGAACAGGAATTACAGTATTCATTGACAAAAGCACGCACAGAAACTAACAACAATTTCAAAGATAATTAAAGGGCAACACACAACAAAACATAGCCCATAAAGATGGTTGACAATATGACTAACGCTTTGGAACGGGCCATGGCAAAATGGGCCGCTGAGAGTTTAAATTAGGTCCTAGGGTGAACACAAAGAAGGTACTCAATGACTTTGCAGAAGTCAAGGCAACAAGATATCAAACCATTAAGGGTACGACAAGACAATATATAAGACATGCATCAGCCGCAACCGTCTTTTGAGGATGTAGGTAGACGTCATCATAATGTCCGCAGTATGTCTTGTCATCGTACAATCAGAGAGGAAGCCCATTTACAGTTCGCCACGAACTGTAAATGAGTCAACCACTTAACATGCTTTACGTTACAAAATGACAGGTCATAATCTATTTTGATAAACTTTTTAACAAGTTGGGGAAAGAGTATGACCTTATGATCTTACGAAGTAATCATAGAAGGCAGTTTGTGATAGTCTTTGTCGAAGAAGTGTTTTTAGAGGATTTAGATTAAAGTATAAATGTATGATCTTATGATCTTACGAAGTTTGAATATCATAGAAGGCAGTTTGTGATAGTCTTTGTCGCAGACGTGTTTTTAGAGGATTTAGATTAAAGTATAAATGTATGACCTTATGATCTTACGAAGTTTGTAAATCATAGAAGACAGTTTTTGATAATCTTTGTCGCAGAAGTGTTTTTAGAGGATTTAGATTAAAGTATTAATGTATGATCTTATGATCTTACGAAGTTTGTAAATCACAGAAGACAGGTTGTGATAGTCTTTGTCGAAGAAGTGTTTTTAGAGGATTTAGATTAAAGTATAATGCATGATCTTATGATTTTACTAAGTTTGTAAATCATAGAAGACAGGTTGTGATAGTCTTTGTCGCAGAAGTGTTTTTTGAGGATTTAGATTAAAGTATAAATGTATGATCATGATGATCTTATGATCTTACGAAGTTTGTAAATCATAGAAGGCAGTTTGTAATAGTCTTTGTCGCAGAAGTGTTTTTTGAGGATTTTGGTAGACGTCATCATAATGTTGGCAATATGTCCTGTCATTGCACAATCAAAGAGGAAGCCCATTTACAGTGCATAATGATACATTTATATTTTAAAAGTAGATCAGGGTTACGACAACAACATTTTGCAAAGGTTTTCAGAAGTTTATGGTAACGGTAGCTTTGATGGAGTAGCTTCTAAGTTATACGCAGATTATGAATATTAAAACCCTCAACTCGACTATAAGCTCTAGAAAAACCATTAAGCTGAGAAACATAGACCCCATAAGAAGTACGATTTTAAACATATTTAGTGTACATCGATTGCGAAACAAGTTATTGCAACAGATTAATCACTCTCGATGGCTTCCTGGGTAGAACCAGTACTAAGCAATGTGGATTAATTATCTTGCTCAAGGATAAATAACGTGGCCGCGACGAGGATCGAACCCACGTCCTCTCGATTCTGAGTTCGGCACTCTACCACTGGACCACGCAGATGTACATCAGGGAGCATCCACATCTAATTGAGGATAATTAACAATATCAAAATTCAAATTATCTCTCAGGTCATATATTTGACTCATTATTTCTCCATTTTCAATAGAGAGATGTAAATCAAGACAAGACAAGCGACAGTAACAGAAATATAAGCTTTGTTGTGCTGAAGTTCTTTGGGTTAGATAGTATTAAACATCAGACTATATTAGAAAAGAAAGAATCGTCAATGTCCAATATGTCGTCATTAAAGGCTTGGTGCACCCTAGAAATTGGTTTAAAACCCAAGCGGCCTTTTTTGCCACTGACCGTTCCAAATATGTAGCCCTATTGTCAACCCGTTTGTGTTTGTTATGTCTTATTTGGCCTTTTATTCATCTTTAAATGTGTTCTTTGTTTCTGTGTGTGTTTGTGGATAACTGTCGTCCTTGAATGCTGCTTTTCCTGTTCGAATTTTAAATCTACATTCAATTACATCTGCCCGAGTATCTGGTGAAAGACTCAACATGAAATCTGTTTCATAGCACTACAAAAGCAAATCTGCGACAAGAGGTGCACAGTTAGTTCGGAAGCTCCATACCTGACGAAAATATTATCAAAAAGGAAAATCTGTGCATCACAAACCTTTTGACAAGTCCACATAGTAATTGTCTAAACTGCCGCTAGTAAAATACGCTTTCATATTGTTACACGCCAAAACTGTAGTTTTTTCCCTATATAAAGTGTTTTGAATAAGAGCAATGAGTTTGTTTTTGATAAGGTGATGAGGTAAGATTGTATAGTGTTGGAAAATCATAAGAACTTATAGATGAAACTTGACATTTATCGCAGATCTTATCAAGAACGTCTCCTGAATTAGTAAACGACAAAAATAAATTAATCCCAGCGTTGTCATAAGCTTTGGCACAATATTGTTTAACGTAATCTTTAACGGCAGAACGACAAGAATTTAACCATTTGGAGATGTTTTTAGTGTTGAAGGCACTAGTATTTGAAATAAATCGGGCGTTATAAGGCTATTTATGTAATTTGGGAAGTATATAGTTGGAAGTTTGTTTAGCTTTTCTTCTACCCCAGCTTGAAAGTCGTGCACCGGGTGATATGCATGGAAACAAGACCATTCTCATTTGATTGAACTGGGGTATACGAATAAGTGCTCCCAAGTTCAAGACATAAAACATTGACGTAATGTAGGCATCAAGCAATACTAATATTATTAGCTACTTTATCAGTATAAAGTGGAGTACGCGTTTTGTTATATAAAAGTTACGAATATTTAAGTACTCAACTTGAATACAATAAATACTGATAAAGGTGATCCTTTGGGAGCAACAAACACAATTAAGAGAATAAAGCAGTAGACTCGGTTTTATTGAGTCTGTTCATGAGAAGTAATGAAAGAAGTAACACCTCTCACGCCCCCTAGCACCGGCTTAAGCGGTATTCTACTTCAAAATCACCTATATTGGGCTCGTTGGTCCCAAAGGACCAGTAAAAATAACACTACTGATAGGCAGTCTAAGTTCATATATTTAAAAACAATGAGTTTCAAAACAAAACCCTATCCCCGGGAATGACCCTATCTAGTTGGTAATACTTATCAATATCAAAAGTGATATCATCTCTTGTCGTATAGTTTGACCGTTTCAAGGCGGTAACACTATAACTGTCCACCCGTTTTCCTTTGTGATGTCATATGCCTTTGATTCATCTTTCTAAGTATTGTTTGTTTCTGTGCGTGTTTTTGGTTGACTGTGGTCCTTGAATGTTACATTGCCTTTCATATCTACTTTTATCATATCTCCATTTTTAATAGAGAGATGTAAATCTACAGTATCTGAAATATTAGCTTTGTTGAGTTATCTAGGATAGCTTGTATAACCATAAAATAAAATATAGACTATCAATGTTCAATATACCGAGTAATTGAACGCTTAGATGGTATCTGCCTGAGCATCTGGCGTAATACTCTGCATGAAATCTTTTTCAGGAAGTACACAGGAGATATGCGTAGTGTTTATTTTGATATCATACATACGTGTACATGATGATGTGAATAGAGTTTGGTTTTCATAATGTACGTTACCTTGTGTGTTTGTCATCATTTTCTATTTTTCACGTGTTACGAGAAATTAAGAAAAAACAACCAATAACACTAAAATATGTTATTGAAACATTCCTTTAGACATCATTGATGTTGTAATAACATGGAATTGTATCACTGCTGATAGTTTTTACCTCATGTATTACACGTTACTAACGTTACTCATGACATTTAACGAAATGAAGTTTAAATATAATTTACTTGATTCCGTATTTATTTGCGCTAACAAATTAAAAAAGAAACTCTGTTACTTGTATTCATATGTAAATCAAATGTGAATATTAAATTAAGAAATGTCAACAATTGTTTATGGGTTGGCCAACAATATGCAGACCTACCAGACCCAGAAGCAAGCGGATGCCAATATATTGAATTCCACTGGAACAGAGGGGATATTGTGCTACAATAGTTGGTTCTTATTTTATTCTTAACAGTGAAATAGTGGATTTTAGAAATGAAATAAAAGTGGTATTTCATACGTGTGAAATAAGAGTTTTATTTTTTCCCAAAAGTAGCTATAAAAGTTATAACATTGGATTGAAATAACTTAACTAAAAAATGAGCTGTAGATTATTGAAATCGGTTAAGTAATTTAGAAGTTACGGGGAATTAAAAATAGCAATTTCATTATACTAAGCCAATGACGGCGTCAATTTTTTTATTTATTTATTATATGTTTTGTGTAACTGAAACTAAACTTGACGAGCACGACGATATCGCTATTCCTAACTATACTTTTGTTTCTAAACCAAGGAAACAAAAGTATAAGAGAAAAAGCGGCGGTATCGGCCCCTTGTTAAATCTACGTTATATCATAGTGTTAAAACTGTAATGTCCGAATCTGATTATTTCTTATGGTTGAAGCTCTCTAAATCACTTTTTAATGTGGAGGAAGATGTTATTCTGGGTATAGTCTAAATACCACCCGAAAACTCGAAGTTCTTCAGCATCAACTTATATGGATATTTAGATTCGGAAATTGAAAACATGTGCATTTCAAATAAATATGTACTTCTCATGGGAGACTCCAACGGTCTAACTGGTAAATTAGCCGACTACGTTGTCGCTGACCCTTTTCGGTTAATCACCTTGAATTTGACAAGACACAAATGATTTTTATAATGCCATTTTGAACTTACCTAATAATAACTTGTCAATAAACTGGGCATCCGAAGATAACAGAATAAATAACCGTGACTATTTGTTTCTTTTACACTTGCAGAAATAATAACTGAATTGTCTTAAACGATCGATTCGGTAAAGACAGGGACATTGGTAAATGCACGTTTTGAAATATTGTGCTAATTGACTATAGCATTTGCTCTCTCAAAAGCCTAGACTTGTAAATTGATTTAGAAGTTATCGATCTTGATTCGCTCTTTTCAGACGGTAATGCGCTTTTCTCACTGGTCTTATACACAAACATAAGTACAGCCTCAAATAACGAGAACATAACCCTAACTAATACATGTAAAATTTCACCAAAATGGGACGAAGATAATAAACATGTTTTTCTAGACAAACTAGACCGAAGCAAATTCAACTTCTCCATAACACAATTTCCACGTTTAATTCCAATTTTGATCAACAATCTGTAGACAATATTACCGACTCCATAGGGCAACTATTTTATAAAACAGCAACAAATACATTTGGTCCAAGGAAACCATACAAACCTACGCTCCTTGCAAACAACCCAAGCAATAAACCGTGGTTCGGTCATAAATCATAAATGCCGAAACGCGAGGATCAAGTACAATAAAGCTCGTAAAAAATATCAAACACGAAGAAACGAGAACAACAATAATTCATATAAATCGGTCACCAAAATATACAAAAAAACTTTGATTGCATTTATTAATAAAAACAAATATGATAGCCAGCAAACACTTGAAAATCATAATTCAAAACGTCCCAAAGAATATTGGCGATATCTCATTAGGATGAAGCCCAAAACAGCAAGCAAAGCGCCGCCATTAAACGACCTGTATGAGTATTTTAAAAATATCAATACAGTCATATACTCAAGAAAACGAAGAAGATAATGATCCACTCGAATTTAATGTTGCGGATGACGATGTAATTTTAAACTCGCCTATCACGCTAAACGACATCTTACACAATATATCTAAACTGAAAAACTCAAAGCCTCCGCTGATGACCAAATAATAAATGAATATATTAAGGTTACTCAAGAAGTCATGCTACCGATATATACAAATCCCTTCAATATTATTCTTGATACAGGGTTTTCCCCAACAAGTTGGTTAGAAGACATCATTAAAAAAGAGTATGGAGAATGGACCTTTGGAAACGGCCGCGCATGACACATACGAAATATTGCAGTCTCGGTTTGATTGAGACTGTTCATGAGCGGTAGTGAAATATGCTAGCTACCGCTCACGCCCTCTAGCCCCAGGTTGAGCAGAACTCAATATTCATAAAAATCAACAGCAAAGAATGTTAACCATTCCGTATGGAAAGCATATGGCGGTGGATATAGCAATATTTGTATCTTTATTTCATCCCCTATATCCAGCGGCCCCAGGATCTAAAAAAATTGTATGCCCCGAAGAGCGAAATAAACAAAAAGGAATTTAGTTGGGAGCAGCGGTTATGAAGCCTGCGTATCACAAGTAACAGCCAAAAGACTAAATTAAAAAGCAGACAACATATCCTATGAGTGGTTAAACAATACACAGAGCCTTTTTTCGGCCGAAGTAGTGGAACCACCGAATCGAAAATTAAGTAAGAAAACAAACGAAATTGAAAATGTACCACCGATCACTAAATAAAAGAATCGGGCTATGCAATCTCCAAAGATAAAATGAATAACAATACTGACTGCAAGCGCGGGGAGACGTTTTACTGTCGTCACACTGCACATGCAACGCCACTGTGCTATAAAAAAGAGTATGATAATGGACCTTTGGAAACGGCCGAGCACGACACATACGAAATATTGCAGTCTCGGTTTTGATTGAGATTGTTCATGAGCGGTAGTGAAATATGTTAGCTACCGCTCACGCCCTCTAGCCCCGGGTTGAGCTGAACTCAATATTCATAAACATCAACAGTACAGAATTGTAACCATCCCGTAGATGGTAAGCATATGGCGGTGGATATAGCAATTTGTGTATCTTTATTTCATCCCCTATATCCAGCGGCGTATGGTCCCAGGATCTAAAATATTGTATGCCCCGAAGAGCCAATTAAACAAAAAGGAATTTAGTTGGGAGCAGCGGTTATGAAGCCAAAAAGACTAAATTAAAAAGCAGACAACATATCCTATGAGTAGTTAAACAATACCCAGAGCCTTTTATCGGCCGTAGTAGTGGAACCACCAAATCGAAAATTAAGTAAGAAAACAAAAGAAATTGAAAATGTACCACCGATCACTAAATATAAGTATACATGGTATAGGGTTAACCCATTTTGAAAACAAAGGCGATCTCTTAAGACCTGAAAAATATCGCCAAACTGTTTAGATCTATACTAAACGAACAAATTAACAAGTTCCTAAATGAAAAAGAAATCTTAGCTGAAAATCAAGCAGGGTTTATAGCCAAATATTCCACAACTGATCATACATTTGTATTACACAAATTAGTGGAAATGTTACGTTCACAAAAACAAAGGTTGTTCTACTGCTTTATAGATTTCACAAGGCAGTTGACTCCATATGGAGAATAGGCCTATGGCGCAAACTCCTAAATAATAAAATTAAAGGCACATTCTTCCGTATAATATATAACATGTATCAAAACATTAAATCGTGTGTGTCCGTAAATAACGATACCTCGAGATTCTTTGTGAGTCAATGCGGAGTCCGTCAAGGTGAAAATGTATCACCGATAATGTTTGCTATCTTTTTAAATGACTTACAGGAGTATTTGCTTAACATAGGCGTAGATAGAATTAGAGTCGAACCCCAAATAAATGTCTTTCTAAAGATTATAATACTACTATATGGTGACGATACCGATATTCAAGGTGAGAACACCGAAAGTTTCCAATTAAGTCTAAATTAATTCCACGAGTATTGTCCATCATGGAAATTAAAAGTAAACTTTAGCAAAACTAAAATAATTGTCTTTCGATCCATTAAAAAAACTTTAATCGATCAATTTACACAATCATGGAAGGCAGACCTATAAAATTCGTCCAAAGGGCGTAATTATAACCTATTCAAAGACGACCTTTCATTTGAACCATGTCTAAGGTTACCGAGAAACTACTATATTAATATATTCAAATTCCGAACAGCTAACCATAATTCACTATCTCCTAAAATGCCCTCATTTCGACCCTCTGCGTAAAAAAAACATTCCACGGTATTTTTACCGTCACGCAAATGTTATAAAATATACGGAGCTTCTAACTCATTCGTCAACCAAAATACAAATTAATCTATGTGTCTTTGTCCGAATTCTTATACAAACGGTTAAACAATAAGTATATATATCTCGTATAGAGGATATTTGTTGTTTTGGAGTGAATAACATATTTTATTTCATCGAGAAGTGAGAAAACTTTATATTTTAACCTTTTTTGAAACCATTAACGTCACAGAAATAAAGTTATTAAATAAACTCTGGATTTAACAGTATAACAGTAGGAATATCTTGTGTTACTGTGCATGCATTTGTGTTGGTTGTACATTAAAAAGGTAGTCCCGGCAGCTACTGTGGAAATAAAACTCGATATGTGGAATATCACTTTTATTTTACTGATAAAACACAGTATTTCATTGCTTATCATAAAATACATATATATATTTACATGCTTCACAATCGAAGCTGCAATGTTATTCCATGCAACTGTTATCCCCCTAACTTTTCCCACCATATCAAGTGGGGTTTGTAAGATCCTTTTTAATTCAAAATTAGTATTTGTATAATTTTTTGTATGCATAATAATTCTCTAATGTTGTAACTTATGTTGCCTGAGATTTTACATAATAAAAGATCGTTCTGATCTGTTCAGTAACATACATGAGGTAAAACCTATAAGCAGTGATATAAGTACACGTCATTGCAACGTCAATGATGTCTAAAGGAATGTTTCAGTTAAACTGTTTAGTGTTTTTGGTTGGTTTCTCTTGATTTCTTGTAACACAGGAAAAATAGCGTACATTATGAGAACCAAACGTTTTTCACATACACCATGCGTATGTATGATACTAAAATAAAGATTAGGGTCGTTTTGGTTGTTGTTGTTGTTGTTTGTTTCATTTCTGAATGTTCTTACTTGTTGAAATCAAAACCACCATTTAACAAGGTAACTTAAATTACGGTTACGTAGGTTTAATAACAAAGGTATCCAAGGTACAAATGGTGAAATAAAAGTTTATAGTTATAAAACGTGTGAATTAGGTAGACAATTCACAATACAAACTCTCCAGCTCTTCTATACTATTCTAATCTTCAAAATTCAGTAAAGTTAATTAGTTTTTCAGTGACGTATTCTACACACTGTTACACGCTTATGTTCCCAATACCATAATGCAAATATTTCAAAATATTGCAATCATTACGTTTGTTTAGGAAAATAAGGATTTTGAAATGAGATTTGTTTTTATTTTATTTCATTTTTATTTTTATCATAGAAAACAAATAGACAATAAATCTACAAAAATTCCTCCAGTGATTACGGGATCACCTCGTTAGCTTACAGCCCGATATATTCAAGAAATTGAACTTTGAAAGATCGACCTGTTAGTCCAACTCCCCTGAAGTTCTGTATGCCTAGCTGCTTAACCCATTTTGTTATATCTAAGTTAGATATAGGTTCATTTTTAATTATTATTTTTTTATAAATGGGATACTTCTATATGGCCTGATTTGTGAGTCTACTTGTAAACCATATCCTCTCCTATCTACTTGCAAACATTTTCCAGGTAAACCACTAATAAGAGATCCAATCAATGGAATTCCTAGTGATGCAAGCTTTCCAAGAAATCCTCCGTCCTGCTGTTGTTTTTTAGTTAGTTTAACAGGGCAGTGGCCTTTTGACTTTGCTATCTTCTTTCTTTGTGCAAGTGTTAATTTATTTGATTTTAGAAGTTTTGATTTTTTGTCACTAGGAACAGTTGCTGTTACCTCTTGCTGCTTTTTATCACTGGGTGCAGTTACCGTTTTGTTACTAGAAGCACATGCCAGTACGTCTTGCAGTTGTTTTTGTGTTAGTTTAATGGTGCAGGAACCTTTTGACTTTGCTATTTTGCTTTTTTGTGCAGCTGTTAATCTATTTGATTTCAGAAGTGTTTGTTTTTTATCAGCAGGAACAGTTACCATTCCATTTCCAAATATTTTACCAATTCCAGTACTTGCCAGACCACTAAGTGCCCCTGTTGCTAAAGGCCCTAATATGTTGGTAAAATTGTTTTAGTTAGCAAACCAACTAATGCGCCTAAAAAGCCTCCATTCTTAGACTAAGATCTCATTTGCGATTTTGATATATTTATGTCTAATCCCCGTCCGCCAGATTTAGCTTTGTTAATATTATTAATCTGAGTAGCTGTCAGTGACAAGGGGAAATTCCCAGTTAGTTGGTTATTTTTTAACCTGAGTGTTAATTCACTCCTATCCTCATAAGCCCTCGCTAAACTCTGTTTTTGTCCATCTGTTAAATTTACTGAATAATTTACGTAAGTCATATATATTATAAGTTAGACTAAACTATTATCAATTCATTTCCAACAGTATCAATAACAACATCTTCCTCATATAGAACCAGAGTATAAGCTTTATAAGGAGCTCCTGGAGCTATATTTAATTTATATCTCAAATTCCGTTGTTTTGGATCAACACTGACCTCATTTCCCTTGTAACTTAAATCGAAATATATCATTCCGAAGAGATTTTTAAAATTACTCGTATTGAGTAAAGTTCCAGTGTTTTTATCATTTTGTTTGTAATAATAATTATTAACATCTCTGAATATTCTTATAATATTATCATAACTGTATTCAGTTTCTGGATAATAAACTCCATTTCCAACTTCCAATCTGGATGTTTGCAAATAAGAAGCAGCATCACCAGCATTTAGATGAAAAGTATCCAAAAAGGTGAGGATTTCGCTCTTGGTGTGAACTCTTGTCTGACCTTTGCAAATACACAAACACATGTTTGGGATTTTTAACACCAGCCGTTATTCTAAATACGGATTCAGTTAGTCGAGAACGTCCGCTTTCTTGTATCATTTCACGGAGATAAGTCCATCGTGTTGATGACATATGATTTGTCATTACATAACTTAAACCATCTGAGTTAAATATCATTCTGGGTACCCACAAAACTAATTTATTAATAACTACTCGACCATCATCACCACTTGATTTGAAAATTAACACATTATCATTTGTCAGATGCAAGCTAATTTGAATTTGAAGTTGCTGATGGAGCCGCTTTTGCAGACGCTGACAGAATTGCTTTAATTAATTTATCAGCAGCCATTTTTCCTACTTCATCTTCAAGTTTTTTAGAACCGCTTTCTATGATTTGTTTACCAGCAGTTTCTAATGCTTTCTTGCCTGCTGTTTTCACAGACTCGCTGAATATCTTTGATCCGACTTTTGACAAAATGTCAAATATGCCAGCTCCAGTTAATCGATCAACTTGAGTATATGTTCCCGTGCTAGTGTCATAAACTTTTTTTAAACATACCATATAACTTATGTTACATTAATTCCTTTAAAACAAATCGAAATGATGTGTGGACACCATTAAGATTAATAATCTTACCAGAAAAATCGGTAATGTAAATATTAATACTGTTAATGATCGTTTTGTTTACTTCACAGAACCCGACTCTTATCGGTTCATCTTTGAAAGGATATGATCTCGTAAGCTCAGCTGTACTTATTTCATAAATAACATCCCCGTATGATCCATCAACAATAGAATTACTTATCAAATCACAGTGGATATACAATGTATCGATAGAATTTGTTATGTTTGGTGTCACAGTTCCAAATTTAGTTTCCCTAATAACTGCATCTTTGTCAAACCCGATCAAGGCATGAAAGTTTGTTTCACTTAAATCAAGCATGAAATTATTATGGATGGTAACAAAACATTTGAAACTTGATAAATCAAACTCAGTTTGTATTGGGATGGGTAAGTCATCGGTTAAATCATTGTTTACAGTCAATGCTTCTTTTATGTAATTATCAATATCACCATAACTGTAATTTCCATTTGTAAAAATAATACTTTTCCAATCTGTTCCATTGTGGTACCTTATCACTTTGTTATTAAAATCCTCACTAATTTTATACCACAAGTAAGTCATAGAATTAATCTTATCGAGCCCAATACCATATTGTTTGTTCCTGCCTAATATTATTAGTCTGTCAAACACAGTTGTAAAATTACTCGGTGTATTTGAACTATTAATTATTGACGCTTTTTTTGATGATAATACAATTGTTTGTTCCATATAATATAGGATGGATACAATTAATCACCTTTGTAATACAGTTTAAAACTTAATTTTTCAAAATTGTAAACTTCTGTAGTATTTACCATTGCGCCTGTTCTGAGTGAAATTTTATAAGATGGCTTGATATATACTTCAAATGTTTCTTTTATTATTCGTTTGTCATTTTCTATTATGGGATAAAAAAACTTAGTACCTTTTTCTAATGGTGAATAAATAATGATTTTTTTTACATCTGCTCCTGTATAAGTAAAATCTATTTCAAATACATAACGACCTTCTTTAAGAATTGTAAAAGCAGCCGATTTACTTGTCAGTAGCATTTCATAATACTCCTCACTTTTTATAAGTGGATTGGCTACAAAGGTAAAGGCATCAAGAAAAGAGTTTTGATGGGTTCTTTCAAGTAGTTTTTGAGTTGGATACGATACAAATGTCGATCTTACACTATCATAGGCTACAAAGGCATCTTCTATAATGCTTATGCCATCTACATCAAAAATTAGAATCTGACCTAAATGTTCTACTTTTTCTCTCAACTCATCAATTATACCAAGAATTGCTGTGTGTCGACTACTAGACTTTTGATTAAACTGTTTTAATGAAGCTGTTTCACCGTCAAAAGCTGTGCTTTTTTCATCCTGAGCAGCTTTCAATTGCTTTGAAACATCATCAATAGCAGTCTCAAACTTATCAGTGTCAATCAGATTGTTCAGAGCAGTCTCCAGCGACTTACCGTCAACCATTTTCTTTTTGATATCTTCAAATTCCTTGTTGATATCGGCAACGTTGGTGTTTATCTGCTCATTTAATATTTTAATTTGAGTTTTTTCAGTAGTAAAAGCAGTTCTCATTTGTTTTGAAGCATCAGCAATAGCAGTTTCAAGTTCATTATTGTCAACCATTTGTGTATTGATTTCTCCAATCCGTGTATTAATATTTTGAACACCAGCTCTTATTTGTTTACTTAATTTCTTGTAGTTTTCACTATCTTCCAATCCATCTTTTTTCTTTTCTAGCTCTTTCAAAGCGTCACCCAGAAGTTTTATTTCATCTTTCAATCCGTTTTGAATTTCAATCATTTTCTCACGGTTTGCTTGTAACTTTGTTTGTATCAGACTTAGATTATCTTCAACACCTGTTGTCAAATTGTTCATCATGTCTGGAATTTTATCAATATCATAATCGCGTATGATTTTTGTTATTCTTCTTTGACAATATTGCCTTGTTACTGCATCATTTGCTTTTGTTGGATTACCAACATTGGTAATTTTATTATTATCCATGTTAAGCTCACTTCTCAAACATTTTCCTGGTTTCTGCCTTTGTTAAGATAATTAACCAGATGTTTTTGTTTTACATACTCAGACAGCACAATAACAAAATTTGTAATTTTGACACTGCCAGTAGTAACTTCCCCACCAAGATCATTAAAAAGTCCCATTATATAATATGATTAGATTAAATTTCGCCGTTGAAGTTACGCTTTACTAACTTCCTCGGGCGGTCAAGATACTAGAAAGTCGTACTGCTTGTCAGTCGCTTTTTATACTGCTCTTTACTGACATCTTGTTCGTTGGAAATCATACCAAGCTCACGATTAACTGGAGTCGCGAAAAAGATGTAATGAGAACAGTTCAAACAAATGTCTTTGGGAGTTTTATAATAAGATTGTGACAAGTAAATTACAAAACAAATTTTATGTCTTCCCTGGATGAAATAATTAATAATATCGATTTGATTACGCTCGCAAACATAATCATCAAAAATAGCTATCTTTTGAGCATCAGAATCCAAATTATTCACAGGGATAACTTCATCATTTGAACATTCTAATATGTCTTCGAATTTGATTTTTTTCTTTTTTGCTATTTTTTCAAGTTTTTGTGATAAGACCTGAGACTTGGACTGCTCCAAGTTTTTAGCAAACAAGTAAATCTTGTCGTAGTAAACCAAAAGTTTGAGTAACATGTGAACTAATGTGTTTGTCTTGCCAGATCCTGAATTACCGCAAATTAACATTCTAAAACAGCAGTCTGGCATGAAGTTCCATATTTGTTTAAAATTACCGTTTTCTGTTTTCATATCATAGTTTGGAATTTGCATTATAATAATAGTCAGATAATATTAATATTATCCAAGTATTATTATATATGTCAAAAGTATATTGCGGAATAAAACAAATCCCTCGTGGTAAACGCCTTGGAACAGAAGCAGAATGTTTAAAGGCTAATCAAGTTAGATATTACGGAATGCAAAAAAGTAGTTAAGACTGCAGTTGAAAAAGCAGTTATAAAAGCAGTTGAACCTGCGGTTAAAAAAGCAGTTAGTCCTGCAGTTAAGAAGGCAGTCAAGCCTGCAGTTAAGAAAGCAGTTAAGAAAGCAGTTAAACCTAGAGTTAAGAAAGCAGTTAACCTGCGGCTAAAAAGAAAACAAAAACTACATAAATACTTGATTTAAGTTATCTTAAGTCAAATCAACTGATCCTAATTTATCTTAATTTAATCTAACCTTATATTATACATGTCTTTGTTAAAATGGAAAGAATTAGCAGATACAAAGCGAAAAGCGAGTGAGCTTGTCAAAGAATACGAAAATAGAGTTAGCCGAAAAAGACTCGAAAAAGGAGCTAGTCGTGATTTGTATGCAGAATTATTTAAACCTGTAACTAGCGAAATAACAGAGCAAACAAGGCGGCTGGCTGAACATTTGATTACCCTTCCGGAAATACGTGAACAGTTGGCTCTTCTTCCCGAGGCAATACGCCCGCCATTAGTTGCCCCGCCTGATCTTGGAGCTATAGCACCACCGCCGCCACCAACGCCACCACCAACACCAGCGCCACATGTTAAAAAACCAGCTGAACCCGGGGCAGACCTATCTGCAGAAATCAAACCAATTGATCCCGGGGATGAAGAAATAGAAGAAGAATGGGAAAAACCTGCTGCGAGGCCTAAGGAATCCAAACCGGCGCATGATATTGACTTGGATGCTGGTATGGATACAGATGTGCTTAATGAGTATGACTTGCCAATGCCATCAAAACTAATTACAGGTGATAGAGATCAAGCAATTAATGTTACTTCTAAAACAATCACGGTTATCGGAAATTATAAAGCTTCTCTAACAAAACAAATAAAGAAAGCAACAAATACCAAGCAGAGGGATGACCTTGAACAAAAAAGAGAGGATTTACAAAGAAAGACTGACGTATTAAATCATTACAGAGACAGACTTAAAAGTATGAAAGAGCATGCTCCCGTCTTTGGCCAAGGAATACAACAAAATAAAAATTCCTACAAAGTCGACAAAGATGGCCACTATGGAATGTTGCAAATTGATTTACCTAAGCTTATTGGTCATCACAAACTTATTGCCAAACAAGGAGAAGCAGTTGTGTTAGATATGAAAGTAGACGATGATTTTATAGACTTGATAACAAAGCGTTACAACAATGGAAAAACTTATTCAAAGCTGTCTCAGAATGCTTTTAAGAAACTAACAGAATTATCTGATTTACCAATTCATAAAGGTTCTTCAAAGTTCAAAAATATTTTAGGAGGTTGTGTTGAATATTACAATAGCCCCGAAGATTTGATGGATGATCTAGAGTTGGTATGCGGAAGTATCGAATCAGGAAATAATAGCCCACAGCTAATAAATAAAGGTATTAGCATAATCGATGAATTGTTAAAAATAGGCAAAATGTCACCCAAAGAACACGAGCAACTATTTTCTAAATATTTTAATTAAATTATTGTCTAACTGTAATTATACATGAAAACCAAAGAAGAATTAATTGATCATTCGACGCGACTTGTGGCTGCATACAGACGCAGTTATAAATTTTGCGGTATTATAAACACAACGTTAAAGATTACCAGTGGAAAAATTGGTTGCGGTGCTGTTCTGGCATGAGTTCCAGCAATTCCTGTTTTCATAGCTGTAGTTGGCGCAGTTCCTCCAATAGTTGCTGTTTTAGCAAGTAAAACAAGCATAGCAGAAAAAAAGACATTGTTAAAAACACATCATAGGAGTTACAACAGGACTAGAAAATGACGAGGAGATAATTAGGATTACCTTCAATAAAATATTAGAGATTCAAAAGAATGATAACTTTACAGAACCTCTAGAAATGTATATGAAAAGATTCAAATTAAACGGCCATGGCATTCAGTCGTAATTTGACTTGTTTCCATATCCTATCGTACTTGTCTCTGGTTGATTTTGTTTTAATCAGTTTTGTTTCTTTTTCTATTTTTAATATTTTAAATATTTTTTGAAAAATGTATTCAAATTTGATTGATCTTTTTCGGTCTTCTATCTGATCCAAAATCTTTACAATTTGTAAAACAAATCCTCAAATCTTTGTCTTTTTTTAGAAGACAAATCAAATGCCACCAAGTATTTATCCAAATGATACTTTCTGAGGTAAATAGTTTTCTTTTGGCTGTAGGTGCAACCTGTGATAAGATTATAACCATTGTGGGTGCCACAATTAAGGCAAACACGCTCGTTATCGAAAACTTTACAAGTATCGTTGCAATTCACGCATGCGTATGTACACTTGTAACACAGTTTGGTCCTGGTCCAATATTTACAAAGCTTCTTTGTATTAGTTGTGTAAAATAAGATGCAATCTGTGCACACCCCAGGAGGATCAATAATATCTAAATCTCTTTCACAATATTTGCAATTCATTATATTATACTATAGCATCATATATTTAAATATAGGCTTAACAAATATTATATGATGTAATATTATAATGGAACAAGTAGAAAAGAAAATCAAAAACTTTAAGAAAGATCAAATGGCATATGCTCAAACGGTTGATTTTGAAGATGCCAGTAAATTAGATGCTGAGCTTTTAATTTTTTCAAACTTTCAAGATTTGACAGAAAGAATCATAACAATGACACAACAACTAAAACTATCATGGAAAATAGAAAAAAGAGATATAAACAAACTACGTTCTTTGTGCAAAAAACAAATTTCAGAGGCAACCAGTTACTATCCAACTTTATACAAAGTTTCTTTTATTGCCCACTATGATATTTTTCTTGACCGAGGAATTAAAATTATTATGTATGGATAAATAAATATTTTACTTCAAAATAATTAATTAATTAATTAATTAATAGGGGCTTAAAGAAATAATCTTATGTAATATTACATAATGAGTATCCGAGAAATTGAAACATCCCCAAAACAGTATAGCAAGTTTTTAAAGTAAATGTTATCGTCAAGAAAGATCCGCTCAGACAACTACAAAAAACACAATCAAAAGTTGTGAACTTTCTTAAAAAATAACTAAGAAAAACAGGTGGATTTAAATTAAGCGTTGATATAAAACTTACTTTTAAAAAAACATCGATGGGGGACAAAGAAACAGGTCCTACAATCACATACAAAACAGCTTACTTTAATTCTAAAGCGGCAACAATATTAACCGAAAATAACATTATCGGGGCGTTGGACAAAGCATGTGAGGAAATTATAAATAGAGTTGGAAATTGGATTCAGATGGGAAGTGGTTGGGTAATTGAGACACTAGACGCACACTATATAAATCGAATAAAGTATAAGCCTTTACGTGGCAGCTCTTATTTGAATTTACCAAAAGAACTGCAACACAGCAAAAAAGGATTGGTAAATATAAAAAATAAAGATAACGAGTGCTTTAGATGGTGCCATTTGGCTTATGAATTTCCTGTTGAAAAAAATCTGCAAAGAATAACAAAGTATAAAAAGCATATTGGTGATCTAAATTATGAAGGAATTACATTTCCTGTTACTATCAAACAAATCTCAAAAATAGAAAAACAAAACAACATTTGTTTTAACATATTTGGGTATGAAGATAATCAAGTATACCCGTTGCACATATCAAAAAAATAAAGCAGAAAAAACATGTGATATGCTTTTAATCACCGAAGAAGAAAAAAATCATTACGTGTGGATAAAAGATGTTAACAGTTTGATGTATAATCAAACGGCACACAAGGAAAGAAAATGGTTTTGTAAAACATGCTTGCAGTGCTTTAAATTTGAAAGAGTTCTGGAAAAACATAAACCTGTTTGTCTTTCACTTAATGGCAAGCAAGCAGTAGAGATGCCAAACAAAAATGAAAAGGTTAAGTTTAAAAACTACGACAGACAGCTAATGGTTCCGTTTGTTATATATGCTGATTTTGAAGCAGTAACCGAAAGTATTTCTTCAGTATCAAACAATCTTAAAAAATCACACACAGAAGAATATCAAAAACATACTGATTGCAGTTATGGGTACAAGGTTGTTTGTTGCTATGATGATCAGTATTCAAAACCAGTTGTAACGTATAAAGTACCAAATGCTGTTTACAAGTTTTTAGAAAAAATGATAGAAGAAGAAAAGTGGTGCAAGAAAACTATGAATACGCATTTTAAGAAAGATTTGGTGATGTCACAGGAAGAAGAAGCTAGATTCCAAAAATCTAAATCATGTCATATTTGCGGTAATGGTTTTTCAATAACTCTTAAAAAAGATGACCCACGTCGTACAGTAGCATATGAAAACTCCGTTAGAAAAGTTAGAGATCATTGTCATATAACTGGAAAGTACAGAGGAAGCGCTCATGACATATGTAATATTAATTTTAGGTTGACTAGAAAAATACCTGTTGTGTTTCATAACTTGAGAGGATATGACTCTCACTTCATAATGCAACACATCGGAAAGTTTAAACAAAACATAAATGTGATACCAAATAACATGGAAAAGTATATGGCTTTCATGTTAGGAAAAAGTTTAGTATTTATTGATAGTTTCCAGTACATGTCCCAATCATTAGATAATCTAGTAAAAAACGTTCCGTCGTTTCAATACATATCTCAAGAATACAGCGGTAAAAAGTTAGACTTGCTAAAAAGAAAAGGCGTTTATCCTTATGATTACATGAACAGTTTTAAACGTTTCGATGATACTAAGTTACCTGGCAAAGATAGCTTTTATTCTCAATCAAATGATGAGCACATTTCAGATGCGGATTATGAACACGCTAAAAAAATATTGAAAACATTTAAGATTAAAAATATGGGAGAATATCATGATCTGTATCTTAAGACTGATGTGCTGCTGCTGACAGATGTTTTTGAAATCTTTAGAAAAATGTGCATTGAGTATTACAAATTAGATCCTTGCCATTACTTCAGTAGTCCTGGTTTAGCCTGGGATGCATGCCTCAAGATGACTAGTATCCAACTTGATTTGATAACGGATATTGATCAATATTTGTTTGTGGAAAAAGGATTAAGAGGCGGCACAAGTTATATCGCAAATAGATACTCACAGGCTAACAATACATACATGAAAAACTATGAGAAGGAAAAAGAAAGCAAGTACATCATATATCTTGATGCCAATAACTTGTACGGGTGGGCTATGTGTCAACCGTTACCTACTGGCAACTTCAAGTGGGTTGATAAGTTTGAAAAAGGAAAATCAAATTACATTGTTGAGTGCGATATTGAGTATCCCGAAACACTACATGACTCGCATAATGATTATCCTCTCGCCCCAGAAAGTTTAAATATAGAAGATGAGTGGTTGTCAGACTATTGTAAAAATTTAAAACAAAAATTTAATCTAGGAAATTGTAGTGTTAATAAACTTGTTACGACGTTGAAAAATAAAGAAAAGTATGTCGTGCATTTTAGAAACTTAGAATTGTACAAAACGCTTGGATTAAAGGTGACAAAAATACATCGAATACTACAGTTGGATGAATCAGAGTGGTTAAAGACATACATAGATTTTAATACTACCAAGAGGACAGCTGGTAAAAATGCTTTTGAAAAGGATTTCTTCAAACTGATGAACAATTCAGTGTTTGGTAAAACTATGGAAAATTTGAGAAAAAGAATTAATGTTAAATTGACTCACGACTAGGAGGTTCTTTTAAAACATGCGGCAAGACCTTCATTTATTTCTTGTAAAATGTTTAATGAAAATGTATTTGCTGTAACAGAATAAAAGAACGATTAGTTTTAAATCGTCCTATTTATGTTGGCATGTGTATTTTAGACTTGTCAAAATATGTGATGTATGATTTCCATTACAACTATATCAAAAACAATTATGATTTAAAAGCTAAGTTATTATTTACTGATACCGATTCCTTCTGTTATGAAATAAAAACAAAAGATGTGTACGCAGACTTTTACAAGGATAAAGAACTGTTTGATAATTGTGATTATGATCCAAAAAGTCAGTTTCATTTTAATGATAATAAAAAAGTTATTGGCAAGATGAAAGATGAAACGTGTGGAATACCTATTGTTGAATTTGTTGGGTTGCGAAGTAAACTATATTCGTATGTGCTAGATAATGAGGTTTGCGCAAAGAAATGCAAGGGTGTTAAAAACAGATAGCACATGACGATTACAAAAAGATTTTGTTTACAGCAACAGAAGCTCATCATGAGATGAACGTTATTAGATCTCAAAAGCATAACATAAGCAGCTATACAATAAATAAAAAAAGTTTATCAGCTTATGATGATAAACGGTACATATTAGATAATGGACAAGATACGCTAGCATACAAGTAAAATGATATTCAGAGCGATGATGAAGACTACGGCCCGGTTCCGTCTGACTTTGCTTGACGAGTTGCAAATGCTATTGAAAAACTTCGCCGAAAGTAGATTCGGCGAAAGTAGACATAAAATAAAATTATTGCGCTCTCCTAACGAGTTGCAAATGTTATGTTATTAAAATATGACAAACCGGATTGATTAGTAGTGTAGAAAGTGTGTGTGGGGGTGGGGGGGGGGGGGAGGGGGGTATGGGGGAGTTTTCCAGAGCGGGGTTGCTTGAGAAAACTGTTGAAATATGTTGGTGTTGATTTAGGCGTGACTTACATTTAGATCTTAGTGGTACAAATGAGAGTTACGCTTGAGTCTTCCCCTGGCATATTTCATTAGTTGTTCTCATTGCCCGCGAGGGAAAACTGTGCTGAACCCCCCCCCCCCCCCCACCCTTTCTATACTACTACCGACACATTTCTTATAAAGTCGTAAAGTCCGCTTTTTTTACGAAAATATACGGTTCATGAAATTGTATACGGATTATGATGAAGTTAACAGAAGATAAATTAAAAAACATAGTCAAAATAGTCAACGGAATTGCAAACTATGCTTTAATTAAGTTTATAAAATAACATATCATACACAGAATGCAAAAAATGTAAATAAAACTAAAAAAACGTAATAATATATTGCTTATGATTAAACGTGGCATGATGCATCATTTTTATGTTTTTTTCCAAGACTGGTCTAGTATATAAGACATTGCATTTTTGTTAACATTGTCAGTCAGAGTATTTGTAACCTCTGCCTGTTCACCAGTTTTACCGGTCTGCCGTCAGTACATCGACATCATGAGAGTCGCTGTACTCATTCTGCTGGTTTCCTGCGTGATTGGACTTCTCACACCAGCTCAAGGTAAGTTTGAATTATCGTTGCAATATTTAGTTTTTTCTGTTTATGTGATGTACCTTTATGTACACTGCCTTGTCAAGAAAGCTTATGATACTGCATGAAAGTACGGTATTATGAATGATCTTCATGACCTTGGTCTTAGAGGCCGATTACTCATTTTTATAGAGAAATTCTTAGATGATAGAGAATTTCGTGTCCGAATGGGTTCAACCCTCTCTGATATTCATAAACAGGAGATGGGTGTTCCACTGGGCAGCATACTCTCTGTCACACTTTTTAATATAAAGATTAACAGTATAGTAAAATGCATCAATCCAGGTGTGGATTGTTCGCTATACGTTGACGACTTTATCGTGCAAAAAACATGAATACTATCGAGAGACAATTACAACAATGTCTAAATAAACTTCAGACCTGGTCTGATGAAAATGTTTTTAAATTTTCTAAGTCTAAAACTAATTGTATGCACTTTTGTCAACTTCGTAAACATCATGAAGACCCTCATCTAACACTGGATGGGTCACCAATACCAGTAGTGGATCAGATAAAATTCCTTGGTCTTATTTTCGACCGTAAATTAACGTTTATACCACACCTTAAATACTTGAAGGCCAAATGCCTTAAACCTCTTAACTTACTTAAAGTTGTTGCAAACACTAATTGGGGAGCAGATCAAAAAGTCCACTTGCGACTTTACAGATCTCTTATCAGATCCAAGCTGGACTACGGCTCGATAGTATATGGATCGACTCGCAAGTCGTACTTGCAGATGCTCGACCCTATACATAATCAAGGATTACGACTCGCCTTAGGTGCCTTTCGTACATCACCAGCCGAAAGTCTATATGTTGAAGCTAATGAACCATCACTGTCTCATAGACGGGACGAATTAGCTCTTCAATGCGCCATTAAATTAAAGTCTAACCCTTCAAACCCAACTTTCGATAATGTTTTTAATCCTAGTTGTGAACCTTTTTTTGATCGAAAACCGAAGGCCATTCGACCATTTGGTCTTCGTATTAAACCAAAATTAAGAGACACTGAAATCGACCTAAATTTGATTGCCAAGTACAAAGTACCACAAATTCCACCGTGGACTTTGGAAACACCAACAATTATTTTTGATCTTGGTAATAATAACAAATCCAGCACAGACCCTACTGTCTTTCAAAACAAAATTAATGAAATTAAATCGAAATACAGTAACTTTCAACATATCTACACAGATGGCTCTAAAGATGGAGATAATGTAGCTGCAGCAGCTGTTGTTCACACACACAGCATAAAGAGCCGCCTGCCTGACAAGGCCTCTATCTTTTCAGCTGAACTTAAGGCAATTGAACTTGCCTTAAATTATATTCAGGAATCTGATGATGACCATTTTGTAATATTTTCTGATTCCCTTTCATCTCTTCAAGCACTGGGTAATATGAAACATGATAACCCAGTTGTGCTTCAACTTTTAGAAAAGTACAATTCTCTTATAATTGATAATGTTATTATTTTCTGCTGGCTTCCAAGCCATGTAGGAATACGTGGTAATGATAGAGCTGATAGTGCTGCTAAGGCAGCATTAGATTTACATATAACTTATACCAAATTACCTTATACTGATTTTAAAATTTGTATTAACACATATATTCGTAACTCTTGGCAAGCCGCTTGGGATTTGTCAGTTAAAAATAAACTCCATCCAATTAAACCGTTACTCGGAGAATGGCGTTCTTCTAGTAGACCCATTCGTCGAGAGGAAGTTGTCTTAGCCCGGTGCAGGATAGGGCATACACGTTATACTCATTCATATTTATTACAAGGTGAGCAATTACCAGAATATATGCCCTGCTTTGCACCGTTAACGGTCAAACACATCTTATTGGAATGTGTAGACTTTGATCCTATGCGTCAAAGGTACTACAATGTGAATACTATGAAAGAGTTATTTGATACTGTAGATTTTAGTCTTGTTTTAGATTTCCTGAAAGAGTTCAGACTATATACATCATTGTAATGTGTTCTTATATATATTTACTTGTTTATATACCCGTTGACGGGCATTTGTTGATTTACATACATAGTTTATATTACACCTGATCATCCCTTATTTTTTAATAGTTTTTTTTTCATAAATTTTTGCGCACAATATGACCTATTTATGTGTCGACGTGCCGTAAAACAACATTTATTCATTCATTCAATTTGGGCGCTGAAAATAGCAATAATAGCGAGGTTGTGTACAGAACATCGATTTAAAAAAACTAGTAGGCCGCATTGCCTTTTGACCGTTCTTAGTCTGTATCCTTGCCTTCATCGCTCTTTGTTGTGCATTCGATATTTAATTTGTTCTTAGTTTGTTGTACAGTGCATACCAACGGCGTCATTACGTTTAGGTGCTGTGGTTTCTGCGGGACAGTGTTCTCATTTTCATTGTTATTAAATATGTTGATCTACATTTTGTAGATGTCTGGTAATTTGTATTATTTGTTAAAAAATAACTCCATTAAGTTATTTTCAGATATGCATTCATTTTCAATTATTCTAAAATCGATTTTCTATCAAAACCAGAATTTGCATGTAGCATATGATATTTTTCTCCGTTTTTATTATTTTTATTATTATTGTTGTTAAATAATTTGCCATTACTTCTTATACGCCATGTTTATAATTGTGTTACGCATGCTCTTACACATGGTACCTGTTACCTAACAAAATGAAAATTAACTGACTCTAGAGCAAGCATACCCAATGGTGCCGTCATTATTCAACGATATGGTCAAGTTTTCTGTTGAAAGGTTGATTGCTAGGTTTACTTTCCTGCAACGATTAGAATACAATAACTGTTTACGAAAGTATCCTTATTAAGTTGTTTACCAAAAGTAAGAGGAACGAACATTACCTCTGTATTAAAGGGACAACATTTATTTTTTTAAAATAACTTGTTACTCGGACAAATCGAAAAAAAAATATTGAAAAGAGGACACACAGCTATGTATAGATACTATTCGAAACGTTTTGATTATTTAATAATATCTCACGAGGTCGATGCATTTTTAAACGCTTATAAAGGCGTATAATACCTTAAGATGTATAAAGCTTCATTTCTATATATAACAGCGGTGATGAGGCTATGTATGCACGCGTTTCCGTGATTTGAATGTGAACTTGATTTCATGAATCATATGTGTTTATTCATATAATCGATAACGTGCTAAATTAGTGGATCTATATTTGTTTCTGCATTCGCCTGAGTTATATATATTTTTTTTAAATATGAAATATTTCATAAAAGTGAAATACCTCTAAATATGCAGCTGTAGAAAGACTAACTTGTATCCCCTACCGAAACTACATTACCCCACGATTTTGCTGTGTAAAATTAGGAAAAATAGTCTAATATTGAGAGAGGAAATCTAGCGTCGCTCACCTGTAAGATGATCAGACTGCTCCAACTCAGTTGGCATAAATGTACAGTCCTAAGCAAAACTGGATAGGTTTAATGAAATTACTAGTATATCATTATTAGTGAAAACTTAAAGTTTGACTTTTTTTTAATTATTATGTAAAATATGGGAAGTTACTCAAATGAATAAATACATGATGCATTTACAGTTTATAGGTAATGTTCAAAGATAAAGGTTAGAAAACGGCGCAGATGTATCTAAACATAATTGTAAAAATTGTAAAACAAGGTTTGGTGCACCCTATGACCTGGTGTTAACCCTCAGCGGTCCTTTTGCCACCCACCTGTCCAAGGCGGTAGCCCTATTGTCAACCCTTTTTATGTGTTTGTTGTCATATATTGCCCTTTAGTCATATTTGTTGTTTGTTTCTATGCGTATTTGTGTTTGACTTTGGTCCCTGAAAAATGTTGTATATAATTAATATAACTAGTGATTAAATGTCTAAACTCATTTTTGAGATAATAATAAATGCACGTCTTGCATACTAGTTTAAAGAAAACAAGTCGACCCGGACACGTGTCAAGTCAAACAGTTTCTTCAGCTTAAATATCAGTGCAATGATCCTATAGTGCTTATTCACTATTTAAACACGTGTGTTATCACATGAACTACATCAAAGGAATTCCAGATTAATTTTGCATCTTTATTAATGGGTTCATATACGTATTGCCCGTTAATCCGACTGGATGCGATTATGATGCATTATTATTGTCAACTCAAATAAAATGAGATCATCATACTGTGTTTCAGTTTCATATTCTATGTGCATATACACTGAAGTAGGTTCCGTGTTCCGGGAGACTTCCTATTATCTTACTTCCTTTGTATTTCATTGAAATTTCAAGTTTCTCTGCAACTGTTGCTGTGCTGTTGGGTGGCTACGTTCTGTGCTACGTTCTGTGCAACTGTTGCTGTGCTGTTGGGTGGCTACGTTCTGTGCATCTGTTGCTGTGAGGTTGGGTGGCTACGTTCTCTGAATTGTGCATTTCCTTTTCAGCATGTGCAATTTGCTTTTATAACAAAACTAGTTTATTTCATTTTAAAGAATCATTCAAGCATGTCGTAATATGAATGTAACACGTTTTGCAACACTATTTTATGACGCTTGATGTCTGTTTGCGTCTGTTTGTGTCAATAGGAAATATATGTTATATATAAGTATAAGTATTGTATTATATATAAGTATTGTAAGGTCCCTTGTATATGTTTGATTAAACATTGCATTTTTTAAGGTAAGCTGTAAAGATTAGATATAAATGAACTATTTAAGTATGGTATAGATAAACCAATTGAGTGAAACCTTTACATGTTGCTTAGGTGTTCGTCATGGTGAATGGCTTTTGCCAATACTATTTATATGTACTTAAACGATTTAGAAGAAACATTTTTGTTAAAGGGATTTAAGGTTGTAGATATCAGGATGTTAAAACTATGCCTTTTGTTATATGCTGACGATATTTTAATCTTTTCGTAGACAGAGAATGGACTGCAAGAGGGATGAGACATTTTGAAAGAGTATTGTTAAAGATGGAAGTTAAAAGTTAATGTAAACAAAACTAAAGTAATGATTTTCAAGAAAGGAGGGAGAAACCGCTGTGGATTATTTTTAAATTTTATAACGGAATTAACATTGAGATTGTTACTAAATTTACGTATTTAGGTGTTGTTTTTACAACTGGAGGTTCTTTTTCTGAAACACACGATGCATTAGCTGGGCAAGCTCTTAAAGCCATTTTCAAATTAAAAACATATTTTTATAAGTTTACGGATATAACAGTAAGCCACATGTTAGATTTCTTTGATAAACTAATTTTACCAATATTAAGTTATGGGGGAGAAGTATGGGGGTTCGCATGTGCTACAACAATAGAACGGGTTCATTTACAGTTTTGTAAGCACCTTTTAGGAGTAAGAACTAAAACTCAAAATAATTTTATATATGGTGAGTGAGGAAGGACACCAATCAGATATCATAGATAAGTGATTATTATACGTTTTTGGTAGAAAATATTACATTGTGATAATTTAAAATACATCAAAACGACATACAACATGATGCTCACTGATATAGCTGCTCATCCACATAAAGTATCTGGGAATCATCGGTTAAAACACTTTTAGAAAATTTATGGTTTAATGATGTATGGCTCTATCAGGGAGTTGGAAATATTAATGTTTTTATAAATAACTTTAAACAGAGATTGACGGATACATTTATACAAGGATGGGATGATAATATTGTATAGTTTTCCACTTTAGTTTTAAACCTTAGCTAGATTTAATTAATGTAAATAAGATTAGGTATGCACTTACAAGGTTAAGAGTCTCAGCTCTCAGACTCGAAGTAGAGACAAGCTTGACAAAATACCGTTAATGAGCGAAAGTGTCAATTATGTAACACCCTCGAAGATGAATTTCATTTTAAGTTAGAATGTCCATTGTATCATGAACTACGCATAGTTTACATAAACAAATATTACTGGAAACACCAAAATATTCCAATATTTATAGAAGTGTTAAGGTCTGAACAAGCAAAAACTGTTAAACATTTAGCATCATATGTGTTTAAAAATTTCAAAAAAAGAAATGAAACATATTACTTCAGATAAACATATTCCCTCCTCTTACCACAAAGAGTGTTATTGCATTTGTAAGAGGATATAACGAGTATATTTATAACAGGAGTTTTTGTAACCTATTTTGAAGCCGAACAATTTTGAATTATGTCATTTATACGAATAGATATTTACATTATGTGAAAATTGACTACCATTGACAAGTGTTAATAGAGTAACCATATGGTACATTGTGTACTGATGGGCCTTTTGGCCTTTTGTATGAAAATAAACTATATATAATCATTACATGTGTACGGTCATAAGCAATGCATTTGTAAAGTCCTTTATTAATTGTAGATATAGGTATTTATAAGCTGCATGTGTAATGCGTCTTGTATGCCCGACATAAGTATTGCATTTGCAACGTCCCTTGTATAGGGTATATTTCATACAGGTGTACGGGCCATTTTAGACATATATAGCATTCCATATGGGCGGTCTCTAAAATCAATAGGTGTGACAATTCCTCCGTTTATAGTAGAATACAATCGTGTTGTTTATTTTTGCAGTGTGGTGGAACAAGAGGCATTGCAAAAAATGTAAGTGGGGTGGAGGCGGTGGCGGTATAGGATACGGTGGCCGCGGTGGATTCGGCGGCGGAGGCGGCGGCGGTTACGGCGGTGGTTATGGTGAATTTGGTGGCGCATACGGTGGAGGTTACGGAGGCGGTGGCGGTTACGGTGGCGGTGGCGGTTTTGTCGGTGGTCACGGTGGCGGTGGCGATTTTGGTGGCGGATACGGTGGAGGTTACGGGGGCGGTGGCGGTTACGGGGGTGGTGGATCTGTAGGCGGTTATAGAAAGAAATACGGTGGCGGTCATAGAAAAAAATACCGTGGCAGTTATAGAAAGAAATACGGTAGCGGTGGCGGCGGCGGTGGCGGCGGCGGCGGCAGCGGCGGCAGCGGCGGCAGCGGTGGCGGTGTTGGAGGCGGTTTCGTCGCGGTTACGGTGGCGGTGACGGTGGTGGTTTGGTGGCGGATACGGTGGAGGTTACGGAGGCTGTGGCGGCGGCGGTTTTGTCTGTCGTTACGGTGGCGGTGGCGGTTTTGGTGGCGGATACGGTGGCGGTAACGGGGGCGGTGGCGGTTACGGGGGTGGTAGATCTGTAGGCGGTTATAGAAAGAAATACGGTGGCGGTCATAGAAAGAAATACCGTGGCAGTTATAGAAAGAAATACGGTGACGGTGGCGGCGGTGTCGGCGGCGGTTTCGTCGGCGGTGACGATCGTGGTTTTGGTGGCGGATACGGTGGAGGTTACGGGGGCGGTGGCGCTTATGGGGGTGGTGGATCTGTAGGCGGTTATAGAAAGAAATACGGTGACGGTCATAAAAAGAAATACCGTGGCAGTTATAAAAAGGAATACGGTGGCGGCGGCGACGGCGGCGGCGGTGGCGGCGGCGGCGGCGGTGGCGGTGTCGGCGGCGGTTTCATCGGCGGTGACGATGGTGGTTTTGGTGGCGGATACGGTGGCGGTGACGGTGGTGGTTTTGGTGGCGGATACGGTGGAGGTTACGGAGGCGGTGGCGGCGGCGGTTTTGTCGGTGGTTACGGTGGCGGTGGCGGTTTTGGTGGCGGATACGGTTGCGGTAACGGGGAAGGTGGCGGTTACGGGGGTGGTAGATCTGTAGGTGGTTATAGAAAGAAATACGGTGGCGGTCATAGAAAGAAATACCGTGGCAGTTATAGAAAGAAATACGGTGACGGTGGCGGCGGCGGCGGCGGTGGCGGCGGCGGCGGTGGCGGTGTCGGCGGCGGTTTCGTCGGCGGTGACGATGGTGGTTTTGGTGGCGGATACGGTGGAGGTTACGGGGGCGGTGGCGCTTATGGGGGTGGTGGATCTGTAGGCGGTTATAGAAAGAAATACGGTGACGGTCATAAAAAGAAATACCGTGGCAGTTATAAAAAGAAATACGGTGGCGGCGGCGACGGCGGCGTCGGTGGCGGCGGCGGTGGCGGCGGCGGCGGTGGCGGTGTCGGCGGCGGTTTCATTGGCAGTGACGATGGTGGTTTTGGTGGCGGATACGGTGGAGGTTACGGGGGCGGTGGCGCTTATTGGGGTGGTGGATCTGTAGGCGGTTATAGAAAGAAATACGGTGACGGTCACAAAAAGAAATACCGTGGCAGTTATAAAAAGGAATACGGTGGCGGTGGCGACGTTGGCGGCGGCGGCGGCGGCGGCGGCGGCGGCGGTGGCAGTTTCGTCGGCGGTTACGGTGGCGGTGACGGTGGTTGTTTTGGTGGCGGTTACGGTGGAGGTTACGGGGGTGGTGGCGGTTACGGGGGTGGTGTATCTGTAGGCGGTTATAGAAAGAAATACGGTGGCGGTCATAGTAAGAAATACCGTGGCAGTTATAAAAATAAATACGGTGGCGGCGGCGACGGCGGCGTCGGTGGCGGCGGCGGTGGCGGTGTCGGCGGCGGTTTCATCGGCAGTGAAAGAAATATAGAAAGAAATACGGTGACGGTCACAAAAAGAAATACCGTGGCAGTTATAAAAAGAAATACGGTGGCGGTGGCGACGTTGGCGGCGGCGGCGGCGGCGGTGGCGGCGGCGGTGGCAGTTTCGTCGGCGGTTACGGTGGCGGTGACGGTGGTTGTTTTGGTGGCGGTTACGGTGGAGGTTACGGGGGAGGTGGCGGTTACGGGGGTGGTGTATCTGTAGGCGGTTATAGAAAGAAATACGGTGGCGGTCATAGTAAGAAATACCGTGGCAGTTATAAAAAGAAATACGGTAGCGGTGGCGGCGGCGGCGGCGGCGGCGGCGGCGGCGGCGGCGGCGGCGGTAGCAGTTTCGTCGGCGGTTACGGTGGCGGTGACGGTGGTGGTTTTGGTGGCGGTGGATTGGGAGGCGGTTATAGAAAGAAATACCATCGATAAATAGAACTGTACGCAACCATTCCAACTTGAGAAATGACAGAAATACGAATTATAAATGCTCTGTGAAAAACAGTTCTAACTTGTTAATGATTTTCATCTGCAATTCCACTAATAAATAAAGATCATTATCTGGAAAAATTACAGTGACTTGTTCCATTCTTTATTTATACATGGTTTTAAACTAATAACGTAACACTTTCATTTTGTAACTGAATTAAATATCATATTATGTGCTTATTATGGAGGTTTTCAACAAACAAATATGGTTGTTTGGGATTACTGAATAGTCGTCCTTATAGCGGAATCAGTGTAATGATGTTTAGACTGTATTAGAATTGAATCGTATTAACGATATTGGTATCTGTTAACAACAACTTCTAGTTGTTACGACAGTGTCCCACAGATTTAACGGTCGTTAAACAAAAATAAACAAGTCACTTCAAGCGATATATTTACTATTTCGTTTAATACTGTCTTTTTTCTCATATTTAATTGTATTAGTAATTAGGTATGAAGGTAAATATAGTCCCTGGTAACTGGTCCCTAGTTAGTAATAATATATGAAGATAAATATAGTCCCTGGTAATCGGTCCCTGGTTAGTAATAATGTATGAATGTAAATATAGTCCCTGGTAACCGGTCCCTGGTTAGTAATAATGTATGAAGGTAAATTATAGTCCCTGGTAATCGGTCCCTGCTTAGTAATAATGTATGAAGGTAAATATTGTCCCTGGTAACCGGTCTCTGGTTAGTAATAATGTATGAAGGTAAATATAGTCCCTGGTAACCGGTCCCTGGTAAGTAATAATGTATGAAGATAAATATAGTCCCTGATAACCTGTCCCTGGTTAGTCATAATGTATGAAGGTAAATATAGTCCCTGGTAACCTGTCCCTGGTTAGTAATAATGTATGAAGGTAATTATAGTCCCTGGTAACCTGTCCCTGGTTAGTAATAATGTATGAAGGTAAATATAGTCCCTGATAACATGTCCCTGGTTAGTAATAATGTATGAAGGTAAATATACCCCTGATAACCTGTGCATGGTTAGTAATAATGTATGAAGGTAAATATATTCCCTAGTCACCTGTCTCTGGTCAGTAATAATGTATGAAGGTAAATATACCCCTGGTAACCGGTCCCTGGTTAGTAATAATGTATGAAGGTAAATATAGCCACTGGTAACCGGTCCCTGGCTAGTAATAATGTATGAAGGTAAATATAGTCTCTGGTAATCGGTCCCTAGTTAGTAATAATGTATGAAGGCAAATATAGTCCCTGATAACCTGTCCCTGGTTAGTAATAATGTATGAAGGTAAATATTGTCCCTGGTAACCGGTCTCTGGTTAGTAATAATGTATGAAGGTAAATATAGTCCCTGATAACCTGTCCCTGGTTAGTAATAATGTATGAAGGTAAATATAGTCCCTGGTAATCGGTCCCTGGTTAGTAATAATGTATGAAGGCAAATATAGTCCCTGATAACCTGTCCCTGGTTAGTAATAATGTATGAAGGTAAATATAGTCCCTGATAACCTGTCCCTGATTAGTAATAATGTATGAAGGTAAATATATTCCCTAGTAACCTGTCTCTGGTCAGTAATAATGTATGAAGGTAAATATACCCCTGGTAACCGGTCCCTGGTTAGTAATAATCTATGAAGGTAAATATAGCCACTGGTAACCGGTCCCTGGCTAGTAATAATGTATGAAGGTAAATATAGTCTCTGGTAATCGGTCCCTAGTTAGTAATAATGTATGAAGGTAAATATAGTCCCTGGTAGCCGGTAGCTAGTTAGTAATAATGTATGAAGGCAAATATAGTCCCTGGTAATCGGTCCCTGGTTAGTAATAATGTATGAAGGCAAATATAGTCCCTGGTAACCTGTCCCTGGTTAGTAATAATGTATGAAGGTAAATATAGTCCCTGATAACCTGTCCCTGGTTAGTAATAATGTATGAAGGTAAATATTGTCCCTGGTAACCGGTCTCTGGTTAGTAATAATGTATGAAGGTAAATATATTCCCTAGTAACCTGTCTCTGGTCAGTAATTATGTATGAAGGTTAATATACCCCTGGTAACCGGTCCCTGGTTAGTAATAATGTATGAAGGTAAATATAGTCCCTGATAACCTGTCCCTGGTTAGTAATAATGTATGAAGGTAAATATATTCCCTAGTAACCTGTCTCTGGTCAGTAATAATGTATGAAGGTAAATATACCCCTGGTAACCGGTCCCTGGTTAGTAATAATCTATGAAGGTAAATATAGCCACTGGTAACCGGTCCCTGGCTAGTAATAATGTATGAAGGTAAATATAGTCTCTGGTAATCGGTCCCTAGTTAGTAATAATGTATGAAGGTAAATATAGTCCCTGGTAGCCGGTAGCTAGTTAGTAATAATGTATGAAGGCAAATATAGTCCCTGGTAATCGGTCCCTGGTTAGTAATAATGTATGAAGGCAAATATAGTCCCTGGTAACCTGTCCCTGGTTAGTAATAATGTATGAAGGTAAATATAGTCCCTGATAACCTGTCCCTGGTTAGTAATAATGTATGAAGGTAAATATTGTCCCTGGTAACCGGTCTCTGGTTAGTAATAATGTATGAAGGTAAATATATTCCCTAGTAACCTGTCTCTGGTCAGTAATAATGTATGAAGGTAAATATACCCCTGGTAACCGGTCCCTGGTTAGTAATAATGTATGAAGGTAAATATAGCCACTGGTAACCGGTCCCTGGCTAGTAATAATGTATGAAAGTAAATATAGTCTCTGGTAATCGGTCCCTAGTTAGTAATAATGTATGAAGGTAAATATAGTCCCTGGTAGCCGGTAGCTAGTTAGTAATAATGTATGAAGGCAAATATAGTCCCTGGTAATCGGTCCCTGGTTAGTAATAATGTATGAAGGTAAATATAGTCCCTGGTAACCTGTCCCTGGTTAGTAATAATGTATGAAGGTAAATATATTCCCTGATAACCTGTCCCTGGTTAGTAATAATGTATGAAGGTAAATATAGTCCCTGGTAACCTGTCCCTGGTTAGTAATAATGTATGAAGGTAAATATTGTCCCTGATAACCTGTCCCTGATTAGTAATAATGTATGAAGGTAAATATATTCCCTAGTAACCTGTCTCTGGTCAGTAATAATGTATGAAGGTAAATATACCCCTGGTAACCGGTCCCTGGTTAGTTATAATGTATGAAGGTAAATATAGCCACTGGTAACCGGTCCCTGGCTAGTAATAATGTATGAAGGTAAATATAGTCTCTGGTAATCGGTCCCTAGTTAGTAATAATGTATGAAGGCAAATATAGTCCCTGATAACCTGTCCCTGGTTAGTAATAATATATGAAGGTAAATATTGTCCCTGGTAACCGGTCTCTGGTTAGTAATAATGTATGAAGGTAAATATAGTCCCTGATAACCTGTCCCTGGTTAGTAATAATGTATGAAGGTAAATATAGTCCCTGGTAATCGGTCCCTGGTTAGTAATAATGTATGAAGGCAAATATAGTCCCTGATAACCTGTCCCTGGTTAGTAATAATGTATGAAGGTAAATATAGTCCCTGATAACCTGTCCCTGATTAGTAATAATGTATGAAGGTAAATATATTCCCTAGTAACCTGTCTCTGGTCAGTAATAATGTATGAAGGTAAATATACCCCTGGTAACCGGTCCCTGGTTAGTAATAATGTATGAAGGTAAATATAGCCACTGGTAACCGGTCCCTGGCTAGTAATAATGTATGAAGGTAAATATAGTCTCTGGTAATCGGTCCCTAGTTAGTAATAATGTATGAAGGTAAATATAGTCCCTGGTAGCCGGTAGCTAGTTAGTAATAATGTATGAAGGCAAATATAGTCCCTTGTAATCGGTCCCTGGTTAGTAATAATGTATGAAGGCAAATATAGTCCCTGGTAACCTGTCCCTGGTTAGTAATAATGTATGAAGGTAAATATAGTCCCTGGTAACCTGTCCCTGGTTAGTAATAATGTATGAAGGTAAATATATTCTCTAGTATCCGGTCTCTGGTTAGTTATAATGTATGAAGGTAAATATACCCCCTGGTAACAGGTCCCCGGTTAGTAATAATGTATGAAGGTAAACATAGCCACTGGTAACCGGTCCCTGGCTAATAATAATGTATGAAGGTAAATATAGTCTCTGGTAATCGGTCCCTAGTTAGTAATAATGTATGAAGGTAATTATAGTCCCTGGTAACCTGTCCCTGGTTAGTAATAATGTATGAAGGTAAATATAGTCCCTGGTAACCGGTCCCTGGTTAGTAATTATGTATGAAGGTAAATATATTCCCTAGTAACCGGTCTCTGGATAGTAATAATGTATGAAGGTAAATATACCCCCTGGTAACCGGTCCCTGGTTAGTAATAATGTATGAAGGTTAATATAGCCACTGGTAACCGGTCCCTGGCTAGTAATAATGTTTGAAGGTAAATATAGTCTCTGGTAATCGGTCCCTAGTTAGTAATAATGTATGAAGGTAAATATAGTCCCTGGTAACCGGTCCCTGGTTAGTAATAATGTTACTCTCCTTTGCATCGGTTATAAATTACTATGTCCTATTCTAACGGTATTTGAAATGAAATGGTAAATACGTCCGCTGACTAGGGAGGTATAATAATGTATGAAGGTAACTATATTTCTTGGTAACCGGTCCCTGTATAATTGTATAAAAAGTATATCTTTGCCTTTTCTAGAAATAGTTTTCTTAAATTAAAGAGACAACTGTTTTTTAAAATTCTGCGTAACTCAAAAAAAAACAATCCTAAAAGAAAAACTTTTAACGAGAAAACCCTCTAAAGTATGTTGCAACAGAAAGTATTGAAAACAAAAGCGAAAAAGATTATAACAATCCATCCATATATAAACTGATTTTTAATTAATGAATACGATTCAAACTATGCTGATGATTGTAAAGGAAGGTGATGGACTTCAACAAAATGCTAACACAAATTCTTCAACAAACCGATTTTAATATTGTGTTTCTTAGATGTTTTATACATTTAAGTAGTTGTGATATCACGTATAGTGATAGGCGAAAACAATATAACAAAAAAAATAATTACAACCTAAAAACTACTCATGGGTATGATATGGTTATAACATAACCGGTTTATTGCGAGATTTGGAAGTTTGGCTCAAACAGAGTCTCTGCAATTATTGTTTTTAACAATTACATAGAACTTTCAATTCCCAATATAAATAAAGGAGTCAAGAAAATAATATCAGAAGAATGTAGGCAATATTGAATTAACAAAGTATAACGAGGTTTATTATTCGCTATAGCAATTTCAAATGCATTACTGATTTTACATCTCAGTTAAAAGTGTTAACAATAGTGAATAATAAAAAGACAATCGATCATATATAGCTCATACTAATGCAACTATTATATAACACGTTGCTCCATTGGTTAACGTCTTAAATTTGCGACCGTAAAACCCCATTCGCAACATCTCGTACACTGCTCCGCAGCATTCCTCGAATGCAATATAAAGTTATCATCCAAATGTTCCAATGTTATTCAGCTAATTGCTCCATCAATAGTTTATTTAGATGAAAGCAGTTATAAAACCGTCATATGCATTGCGAAAAACAAACACTCAGGCAAATTATACACCAACACGTGTTTTTACGGTATGAAATTGCGTTTTACGGCTACGCCACCGCCTCGCCGTGAAACGAAATTTCAGACCGTAAAAACACTCATATACCGTCCCAGATTGACAATTTTAGCATGGTTATCTCGTAAGTATACCAGTTTGCCTGAAACAGCCGATTAAGTAGACATGATTTGATATAGTTTATGGACAATAACTAAAACAACGCACCGATTACATATAGTGTATCAATTTCCAATGCGTTTTACGTCATAAAACAAACATATTGCATGATCACGATTTCTTATAACACAATATGACATTTTGAATTAAATATATATACTTAAAACTTTTGACAATGTCCCTTGATTCGTATATCTCTTAGGTTTCTGAGGTGTATTGTATGTTTCGGTTTAAACAAGTGATGATATTGAAGTCATGATATATTCCAAGTCATGTTATTGAAGAGTGTCATAGGCTGTGGGTTAAACAATTCAAGACGTTAAAATTTATATTAAAATGTTGCGGTTTAAGTAACTCATGACGTTGAAGTGTGTACTATGGTTCGGTTAAAATCTACCTCTCTCTATTTATTTAAGAAAAGTATGTATGTGTGGTCAGATATTAGAAACGAATTTAGGAAATATTGGGTCGACATTTAGTATGCAGATCGCTTTTGCAGTAACAATGAATAACACCTCAAAATGGTATTATGAATTTATACACGATGGTAGGGTGTGGGTGAGGTGGTGGGGTGTGGGGGGTGTGTGTGGAGGGGAATCATTATTTTGAAATGTGCGGTGGGATTGCAAACTCATTAATGTGTATGACAATCATTCAAATACAACACAAGAAAATTTAATTCATAATCGATGTTTACAAAGTGTCGCAAGATGACTCTTGTGGTTTGGACTAACTCAGGAAAGAATCATTGTCGGTGACTGCATTTATATAAGTTTAATGCAACTTTTAAAATACGTTAAATATATACAATTATCAAAGAAAAACAAGCGAATAAACAGATGAAAGATGAAAAATACTATTTTTATGAACGTATAAGACGTTCGTAGAATTATCACGAATACTGAATACGTCGACTGTCTATAGAGTACACGAAATCGTTGTTGAAGTTACAACACTGTTTATGATCAGTAACCTTACCAGGAATTATGATCTAACGAGAGGTATTTGATGCGCATTTATTGATGATCATGATGCAAGACTCCAATAAGCCTTGATTGTCATCAAAAGCCTCCTATTATTTAAGGTTGATGACGAGATGATTAGCCTCCAGCGAGGTTTAGTGGTGAAGTTCTACAGTGAGGTCTGATGACGAGCCAACCACGTGTCCCGGGGTTTTGTCTCTTTTACGAACACATGACCATGTTGTGCAGGTACGGGGACCGTCTCCACTCTCTCATTACGTTATAAGATGAATCAACTAGAGGGCCTACACACCCAAAAGGCTTAGTTCTACTGCAGGAGGCTTAGGCTGTAACGATACATACTTGTATACGTCGGTTCATTAGCCCAACATCGTTACACAAAAAAATCATTATCTAGTAAACATATGTGAGCCACTCTCTATAGTATGTGTTGTTGAATAACACTGCAGTAATTGTTGTCAATATAATAATGTAGTATTTGTTGTTGAATAACACTGGAGTATGTGTTGTTGAATAATACTGGAGTATGTGTTGTTGAATAATACTGGAGTAATTGTTGTCGATATAATGATGAAGTATTTGTTGTTGAAAAACACTGGAGTACGTGTTGTTGAATAACACTGGAGTATGTGTTGTTGAATAATACTGGTGTATGTGTATTTGAATAATACTGTAGTATGTAATGTTGAATAACACTGCAGTAATTGTTGTCAATATAATAATGTAGTATGTGTTGTTGAATAATACTGGAGTATTTGTTGTTGAATAATACTCGAGTATGTGTTGTTGAATAACACTGCAATAATTGTTGTCAATATACTAATGCTGTATGTGTTGTTGAATAATACTGTAGTATGTGTTATTGAATAATACTGGAGTATGTGTTGTTGAATAACACTGCAGTAATTGTTGTCAATATACAGATATAATAATGCAGTATGTGTTGTTGAATAAAACTGGAGTATGTGTTGTTTAATAATACTGGAGCATGTGTTGAATAACACTGCAGTAATTGTTGTCAATACACAGATATAATAATGTAGTATGTGTGGTTGAATAACATTGCAGTAATTGTTGTCAATATAATAATGTAGAATGTGTTGTTGAATAGTACTCGAGTATGTGTTGTTGAATAATACTGGAGTATGCTTTGTTGAATAATACTGGAGTATGTGTTGTTGAATAATTCTGTAGTATGTGTTGTTGAATAATACTGGAGTATGTGTTGAATAACACTGCAGTAATTGTTGTCAATATACAGATATAATAATGCAGTATGTGTTGTTGAATAATACTGCAGTAATTGTTGTCAATATAAAAATGTCGTATGTGTTGTTGAATAACACTGCAGTAATTGTTGTCAATATAATAATGTAGTATGTGTTGTTGAATAATATTGGAGTATGCGTTGTTGAATAATACTTCAGTATGTGTTGTCAATATAATGATGTAGTATGTGTTGTAGAATAATATTGGAGTATGTGTTGTTGAATAATAATGAAGTATGTGTTGTTGAATAATATTGGAGTATGTGTTGTTGAATAATAATGTAGTATGTGTTGTTGAATAATACTGTAGTATGTGTTGTTGAATAACACTGCAGTAATTGTTGTCAATATACAGATAAAACAATGCAGTATGTGTTGTTGAATAATACTGGAGTATGTGTTGAATAACACTGCAGTAATTGTTGTCACTATACAGATATAACAATGCAGTATGTGTTGTTGAATAATACTGGAGTATGCGTTGTTGAATAACACTGCAGTACCTGTTGTCAATATACAGATATAATAATGCAGTAGGGGTTGTTGAATAATACTGGAGTATGCGTAGTTGAATATTACTGGAGTATGTGTTGAATAACACTGCAGTAATTCGTGTCAATATAGTAACGTAGTATGTGTTGCTGAATAGCACTGCAGTAATTGTTGTTGAATAATAATGTAGTAAGTGTTGTTGAATAATAATGTAGTAAGTGTTGTTGAATAATAATGTAGTAAGTGTTGTTGAATAATACTGCAGTAAGTGTTGTTGAATAATAGTGTAGTAAGTGTTGTTGAATAATAATGTAGTAAGTGTTGTTGAATAATACTGTAGTATGTGTTGTTGAATACTACTGCAGTATGTGTTGTTGAATAATAATGTAGTAAGTGTTGTTGAATAATAATGTAGTAAGTGTTGTTGAATAATACTGTAGTATGTGTTGTTGAATAACACTGCAGTATGTATTGTTGTATAATAATGTAGTAAGTGTTGTTGAATAATACAGCAGTAATTGTTGTCGATATAATAATGTAGTTTGAGTTGTTGAATAACACTGGAGTATGTCTTGTTAAAATTGTTGTTGATACAATAATGTCGTATTTGTTGTTGAATAATACTTAGGTATTGGAGAGCACTGTAATAACAACACATACAATCTTTTTAAACTTTAATAGATTTATTGACTAGGTAAGTGGATCCAGGTTAAGGCATCAACTGAAAATATATAACTCAGAAAAAGCAACATGATCTTGCAACATAAAATGCTATCTTTTGAATAGAAGTATTGACACACATTTAAAATGTCTTTAATGAACTTGTTGTACTTAATATACAACTGGAAGACAATATTATCGATTTAAATCAAATGATCCTGTGGGCTGGGAGGAAGTGAACTTCCTGTAATAACAGCACATAACATATTTTTTAAACTTTAATAGATTTGGCAAATATTGGGCGTGGCGTGAATTGATAAACAAGCCCCAATCATGGGGCTTAACAATTGGGCTGCCAGTAAGCACAAACTACTATTATGGCAAGCCGTTACAGTAGAAAGCATTAAGCAATAAAGCAACTTGAACCGCTGGCAAAACTACCTGGTGCAGGATAAATAAAACATCATCCCGTTGCAGGATAAATAAAACCTCATCGATTAAAAGGAATAGCCGTAAACTAAACCAATGATCAAAAAGAATAGCCTTAAAATAAGGCTTTATGAAAAGTATGTAACCTCTTTCCAAGTCCTGAATATGTACACCACTGATAAGGCACTGTCGATGTATTAAATATGAATGTATTAAAGAAATGTAGGGATATATTCCCCAAACTCCACACGAAACAGTTTCGAAATGCACCATGTTTTGAAAAGCTGATGGGTGGCGTAGGCTTATCTTGTATAACAGGTAAAAAGTGGAACTTTACATACAATACCAACACTGGAGGACTCTATGACCTGTTCCACACATTGCATCCGATACAGACATAGGAACTTTTAAACCACTTATAGGATATGTTGTCTGCTTTTTAATTTAGTATTTTGACTGTTCTTTGCGATATGCAGGCTTCATAACCGCTGCTCCCACCTAAATTCCATTATGTTTATTTCGCTCTTCGGGGCATTTAATTTTATAAGATACTGGGACCATACGCCGTACGACATGGGGAAGAAAGACACTCCATGTCCACCGCCATATGCATGCCGTCTTCGGGATGGTTAACATTTAGTACAACTGATTTTATTAATATTGAGTTCTGCTCAACCCGGGGCTAGAGGGCGTGAGCGGTAGCTAGCATATTTCACTACCGCTCATGAATAGTCTCAATCAAACCGAGACTGCAATATTTCGTATGTGTCGTTTACGGCCGTTTCCAAAGATCCATTATCATACTCTTTTTGATGGTTACACAAACTGAAATATAAGGCAAAATATTCGAGATAATGAAACAAAACAAACCTTAAAATAGGAGATAGAGATCCAATCATAACTAAGCAGCAACAGCAACAGCATTCGTATATAAACAACTGTAATGAAAACATCATTGTACGCAAACTGAATAAATGTAAAGCTGATCGCTAGACGAAAAGCATTGGATGTTTTATAAACTGTCAATTTAGAAGAAAGGCAAGTACAATGGAGGCATGAATTGATTTTAAACTGGTAAACAGTATTAATTCAAATGAAAATAATGCCATATCCAACACAAAGCTTCCGCACTATCATAGACGCACGCCCAGACAGTATGACGTCACCTACCGCTCTGGGTCATGAATATGCATTGCCTCCATTGACAGACCAACAACTTTTGTTAGCAGCAATAGTCAACAGCAGCAAGTTAAAATCAGCTGAGATCAACAAACTGTTGAGATATACTTATCCGCAATAAGAAAACATATTGCCTAAACACTCCAATTACATGGTTAGTATCCTAAAACACGATTTCACCAACAGCGTTGGAGTTAAATAATAGCAGCAGAAGCTGAAAACATAGTGCACAACAACGATGCTGATAACAACAGGCTAACATTATGGCTTGATCAACATTTCTCCATCAACTAGATGGTGTTCAAAAAATTATTCTAATATAAATCGTTTTCATAATAGTTCTTAAATAATATTTTCAGTAGATATGGACATCAACCGCATAATGACAACATGATAATATTTAGCTCTGCCTTGAGTCGAATAATCATATTTTTCTAATGTGACTCACTGTTATTTACAGTTTTAATTGCCTCTCGAATGACTCAATAATTATTATTATTATTTTTTCATTGTTTATGCAAACTGATTCCCTGAGTTGAAAATGTAGTCTAACTACTGTCATTGCAAACAGGATATTGTTAACTTTGATACCATTTTAAATTTCCTAGTGTGAACTGTTTGCAGTAACGATGTGTTACTGTAACAAAAATGAAAAGTTGTGAACAATCTACAGCCATACATCACCCACCAACATCTACAACAAACTTGCAATTTGCATCTGCAGACTCCTGGTGGAAACATGATAATATGATAATGTTTGGTGATTTTTGCATTATCTACGACAACAGCATTACAAAGTGTGCAAAAACGAGTCCTGTTTCCGGAGGCAGTGCAACATCTGTTCCTCTAACTGACTAACGTCTGTTTACGGCCTCTTCTGCAACCAATCGAGCCACTCAACGTTCTGTGACGTCACTGACTAGCTGAACGATCTTCTCACCCTTTGGATCTGCTGGGAGGCAACCGCTGACTTTTCCAGGTGGGATCATCAACCACGTTAACCAGCAGAGAAGTAACCATCGAACTGGCTCGCTTTCCACGACGCATTATCCAGTGTGATTATGAAAACAAAATCGACGTACAATGTATAAATCCAGCAAAAATGGAGTACAAATGAAAATAAAATCCAAATAGTAATACCAACTTATTGTAATAACTGATTGTGCAGTCTCCATGTAGATCTAGTCTATTTTTTTATTTATTTTATTTTATTTTATTTATTTATTTTATTTTATTTTATTTTTATTTTTATTTTATTTTAATTTTTATGTATTTTTTTTTTTTTAGGTTTGATATTATTATCATTATTAGTATTATTATTATATTTATTTAATTATTATTATTACCCACTATTGTTATTATTATTATTGTTTTTTATTATTATTATTCATGTGTCCATTGATCACAACACCCAAAAACTCCCTCAGTCGAAACGCACCCAGACGCATAAAGCTTGCAATACACACAATGCCCTAAACATTTTCAGTTAAAATGTAGCCTACCTAAATGCAACACACGCAAATACTCCCATCCACATTGTTCTAATTTAGCATATGTAATCAGCTGTTGACCCAGTTACCGCGAACATGAGAGTGCAGTATATCCCGACCTGCATACACCAGTAAACAGTTATATCCATTCTAAGTTAAAGGGACATTTCATTTTGGAATTAGGTGAATCAGGTGGATAAGTTACGCCCAAGCCCGCAGCAAACCCCGCTAAACGAACGCTTTAAACACAAACAAAGGCAAGAAACGAAGTTACCAATGTGTAGAAACCATTTCATTTTGACCCCGACAGCCACAAACCATACACTATGAGAGTAATATTAATCAATGTCTACCTAAAGTCCCTGAAAAGTTAACTGCGGAGGAACGAATGTTTTTATTTATTAATATCCACGACCTATATGAATTATCAGAATAGAAACAAAGTAAGAGACGAAATAAAGCTTATGTTAATAAAATTGGAAGAAAAGTTTTTCCGGCGGGAACCAAAAAATGGCGCAAACATTGTGAAATGGAAAACATAATTTGCATCCAGAAACAACGTAAACATCTGTATGACTAAATAGAAACGAATACATCCTAATAGATGACAAAATCATGAGCACCAGAAATATTAAAAAATCATAGATCCTGCGAGTCTGATGTTAATAAGTTTAAGCTTTTAAATGTAAGCTCAAAGCACATCTTACCTATAATTTGTGAAAATTCAACATGGCGGTGTACATGTACATACAAATGCACCGTGAAAATTACTCAATAAGTGGAAAGCCCAGTAGCGTGTCCCACAATAACTGTGACTAAAAATAGATTTTTTATAGTCAGTAGTATGTGTTGTTGAATAAAAAAGGATAAAAATATCGGACAGGGAAAGCAGCATTCAAGGACGACAGTCAACCACAAAACACAAAAACAAACACGCAAACAGACAAACGAAAAGACAAAAGTAATAAAAAATGCAAACGACATCACAAACACAAAAGGGTTGACAATAGGGCTACCGCCTTGGAACGGTCAGTGGCAAAGTAGGCCACTGGGGGTTTAAACCGGTTATAGGGTGCACCAAACCTCACACTTACCCTACTGTCATCCCATTAAAACAGGACAGTGTAAATAAAGAAATCCCCGCCATGATCTAATCTCTAACCAACAAGGCAGCATCAATAGGCAATATAAGTAAAACACAAATATGCTCGTGTAAATATAATATAAAAAAACAATAGCCTAGAAAGCCACAATGAAGGTACTCAATGACTTTGCAGAAGCCAGAGCAGTAAGAGAATAAACCATTAAGGGCACGACAAGAAAGATCATGGACAAACATCAAACGCCACCAACACTGCAGTAATTGCTGTCAATATAATAATGTAGTATGTGTTGTTGTATAAAACTGGAGTATGTGTTGTTGAATAACACTGCAGTAATTGTTGTCAACATAATAATGTAGTATATGTTGTTGAATGACACTGGAGCATGTGTTGTTGAATAAAACTGCAGTAGTTGTTGTCAATATAATACCGTAGTATATATTGTTGAATAATTCTGGTGTATGTGTTGTAGAATAACACTGGAGTAATTGTTGTCAATATCATAATGTAGTATGTGTTGTTGAATAATAATGTAGTATGTGTTGTTGAATAATACTGGAGTATTGGAGAGCACTGTAATAACAACACATAAAATATTTTTTTAAACTTTAATAGATTTATTGACTAGGTAAGTGGATCCAGGTGAAGGCATCAACTGAAAATATATAACTCAGAAAAAGCAACATGATCTTGCAACATAAAATGCTATCTTTTAAATAGAAGTATTGACACACATTTAAAATGTCTTAAATGAACTTGTTGTACTTAATATACAACTGGAAGACAATATTGCTGCCGTATGTGCTGTTGAATAACACTGCTGTAATTGTAGTCAATATAATAGTGTTGTATGTGTTGTTGAATAATACTGGTGTATGTGTATTTGAATAATACTGGAGTATTTGTTGTTGAATAATACTGGAGTATGTGTTGTTGAATAACACTTCAGTAATTGTTGTCAATATACTAATGCAGTATGTGCAGTATGTGTTGTTGAATAATACTGGTGTATGTAAGAGGAGCCAGAATAAAAAGGGATTTGCCAATAAAATCCCTTTTTCACTATATAAATGAGCATTTTATATAGGGTAAAAATGCAAATAAACACCGCCCACTTTTCAGTTTGCGAAAAAACGTGCTATCCAATAGCTAAAATGTGCTCCATGCAGAGGCCACATTGATACGAACGTGGATATTTCCTCGCATTTTTGCCTCAGTAGTGCCTAGTAAAAGTGACAACAGACTGCGTTTTGTAAATCCTATCCATGAAAGAACGAGAAAATTTTCTCGTTTTGCAGCAGTAGTGCCCAGTAACAACAAGCTGTGTTTTGAGTCTTTTGTAGATCCTATCCATGTAAAAACGAGGATATGTCCTCGTTTTTTGCCGCAGTAGACCCGATTAACAACAAACTGTGTTTTGAGCCATGTGTACATTCTATCGATGTAAAAACGAGGAAATTTCCTCGTTTTGCAGCTGTAGTGCCAAGTAACAACACACAGTGTTTTGAGTCATGTGTAAATCCTCTCCATGCAAGCACGAGGAAATTTCCTCGTTTTGCAGCAGTAGTGCCCTGTAACAACAAACTGCTTTTTGGGCATTTAGTAGTTCCTATCCATGTAAAAATGAGGAAATGTCCTCGTTTTTAGCCGCAGTAGTGCCCAGTAAAAACAAACTGCGTTCTGAGTCTTTTGTAGATCCCATCCGTGTAAAAACGAGGAAATTTCCTCGTTTTGCAGCAGTAGTGCCAAGTAACAACACACTCTGTTTTGAGTCTTCTGTAGATCCTATCGATGTAAAAACGAGGAAATTTCCTCGTTTTGCCGCAGTAGTGCCAAGTAACAACAAACTGTGTCTGAGTCTTTTGTAGATCCATGTAAAAACGAGGAAATTTCCTCGTATTTTGCCGCAGTAGTGCCAAGTACAACAAACTGTGTTTTGAGTCATGTGTAAATCCTATCCATGAAAGAACGAGGAAATTTCCTCGTTTTGAAGCAGTAGAGCCCAGTAACAACAAGTTGTGTTTTGAATCTTTTGTATATCCTATCCATGTAAAAACGAGGAAATTTCCTTGTTTTTTGCCCAGTAGAACCAAGTAACAACAAACTGTGTTTTGAGTCATCTAAATTTAAAACGTAATATAAAACCCCTTAAACAAAAGAAAGGAAAACACAAACAACACTTAATTGAATCAGAACATTTTCATTTTGTCAATACATTTACGTAAGCACAGCACAGCATACATTAACATTTTGCAATCAGAAAACGGAGGATTAATCCTCGACCCTATACCATCTATTTATTTCGAATATGCATTAGTTGAGAATATTTTAAGAGTTTCAACACACAATCTATAAAACATTACGGAGGATAAATCTTCGTCCGCAAATGCATGTATTGTGCATTTATTCATTTCGAACTCGCATGATAATACTTTGTGTTAAGAATACGTCAGGAATTTCAAAAACAAAACCGAGTCTACTACTACTACTGCTGCTGCTGCTGCTACAGTAGTAGTTGTAGTAGCATAAGTAGCGGTAGTGGTGGTAGTAGCAGCGGCAGTAGCAGTAGTAGTAGTAGTAGTAGTAGTAGTAGTAGTAGAAGTAGTAGTATTAGTAGCAGAAATAGCGGTAGCGGTTGTAGTAGCAGCAGCATTAGCAGCATCAGCAGCAGCAACAGTAGTAGTAGTAGTAGTAGTAGTAAAATTAATAGTATCGATATTAGTAGCAGCAATGATAGTCACCATCGAATTAGTAGTATCTGGATGTTTTCGTCCATGTAATGTGTCCCGGACTGTTACAAAACTTCAACATCTTGTGTTCTACATCTATGCCTGTTATCCTGCAATATAGAAAATTTTAATGGACACTTCAGCAGTGGCATACACAAATGATTAACTATACATGTATATATATAACGACGAATTTCCGTCCGTTTGTACCTTTAAACAATATGTGAATCAAACACAATATCTGTAACATGGACACACCAGATGCGGATTCAGGCGAGGGTGAGTCGCACGAATGCATTCCTAATTTTATGTGGAATATGTGAATTGAAATCAAGTATTTTCTGAATATACATTAAATAATGAATTTAATAAAGAAAATGTTGTTGATTGAACATGCTAGTATATGAGTCAGTGGCTGAAAGTCCATATCCCGACATCAACAGGTAAAGTTTAAAACAGATGTATACCCTTTCTAAACCTACTGACGACGATATATACACTCAAGTGATATGAAAACGCAACACGGGAATTTCCGCTATATATTGTATATACTGCACACTTAATTGCACATAAAATTCCAAAGAAATCCCAAGATGTTTTTAAAAAAACAAGTTGCAGTTAACTAGAGAAAGGACACAACTGTGATGTTGTAGACGTTTTAATCACACTACACTTTGTAACAAGAACTTCATAAATGTTGAAGTTGCTCTTTGAAAAATTGAGCTAGTTCAGTACTGTATTTAACGTAAATAGTTTGCAAAATGTTGCATCCTAAGTTTGCTCACATGATTGAGCCAAACGCGTACTCTGTGAATAATGAAACATTGAAGGAATCCTATTTGCTGTATAATTTGTTGTTTTACTATTTTTTCCAAAAGGAAAGGTCTTACGTAGCCATGTACCATTCGATTAAAAGCAGCATATTGTACATACAATATATAGCGGAAATTCCCGTGTTGCGTTTTCATATCACTTGAGTGTGTATTACCAACTCATAATTAATTTTACTTATATTCAATCGCGAATATTTTAAGAACCCGTGAATAAACCTATACTTTTAAACAACACATATACAATTTATCGTTTGGGGGCAGAAACCTGTGGAATATTCTATATAAATTGTGTTATTGCTGCGTATTTTCAAGTCACAATACATTTTATTGTATTAACCGGGGCGAGGGTTAATCCGACTCTGTATATTGAAATTATACATTCTATGGACAGTTTACGTGTACAGTTAACTGTATACATAATGATAAATATTTCTTTTTTGTTTTTAATATTTTATTCAGACATCAAGAGTACATCACTTATCATATACAATTTGCAAATGAGAATATTTTATCTAAGAACGGTGTATGCTATCATGGTTATTATATCTAATGTTATGAGAAAGAAATACACATATATATATAGTTTTATTCAGATAATTCCAATGGGTCATAAGACCCGTGAGGATACAACAAATACATATAAACTTGACAGCGATAGTGAAATATATATACAACATTATACCAACAATTAACATAATCAACAGAAAAGTATTTATATGTATAAGGTAACAATTAATAATTTAGCAGTTAATGTTGTTGATATTTTGCTTTTACCGCAAAATATGCAGAGAAGGTGATTGAATTATCACTTTGAAACGCTAATATGTTAATGCACATCGTTATATTAATTTATATATAATATTAGATTTAACTAGCGTGATAAATGGGAAGCTTCTAACTAGTACACAAATGTATATACATAGTTTGTAATAAACAAATATACACTTATAACGTAAACATGCGACTATTGTAAATGTATTATTTATATACCATTGATTTTCTAATTGCAAAGGCTTTATATATAAAGACGCTAAGGTTTTGTTGTGTCTTTTCGTTTTCGCATTTGCAAAGTTCTAAACATTTGATCATGTTAGGTCTTTTCCAAAAATATTTACTTATGTTATGGTTTCTTATTTCATTAAACATGCAACATTCAATAACAAAGTGATATTCGTCTTCAAGTGTATTGCAGACGACGCATACACATATACAATTTATCGTTTGGGGCAGAAACCTGTGGAATATTCTATATAAATTGTGTTATTGCTGCGTATTTTCAAGTCACAATACATTTTATTGTATTAACCGGGGCGAGGGTTAATCCGACTCTGTATATTGAAATTATACATTCTATGGACAGTTTACGTGTACAGTTAACTGTATACATAATGATAAATATTTCTTTTTTGTTTTTAATATTTTATTCAGACATCAAGAGTACATCACTTATCATATACAATTTGCAAATGAGAATATTTTATCTAAGAACGGTGTATGCTATCATGGTTATTATATCTAATGTTATGAGAGAGAAATACACATATATATATAGTTTTATTCAGATAATTCAAATGGGTCATAAGACCCGTGAGGATACAACAAATACATATAAACTTGACAGCGATAGTGAAATATATATACAACATTATACCAACAATTAACATAATCAACAGAAAGTATTTATATTTATAAGGTAACAATTAATAATGTAGCAGTTAATGTTGTTGATATTTTGCTTTTACCGCAAAATATGCAGAGAAGGTGATTGAATTATCACTTTGAAACGCTAATATGTTAATGCACATCGTTATATTAATTTATATATAATATTAGATTTAACTAGCGTGATAAATGGGAAGCTTCTAACTAGTACACAAATGTATATACATAGTTTGTAATAAACAAATATACACTTATAACGTAAACATGCGACTATTGTAAATGTATTATTTATATACCATTGATTTTCTAATTGCAAAGGCTTTATATATAAAGACGCTAAGGTTTTGTTGTGTCTTTTCGTTTTCGCATTTGAAAAGTTCTAAACATTTGATCATGTTAGGTCTTTTCCAAAAATATTTACTTATGTTATGGGGTTTCTTATTTCATTAACATGCAACATTCAATAACAAAGTGATATTCGTCTTCAAGTGTATTGCAGACGACGCATATTCTTTCATGTATTGGTTTACTGACTGGTTTTTGCCATCTGCCAGCTTCTATTTCAAGGGTATGAGAGGACAACGTAACTTTGACATTGCCTGTCTAAACTTTGGTATGTTTACGAGTTTTAGATATGGCTTAAGATCAAATTATAAATCAACAATCAGTTTATAAAAAATTGCCCTACTAGAATTCTCTAACCTAGAATGCCAATTTTGAATGAAATTATCATTTATTCTTTGTTTTATACAGTATAAAAACAATTCCTTATTGCCAACCCCTTGAAATAACCATGCATGATAAAAACCAAGTGATTCTAACAAGTTTTTAAACAATTTTACCGAATTCTTTTTATTTGGATATATCTCAGAATCCACCATCATCATATTGTAAACATGTCGTATATACTTATTTTCATTAACGTTCAATATTTTTAGCCAATACGTAATTATTTTAATATATCTCTGCGTTACAAGATTCGTTCTTCCTAATTCGCCATAAATAAAATCGCGTTTTGTGTTGATCGTTTTACCTGTAATACTCGTTTGCAAAATTGTGTATGCACTCTTCTATATTTAATGCTGTTACAAATCCCCAAACCTCAGAGCCATAATTTAGAATAGGGACAATAAGTTTTTCGAACAAATCAAGTTTGTGCTGTACAGTGATATCTGTAAATTTGTATAGATATCTATTTAGTTTAAATATTGCTTTTTGAGCCTGACCAGCTAATGTACATTGTGTTTCATGGAAAGATCCACCTTGAGTAAAAAGAATTCCCAGGTATGAAAACGATTTAACAATTTCTATTAAATTATTATAATAGGTGAATCGAACATCTCCAGCTAATGGACCAGCCTTCCTAAAAAACATAACCTTTGTTTTCAATACATTTACTTTTAATTTCCAGCGCTTACAGTAATCAAGAAGAATGTCAAATCCTTTCTGTAAACCCTGTGCAGTTTCTGAAAAAATCACAATATCATCAGCATATAGCACAATACAAATTTTGATCATATCTACTCAGTGCCATCAAAACCTTTCAATATAAATTCTTCTTCTATGACATTTATAAAAATTGAAAAAAGTAATGGGGACAAACATTCACCTTGACGTACTCCTAAAACACATGTAATGTTTTCACTGAGCTTATTTGAAAGCTTCACTCGTGATTTTTTACATTTATACATAGACTTGATAATATCTAAAAGTTTACCCCTAATACCTAGTTTGATTAATTTCATCCATAAATTGTCTCTTACTACATAGTCAAACGCCTTTGTAAAATCAATAAAACCACAATACAACTGTTTGCCCGCATTTATCATATGAGTAATAATCCCATGCACAACACAAACATTATCTACAGTGCTCATATTTTTCCTGAAACCGGCCTGTGCTTCAATATAAACATTGTAACTTTCCGACCAATCATTTAATCGATTGTTCAGCATACGAGTAAATGTTTTCCCTAAAGTATTTAACAAAGTAATACCTCTATAGTTCTCAGGATTAGTAAGACTACCTTTTTTATGTAATGGTATTATGTAACCGTCTGACCATATTTCCGGAAAATATCCGGTTTCAAAAACTTTGTTAAACAATGGTAAAGGTATAGGAATAAATGTGTGTTGACCGTGTACAAAGAATTCATTTAATAATCCATCCAGTCCAGAACTACGACCATTTTTAAGTTGGGAAATTGCTTTCAGTACATCTGTATGACTTATTTCAATATTCAGCTCTTCAAAAATAATTTGGAATTCGTTATTAACATACTTTTCATTAAAGTCTATTATATCATCATCTGGCGTAAAATATGGATCGCTTGGATTATTGATACATTTGAAATATTGTTCAAATACAGATATACTAACATTAGGCGATTAAATGCCGGTTAATTCTTTCAACATCTTCCAGTACAACTTTGCATTTTTAAAACAACTTTTCTCTAATCTGTCTGTTACTTCAGAATCTTAAGTGATTCTACATTTTCTAGTTAAATTTTTATACTCAGATCTTGACCTTATTAATTTAACCTGTTAACATCATCTCTGCACTCCCTGTATTTATTTAGACTGCTCATAAAACATCTCCTTTTCTCATCGCAATCACCATTAAACCATGGGTTAGCTATTCTATTATTAAATGTTTGGTTTGTATCATTGCGAAATAGTGTCTTCTTAAATAAAGGATCAGCAACGCTTTCAATAACATTTACAAATTCGGTAACTACAGTATTAATATCGTTTTCATTGACGCTATTATTTATATTCACCTTTAATGCATTCAACTGGGATACAACATGGTCTGAATCCAGGGATGTTTCAAAATCATCTATAGATTCACTATTCCATACATATTTGCTATCTAAAAAATTACAATCCGTTTCAGAACTTTTATCTTTATTTTCAATATTTTCATCATTATCAACTTCACTTTCTGAAACAAATTTAATAATACAATGATCTGTTAAAATATTCGGATCTTCAACAAAAGTGTGTTTAAAAAAAAAAAAAAAAAAAAACTTTCATAGATCATGTTTAATACTAATTTTGAAGAAAATATTATATGTGTAAAAGTACAATAAATTGGCGTTAGTGACCATTATCCAATTGTCTGTACTCGTAAATTAAATTTTAAAGAGAAAAAAAAATACTCATCAATCTATTAAGTATCGGTCTTTTTAAACTTTTGTTGAGGAAAACTTTATTAACGATCTTAAAAGTATATCATGGAGCATACATAAAAGTTATACAGATGCAAATGACTTACTTAACACCTGGGTGACTACTTTTTCAAGTGTTATTGATAAGCATGTGCCGCTTAGAATACATAGGGTTACAAAGCTCCAACAACCTGATTGGCTTAATTCTGCTATTTTAGATGCAATAAAGGAAAGAGATAAATGTAAAGCAAAAAATGATGCTCAAAATTGCAGAATTTTAAGAAATAAAGTATGTAATTTAATTAAAGAATCTAAGAAGTCCTCTTATGAAAGAAAAATTGAAGAAGGCAAATCAGATCCAAAGTCAATATGGAAAATATGTAAAGAGCACGGTGCCTCCACAAAAACTTCGCAAAAAGGAAATTCTGTAAATTGGATCAATAAAAACAGTGAAGAAATAACAGATAATTTTGAAATGGAAAGTGAGTTTAATATTTTTTTTGTAAATATAGCTGCAAATGTTTCAAACTCAGACTTTACAAAAGTAAAGCAATTTGTAAATCGCAAAGTTCCAGACAAAATGTATTTTAACATTGCTCTCATAACAGAAGAACAAACTCGTAAAATGCTTCTCAGCCTAGATACATCCAACTCCACGGGACTTGACCAAATTGGTACTAAATTACTAAAATTATAAGCCAATGTAATATCAAAAAGTATTACATATATTACTAATTGAAGTATAAGACAGGGAATTTTCCCACATACGTGGAAAGCTGCTAAGGTTAATCCCTTATTCAAATCAGATGCATCTGATAATGTAAACAACTACAGACCAATTTCAATTTTACCAACTCTTTCCAAGTTGATTGAAAAACATGTGCACAACTCATTTTTTGAGTGTTTTAATTATTATAAATTACTAGGTAAATCTCAAAGTGGGTTTAGAAAAAGCCACAGCTGCGAAACGGCTTTAGCTCATATGATTGACAAGTGGTTAAAAGGATTAAATGAAGGTAAATTTGTTGGTGTAATAATGGTTGATTTTAGGAAAGCATTTGACTTAGTGGATCATAACATTCTTTTAAAAAAAATGCAGATCTATAAATGTAGTGACACTACAGTTAAGTGGTTTAAATCTTATCTAACAGATAGGAAATAAAATGTTTCCCTAAATGGGGTTCACTCTGATAAACAGTTAAGTACATGTGGTGTACCACAAGGCTCTATTTTAGGACCTCTCCTATTCTTATTATTCATAAATGACCTTCCTATATGTCTTGATGGTACTGTATCTAATACAGACATGTATGCGGATGATACCACTGTCTACGATGTTAACACATCAAAAACAGTAATTGAGCAACATCTTCAAACTGCTTTAAATACCCTCAATGCTTGGTGACTAAATAATGATATGGTTTTAAACACAGAAAAAACTAAAGTGCTCTTAGTTACTACACCTCAAAAGCGTGCAAGACTTGTTAATAACAAATTATCATTCACATATAATAACATTGAACTGCAACTTACAACAGGCGATAAAATTCCCGGAATGCATATAGATGAACACTTGAAGTGGGATAATCACATTATGTATATTCGTAAGAAAATATCAACCAACATCTGGCTACTGTCAAGAATAAAATCATATATTCCTTTAAATTACCGGATAATATTTTATAAGGCATATGTTCAACCTCATCTAGATTACTGTAATATAATATGGGGAAATACAAAGAAAGCTAACAAAAACTGTTATTACGTTTGCAGAGGAGAACATGTCGTACTGTTTTATGCGACCAATATACCACACTAAATGAAGCACTGGTTATTATTAATTCGCTTAATATCGAGCAAAGGATATATCTCCAAAAGGCAAAATGTATGTATAGAGTATCAAAACATGCAGTCCCGTCATATATTTGTGATATGTTTCATCCTACTGTTATCTCGCAGAGAAATCTACGATCTGCTTACGAATTAAATTATATAACTCCAAGACCAAACAAAGAACTATTTAAAGGGTGTATGTCCTACGCTTGAACAATTGTGTGGAATAGCATTCCTTCATATATTAGAGAATGTACTTCTTTAAAAACCTTTGCATCTAACTGCGTTAAATGGCTGAAAACACAATCATAATGTAATTATTGTAAAAGTATTGTTATGTTTGGCAGTTTTAGATAATTATTGACATCTTGTGTACTGTGTGATACTTTATTATGCACACCACCACATCAAACCGTGTATATAATTATGTACATATATTAAGAATGATGTGTACATGGTTGTAAATGTGTGTGCATGTGTGTGTATTTGCATGTATGTGTGCGCAATAATGTAAAGGAAATATCACAGTTTTGTTATATATGTTTTACATTGTACATGTATATGTATGACTTTGCAGAGGGCCCCAAGGGAGATTAGTGTTGGCTAATTGGGTCACCCTCTATAAATAAAGACATTCATTCATTCATTCATTCATTCAAAACAGAGTAATAAGAGATTTGTATTGTATTTTATTGTTCAAGCGTATGTTTAAGAAAACTTCACTGGTGATCGGGAATATTGACATGTTTATATGCGTGTATATAGGTATTAATATACATTCATTGTTTTCATTTTTACTAATTCCCCAATGTCAAGATCGCGATGTAATATTAATAATTCATAATTTTAACTGAAACATATTTTGCTTGTCTATTTAATTTTCACTTCTCTCATGGTGTCTTTAGAAGTGCCTGATTCTCTTATCTCTACAATGGCATTTCCCTGCATATATTTATAGGTTTAAAATATAGTATTGGTGCGATATAATCAAAATTAGGTAATATGCAGAACAATTTGCTTCAATAATTGTATTCAATTATCTTAGTACTCGTTCATTATGAGATTTTATCACATACTTCCATATAAATACGTTGTTTTAAAATATACGATATGACATAGACTTAGGTAGTCATATCAATCAGGATGTAGTTGAGCTGTCATATTTGACCATAACTCTACGGAAATGACTTGATTAGTATTTAAATGAGGATGAAATAAAATGGATGATAGATAGATAAAAGTCAAATAAGAAATAAGTAAGGCATAATACACGGACCACAAAGATAGTTTAACAACTTTATAATAAACTCAATTATATGGAATCATTCGTGGATAAAATAACCACTTGTGATCATTCATTTTCTGAATTAGACAATTTCAAAGTCAATGACATTCATTTTAAATCAAATTTCGGGGAAAAAATGTCGTTTATATCTACACAAGTTTACGCGACAGATGCCGTGCATGAACACATAACAATGGGATTCCATTTATTAATTCTCCCTGGAAAAAAAGCGCAGTATATTAGTTGAATTTGGCAGTTCAACAAAGTCATTGCTGAAGTATATGATAAATAGAATAAAAAATATGTATTTTCATATCACACCCTATATCAGGCCCTCGACCCATATCAGCCCTCGAGCTAAAGCTCTCAGCGCGAGGGCTGATATGGCGTCTCAGGCATGATATAGGGTGTGGTATGAAAATACCCATTTATTATTCTCTTTCAATTGTGAACAAAATAGATGGATAGTTTTTTGTTAATTGCAGTTAAAATGTCAGCATGATACCTTTATTCTATAAATAAAACATCATTTTTTGTTTGTTCTGTAAAAAAGCTAGTTTTAATTATCGTGTCGTATGATTATGAATATTCAACTATAAAGTATCTAAGAAACCCAGAGTCTTCCCCAGCCATTTATGGCGTAGCGGCGCCGCGATCCCTTACTTTTGAAACAGACATGCCGCGATCCTTAATTTGACCGCGACCCTTTAAAACTGTGCCGCGATCCCTTAAAAATGGGTCAAAACATTCATTTCCCAGTGATATATCTGACCAAATAACGCCTTGAGGCATAAACTCCTGACAAGCATAGGTCCTTAGCTCCTGATTGGAGTGTTTTCATAAGGATTAGAGGGGCAGAGGCGTTAATTACCTCCGCGATAAGGCTCTAATTCAAGAATTCAACCATGCGTACATGACCTGTACACTTATTACGTCATCAAACGTGAAAACAATTTACTTATGTTATACTTTATTGTAGCGTTAATGTGCTCCATCCATTTTACAGCGATTTTAAATAGATAATGATGAGAAAATAATCTCACAAACGCAAATTATTCGATAACCACATAAAAGTATAAGAATCTCGAGGTAGCAGATTATAAATTTAGGTTACTTCCGGTTTTGATATTGCTTCTGTGTTTCAAACTAAACCGATTAATTATGAAATGTATTATATACCTTTATATATATATATATATGAATTCTTCAAGGCTAGACGAATGCAACCTACACGAAACATTATATTATAAAACATGAACTGTTTAAAGTGGCACTCTGCAATAATGATTTTTAAAAATATCGCACATTGTTATTTCTTTCTACCCGAGTTTAATATAATTATACAAATGATCATATTTAATGTCTTTTTAAAACAGTTCAAAACCTGTTATTTTAGTATGGTGCATCAATTAATTCGTAATACATCATGCACATCTTCTTTTTTGTTTGTAAAGAAATCTAGTCCCAAAACCTGACGTCATGAGACTTCCGGTCTAGATTTCTTAAAAAATGAATTAAAGAAAAGTTATGAAATTACCAATATTAGCACCTCTGCGATATCTACACACGACGCTTGCGTTGTAATAAACTGTGAGTTTATTGCCAAGTTTAAAACAGCCAACAATGGCGCGTAACCATAGTCAGGAAATAACTTCTTCGAGCCTTTTATTTTATATATCCAGCATAAGTTCTTTTGGTGGTTTATGGTTCGTTTAATTTATTTCATCAAGATAATGTAACAATAATATATTTGAACAATTCTGAAAAAAAATATTAAAATGTATTCCTTTCAATTGATATTACGTTTTTGTTTTTTTAAAACAATGACTTTATGGTCAAATGATTTTTAAGTCAATGCATTAAAAATGCCATCATCTGTTTTAAAACTGAAACTAAAAAATGTTGTAGAAATACATGAATATAAAAAAGTATTTTCCATTTGTGGTGTTTTGTTATAGCATTGGTTAGTTAAATACGTAATCAGACTCGGGAATTTCCACTATATCTTGTATATACTGCACACTTAATTCACATACTATTCCAAAGAAATTCAAAGTTGTTGTGTAAACAAAACGTTGCAGTTAGTTAGAGAAAGGATACTACTGTGATGTTGTAGAAGTTTTTATCGCAGTACACTTTGTAAACTCATAAATGTTGAAGTTTCTCTTTGAACAATTGAGCCATTTTAGTAATGTATTTAATGAATAGTTTGCAAAAATGTGCATCCTTTGCAGAGTGTTGTTTAAGACGTTTTTCCGAACGGAAATTTCTTACGTAGCCATGTACCATTCGATTAACAGCAGTACATACAATATATAGCGGAAATTCCCGAGTTGCGTTTCTTTTTCGTTTCAGTATATATTTATGATAAATGATCATTGACCATGTGGACTGACCAAACGATAAGCCAATCCATGGACTCGTCACATTTGAATGGTTTCCCCAAAGTAATCTAAAGTTAATAGTGTTAAAATTGCATCGTTACACCGAATATATTTTGTTTTATTACGCATTTAGATTACTGTCTAAATACATAAACTTATGGTGAACTAAGACGAACAAATTTAATCTCAGAATTTTATTAAATTGTATGCAAGCAGGTTTATAGTAAAAATGCTACTGGATAAATAGATCGAGACGCTGATTTCAGTGCTTGATACACATTTCAAGTGTGTCCCTTTAAAGAAATGTGGATAAAAAAACAACCGAGCACTATTTCTGGTTCACGAAAACAGACTTATGAAACGTCTTATTGTTTATACGACACGGTATTAATAACAACGCACGTTATAGCTACCACGCGTGTACATAAGACTAACGCTTACACATATTTTACCTTACATGTAAGTATGTGATACAAACTGAAATACTTAAAACCTACACGTACATTCGTTGTAGTTAATATGAAAAATTGCATGTGTTAGAAATGACGTAAAACACCATACAAACAAAACAAAGACATTATGAACATTATGTTGATTACACGTAAGGGCCCATATACACAGGGCTGCGACCTTTGTGCCACATTTAAGCGACCAAAAAATGGCCAGGACGCTCAATGGTCACCTAAACCCAGAAAATCATGTTTCTATGTAACTGCTCCAGCGATCCTTGTGTCTTCCTTGAACCACCAAATATTCGGGCATTTTCATGGCGATCTACGAACGACCTATGCGTCCACTGAGCCACCTGCCTGCCTCCCCTGTGCTTCCCCTGTGCAACTTACGGCAACCAACGCAATTATAGTCTACATAGGCGACCCCCGAGCAATGTTTGGGCAACCATTGAGCCTCCTCTGTGCCTCCTCTGTGCCATCATCGGCGACCAACGGCAACTAACGGCGATCACTGGACGACCATTCAGCCAAAAAAAATTGCAGCAGAACGCATCTATTACCTGGCGACCATTGGGCGACAACTGTGCCTCCATTCTGCAACCACGGTAATGCTTATGCCTCCTTTGAGCCACCTTTGAGCAACCAACCTCCTCGGCGACCTTTGTGCGACTGTTTTGAACATGTTCAAAAATTCACGGCGACCATGGCGTCCATGGCGATGTCTGAACCTCCTGTGTACCACCTTTGAACGACCTAGGCAACCATTCTGCCTCCTTTGAGCCTCCAACGACGACCTGGCAAATTGTATGGTCGCACCCGGAAGGCACAAAGGTCGCCATCCTGTGTAAAGGCCCCATAATGTACATAAAACGAGATACGGTTCCTTACATTTCAATCTGATATTCAAGTTGCCACAAACCGCAAAGCGGTTGAATGTTCTTTCAAGAAGGTCAACCAAAATCTAAATTGCCAATTGAAGTTTAATTTAATGCAGCCTACACATTCATATCAACCAATTCTGTTAATTTCCATGTATATCTGTTGGATCGTACCGACGAAGCGTGGCAACATACTATTTTAAGTTCGCTGTGTATTGTGCTGTATTGTAAATGGTACGTTACAGTAACAGCAACTGCGAATTTCTGATAAAAACAACAACAACAGAAATGAATTGTTTGTAAGTTTTTAAACATAGTTTATAGTTTGTTTTTGTTCCCATATAATCATGATAATCTGAACGAAGTAAACATAAGTGAATCCACTTTTGTAACATCAAGATCGCGTAATCGTCAATAAATTAGCAAGCTATCGTGCAGTGATAATTGGAGAAATACACATAATAAAACAATATTCTATTTCTCTCCCATTAATTTTTCTTCATATAGATTAACTTGTATTTGTTCAGTCATTAATATTAATTATAATATTAGTATATAACAAATAGTTTTGGAACGTAATTAACTGTTAAAATACCAATAATATATTATATTTATGTAATACATTGCGTACGTACACTATATCAACAAGTACGCAGGCGCAAGCTAACACGACAGGGTCCCCACAGGCTGACGTAAACGTGTACATGACAGAAACACTGTATACATGATTCTTAGCTGTACGCATTCAAGTTCTACAAGCACGGGCATGTGACAATTACCGAACATCCGCGATACTTAAACGAACAATCTTGATTAGTTAACATGCACGTACGATATACTAACACGTGCGTATGTGATAGATAACTCGAAAGTATATGAAAGTAAGTATGAAACTAACATGTTCCGACGCGATTCTAACCCGTATGTACTTGATACGCATGTTACTGGGCTTATATTACGGTAGCATAGCGTACGGCTGTTACAGTCACATCGACACGTGTCAGTATTACTAACGTTCGCGTTAGCTGTCACTTTCGAACGTATATGTGAGCATCATCATCATATGATCTTGCTATTTGTTTTAATTTATATTTCATATAAATCATATTTCATATTTTAATATGAAATAGTTCATATCCATTAAACATATTTAACATAAACAAGTAAGTTAACATAAACAAGTTCGCTACTTAACGACTTAACGGATCAACTTGGCCATTTGAGTAAAGTAGAATACTGTTGACATAGTTTGCACGTGTATTTACAAGAATTTGCGTATAGTCTTTTTCAGAAACCAGAAACTTAAGGAAGAAGAGACAGGTGGATCTTTATACACATCACATAACGATTCTCCTAAGCATATGCCACTGATGAAACAGAGCGCACATGTTTTTTTAATTATGTATTGCATTATGTTAAATTTTATATTTCGACTTGTTTGATGTTCACATTGCTGCTGCTACTACTACTGCTGCTACTACTGTTACTGCTGCTAATGCAACTACTGCTGCTTCTGCTACTACTACTACTACTTCTACTACTACTACTACTACTACTACTGATGTTGCTTTGCTGCTACTACTACTGCTAATGCTGCTGTTCTGCTGCAGCTACTACTATTACTACTGCTGCTGCTGCTGCTGCAGCTTCTACTACTGCTGCTGCTGCTACTAATACAACTACTGCTACTGCTACTATTTCTACTACTACAAATATTATTATCATTAGTAGTTATGGTATTAGTAGCAGTAGTAGTAGCAGTTCTGAAAGTAGTAGTAGTAGCAGTAGTAGTGTAGCAGCAGGAGCAGTTGTTTAAGGTATAGTATTATCATCAACGAAAGCCGTAGTAGTAGATGTAGTAGTTATTGTTTTGGTATTTATATGCACTCGTTCTCCAGCGTATTACGCTCCTAAATGTCGCGCAATATTGTTACGCTGAATAACACATGCATATATCCCCATACACAACTAATAACCTATAATTTTTCAAAAAAATATATCACTTTTAAGTTAGAGAGATGTCTCTTTAACTTCAGGATGAATCTCTTTTTAACGAGATATCTCTGTTCTTTGAGAGATATCTGTTTTTAAGAGATATCTCTCGCTCTGATGATATATCTTATTTTGTAATGGAGATATCTCTGGCCTAAAGAGATATCTCTTAGTGATACATATATATCTCTTTAACTTACATAAATATCTCTGAAAACAAGATATCTCTCTTTGCGAAGTACAAAATTGAGATATAGGGTCCTATAGAAACCACAGCGTCCGAGCGCAATGGCATCGTAGGTCCAAACTGTACTGCAAACAAGGACTTGACAATACAATGAAAGAAACAAAAAAAAAACAGAAAGGGTTGTGAAGACAGGGTTACCGACTTGGAACGGTCAGTAGGCAATAAGGCCTACTGGTTAGCTTGAATCGATTTTATATGCGCACAATCCTCGCTATTATCCTATCTACTTTACTGGTGTCAGAAGTGAAACGAACGTCACGCCTGAAGGGAAATACATGCTGAAAGGGTGCTCCCATAGCGTTGTGAATTTCACAACGCGCTGAGCGTCTGAGCGGATTTCGCTCAGGCACTCTTCAGCGTGGTACCGTCGGCGGTAATCAATAGGATATGGTATCCTAGGAAGCGTTTTTACTTGTCCGGGAGTATATGCCCCCGTAAAAGTGAATTAAAGAGTACTTTTGGGTGGGGACGCGAAAGAGCGCTACTGCGCATGCGTGAACAAATGTCTAACAGGAAGTAAGCCATTGAGTTCCGGTGTAAACATTGAAATTGCAGTGGGAGATCCATTGCAGTTTCAGTGGGCAGAGCCTCTTGTGAACATTGTCAAACGTGTTTACGTTTGATAGTGCGAAAGTACCAAACGTGTCTACGTTTGAGTATTTGGAATATTTGAAAGATCATTGTATATCACTGTATTATGGTGTATTAACCAAACGTGTCTACGTTTGAGTATTGATAATATTTATAAATAACTAAAATATGTAATAATTAAATATGTCGGCGGATGACAGCCTTAACGTAAGACCATGGATCAGGGTCAATTTTGCATCGGTCAGTGAATTGATGCTGATTGATGGCGTGGGTGAGAAAGTGGCAGCTGCCGTGGTAGCTGTACGGGAAGCACAGGGGGATCTCACTCAAGGTGAGTGGGAAGTAATTACCAGGCGACGGGTAAATCTAGAGCGGGGCCTGTCCTAGATTTCACTGCTAGGGTCCCAATAAAACAGGAGGTGGTCCAGTTAGACGCCTAGGAGCAGGGGGACGTTGATGGGGAGTTGCAAAGGGGAATTAGAAGGGGACTCCCATTCGGATGCATCCTTTTATAATGATGTTCACAGGCAGGTTAGTCTGTAGGACGGTAGCCAACAATTGTCGGAAACACCACACCCTGGGGGGAATCCCCCAGGGGGTGCCTCAGTGGCCGCCCCCTGTGGCTCATGGGGGACAGAGTAACCATAATGAGGACATGATCCAACAGTTACCGGCAACACCACGCTCGGGGAGAAACACCCCTATGGCCGCCCCTATGATTTGTAGGGGACATGACCCTCATACAGACACAGAGAGTCTACCCACCCCACTTACCCATATACCCCAACAGCTGCCATCAGTACCACGTCCGTGGGGGAGGGGAAGGAGCACCCCTGTGACCACCCAAGTGCATACGGGGGACAGGGAAATTACTGTTATCAATTTCCAGAGTATTCTTCGGTACATTACCCGCCCCCCCCCCCCCCCCCAACTACTTCAATAGCTTCTATAAAGGATGCAAAGCCTCCCAAGTTAGGGGCAACAGCCCCATATGAGACCCCGAGCAAGGCGGATCTTGAAAGCATGAAAGACATGCTTAACAAAATGGGCCATCTTGTGGGTGTGAAGGTGGAGGACTTTCCGCTGGCCCAACCTACCACTCTGGGGCCGGTTGTTGAAGCGACGCCGTCTCCAACAGTCACAACCATGGGAGACTCCACAACCGTGGCTATGCTGCCTCTTGCTCGTCTTCGTCATCATCAACCGAAGGGGGGATGATAAGAGCTCTGAAGACGAGTGGCACCGCCGGAAGAAGAGGGGTAAAGCCCGGGGATCTAGGGTGGGGGGTACGAGCCCCAAAGTTGAAAAGTCTACTCATAGCCGGAAGGGCAAGGGAGCGTCCCCATCGCCAAGTGGTAGAGCGAGCTGCTCACCATCGCGAAGCGGCAAGACGCGTCGCTCCCCGTAGCCGGGGAAGTCGGATTCTGAGGATAATGCCCCAGAGAGGCCCCGGAAGTGCAAGACATACAAGCGGGGGATGTCTCCTACATACAAACATGGCGGATCTCGCGAATGGGATCCCATTAAGTCACTCCCGAAGGCTCTTATATATGACGGGATAACCGAGTGGCTGGTATTCAAGCAGCGCTATACCAGCTACTCTAAGAGGAAGGGATGGTCGAAATCCCAACGTATGGAATGCCTGAGCTGGTCCCTGACTGGTAAAGCGGCAGAGTATTGCGCGCTCTTGAAAGAGCGTTTCCCAGGGACCACCTTGTCGTACCATCTGTTGTTAGCCCAGTTGGATAGCCGGTTCGGTGGCAAGTAACTTGCGGTCACCGCGCAGGCAAGGTTCCAGCAAGCTGTGCAGCCCAGGAAGAGTCATTAATGGACTGGTCCGACCGGGTGCTGACGTTGGCCAACACGGCATTTGTTGATTTACCCATCACATACGCTACCCAGCAGGCGTTGACACGGTTCTGTCAGGGACTGGCAGACCACGACGCCGCCATAGGGTCGGGCTCGAACAGCCTGAGAGGGTCGAAAACGATAGAGAGGGTGAGGTGTCACCAACACATGACACACGCTGTGTATGGGAATCCCCGTAAAGACGATCAGGACACCCCAGTAGTGATTTCGGCGGTTCAGGAGGCGGAGCCCCAGTCGGCCAGTAGGGTGGACAGTGTGCTAGCCAATATGCAACAAGAGCTAGCCACACTGACACGGAAGTTTCACTCGCTGGGTAGTGACCCGAAATCGACCCAGGGGCCGTCTGCTCCACATTTAAAGCAGCCCTAACACCCACCACCCCCACCCACCAATCAGAGGCAAACTAATAAATCAGCATGTTTTGGGTGTGGAGTAGGTGGGTCAAGCGTTTCGACTCCGGCTGCGACCTTGTCTCTATCTTTACCTAGTCATGACTACCGGTCGTTGCAAGGTCTGCATACAGTAAGGAAGGGGCCGGCGCCTCTAGGTCGGGGAATGACTGTGGAGGGACTGGGGCCATGCCCATTGGAGATCGCGGATGTAAATCTGCGCATTAGTGTCGAGGCATTATCAGGGGAGGATCAGTCGAGTAGGCAGGTGGAGTCCACTGGTCCCGCAGGCCGAGGGTTGTCCCCAAAGGGTCAGGGTGCGAAACGGGCTCAGCCTCTACTACACGTAAAGTCAAGGCCAGGAGCTGCAGGTAGCCACCCGGGCCAGAGGGTAGACTCGGAGGTGTCCGGTCCCGGTCGGAATTCAAAGCAACGGCGGGATCTCCGCCGGACTGCTGCAGAACGGTGCCTTCTCGGGTGTGGTGAAGGATAGGGGGAGTTTGCCAAACTCCATGCATTAAATGGCATCTCCCCGTGATCTTTGATGACAGCCACGAGTCCTTGGAGACCAAAGGCTAAGGGTGGGGGCCCTCAGATTCATTGCGGACCGACTACTCGGGGGCCTTGGCTCCCTGGAGGACTTTTTGCTGTACGTCGAGGGGACCGAGCTTTTCTCGGCCCTCTCCGGGCGACAAGTCACAGGGAGGCAGGAGGCTGCCATGAGGGCGGTGTGTGAGTACCTTGGGGCGGACGCCCCAGGGGAATTCAAGATATCGCCACCAAACTCTCCAGCACCCACGAGAACAAGCCCAGCCGCAACAGCTACATGGTATGCAAGAGGGGATAGCGGCCCGAGGTCCGGAGTCAGTTATGGTTGTCCAAACTGAACTCCCGGAGGCGTTCGACAGCCATTTTCACCTGGACAGGTGTGAAAACGTATTGAACGCACCTCGGGGAGGCTATCCCAGTGTCCTCAGTGCCCTTCAGCCCGAGGAACAGACCAGGGTCCGGGTGATTGGTGCTGTGGCCAATTACTGTGACCCGGGTCGGTACCCTTCGGGCCAGCAAGTGGAAGAACTGAGGGGACAAGGGGTGTACACCACTATCGGTATATATCCGAAGCATGCTGTTATGTATGATGAGGGGTCCCTGGTCGAGGCTCTCAACCTACCCGGGGTAGTTGGTCTCGGGGAGGTGGGACTGGATTACACAGTCCCACTGGGGGACAGGTCTCGGCAAGTGCAGGTGCTTGGCCGGGTTCTGGGTTTTGCAACGCCGGAGCTCGTCTTGGTATTGCACTGTCGTGGCCAAGAGAATGCCCCAGGTGGCGAAGCCTCGGCCTTGGTGCGGTTAATGAGGAAGGCGCTCCTGCAAAGTGATTAAAGGATGCACTTCCATTGTTTCACCAGCAGCCTGGAGGAGGTCCAGCAATGGACTCGAAGTTTCCCGAACGCATATTTCGGGTTCACCAGGTTGGTGGAGAACTTTGGAGAGGCACAGTTGGCCGCGTTGCGGGGGGTTCCTGGGATCGTCTGCTCCTGGAAACGGATGCTCCGTATTTCCAGTTCCAGGGGCATCGGTATTTGACACCGGCTTTTCTAGGTCAGACGGCGATGGCGGTGGCCCAACATCTGGGTGTCCCGACCGATCGTTTGCTGAGATGGACGGTTGAGAATGCTCGGCGGTTGTACCTCCGGGTGTAGGTCACCCGGGTGGTGTGGGTGGGGTGGGGGGGGGGGAAACAGGCGATAATGGGGTGTGTAATCTCTCGTCAGAGGGTCCGGACGGTTAGTAAAGGGGAGGGTTCGTTTGTACGGTCGTCTCGGACTCCTCAAAGTCTCTGAAGGCCAGAGTTGTGGGAGGGTTCCCGCATCTCTGCACCTGAGGGGGTCTGCAGGTTTGGTTAGAGACATCCCAAATTTTGGTGTTGTATCCTAACCCCAATAAGAGGGGGGAGGGGGGTGGGTGGGGAATGGTTAATTTATCAGCGAATTTAAGGAAGATCATCGGGCTGGAAGTATTTTATATGGGAAAACAGTCTACTCACAAACATATGGAAGGATCCAGTTTGGTTACCAGGGTTCAGGTGAAATAGTGCGGATAAGGATTAAGCTCGGTTACCAGGGGAAACTAAGGATCTTTTAAACTCGGTTACCAGGGTTATCTGTAGAGGGGATTTATTAACGGGATATTATCATTATTGTTTTGGGCATACTATATTGAATTATTGGGAGGCACCTCCGCGGCCGAGTGGGGGGTGTCACACAGGCTCCGGTGGGCAGGGTCGGGGGAGGTTCCCTCATCACCTCGGGGGTCATGTTGGTGGTGGGTGTTTAAGTCAGGCTTTTGCCCGGGTCCAGGGGTGGGGACGTAAGAACCGAATACCCTTTTTATAAAGTGGTGGGGAGTGTAGTCAATGTACATGGGGTACTACTAGGTTCTTGCGGGTAGATTCCCTGGTGATTTGGATAATTAGTAGTTTCCCGCCAGCTGATCTCACATGACTCCAGCTAGACTTCACGTGACCCAGTCCAAGCTCCTGATTGGTAGCGGCTCGACGAGGAGGCGGTCTCTCTAAGTCAAGTGGCCATTGTGCATCATTGATGTGGACAGCAGAACGAACAATTACTGTGATTATACGGATATATTATACTGGATACATATATTAGTGCCTGACAAGACCTATAATGGACAGGTAGGAACATTTTACTGGTGTCAGAAACCACGTTCTTGCTGGTAAGAGCTCAAATAATGTTAAACATAATTCGATACACTGTACAATTTTCTCCGTACGCGCTTTATTAATATGTTTAGACTCAAAACACAGTTTGTTGTTATTTGGTTCTACTGCGGCAAAAGACGAGGAAATTTCCTTATTCCTCGTTTTGACATGGATATCTACAAAAGACTCAAAACACAGCTTGTTGTTACTGGGCACTACTGCTGCAAACCGAGGAAATTTCCTCGTTCTTTCATGGAAAGGATTTACACATGACTCAAAACACTGTTTGTTATCACTTTTCCTGGGTACTACAGAGGCAAAACGAGGAAATTTCCTCGTTTTTACATGGATAGGATCTACAATAGACTCAAAACACAGCTTGCTGTTACTGGGCACTACTGCTGCAAAACGAGGAAATTTCCTCGTTCTTTCATGGATAGGATTTACACATGACTCAAAACACCGGTTGTTATCACTTTTAGTGGGCACTACTGAGGCAAAACGAGGAAATTTCCCCGCCTGTTGTAGATGTAGTTTAATTTGATTTTGTTTGTTCATTGTACATACCTTTTAATAATAAAGATTGATACTATATATTGTTTTACGTTGTATATTAAAATGAAAATGCGAGGAAATTTCCACGCTCGTATCAATGTGGCCTCTGCATGGAGCACATTTTAGCTCTTGGGTAGCACGTTTTGTTGCAAACTGAAAATTGGGCGGTGTTTATTTGCATTTTTACCCTATATAAAATGCTCATTTATATAGTTGAAAAGGGATTTTATTGGCAAGTCCCTTTTTATTCTGGCGCCTCTTATGTGTATTTGAATAATACTGGAGTATGTGTTGTTGAATAATACTGCAGTTCGGTATGTGTTGTTGAATAACGCTGCAGTAATTGCTGCAGTAATTATTGTCAATATAATAATGTAGTATAAGTTGTGGAATAATACTGGAGTATGTGTTATTGAATAACACTGGAGTATGTGATGTTGAATAATACTGGAGTATGTGTTGTTGAATAGCACTGCAGTAATTGTTGTGAATATACTAATGCAGTATGTGTTGTTGAATAATACTGGTGTATGTGTATTTGAATATTACTGGAGTATGTGTTGTTGAATAGCACTGGAGTAATTGTTGTTGAATAAACCTGCAGTAATTGTTGTCAATATAATAATGTAGTATGTGTTGCTGAATAACACTTGAGTATATGTTGTTGAATAATATAATGAAGTATTTGTTGTTGAATAACACAGCTGTAATTGCCTTCAATATAATAATATAGCATGTGTTGTTGAATAATACTGCAGCAATTGTTGTCAATATATTAATGTATCATGTGTTGTTGAATAATACTGGAGTATGTGTTGTTGAATAACATTTCTTTAGTTGTTGTCAACATAATAATGTAGTATGAGTTGTTGAATAACACTGCAGTATGTGTTGTTGAATAACACTGCAGTAATTGTTGTGGATATAATAATGTAGTAAGAGTTGTTCAATAACATTTGAGTATGTCTTGATGAATAACACTGTAGTAATTGTTGTCGATATAATAATGTAGTATGAGTTGTTGAAAAACACTGGTGTATGTCTTGTTGTAATAACACTGCAGTAATTGTTGTTGATATAAGAATGTAGTAAGTGTTGTTGAATAATACTGGAGTATGTGTTGCTGAATAACACTGCAGTAATTGTTGTCAATATAATAATGTATTATGTGTTGTTGAATAAAACGTGAGTTTCTGTTGTTGAATAACACTGCTGTAATTGTTGTCTATATAATAAAGTAGTATGTGCTGTTGAATAACACTGGAGTAGGTGTTGTTGAATAACACTGCAGTAATTGCTGTCAATATGATAATGTAGTAAGTGTTGTTGAATAATATTGTAGTATGTGTTGTTGAATAACACTGCAGTAATTGTTGTTGAATAACACTGCAGTAATTGCTGTCAATATGATAATGTAGTAAGTGTTGTTGAATAATATTGTAGTATGTGTTGTTGAATAACACTGCAGTAATTGTTGTTGAATAACACTGCAGTAATTGCTGTCAATATGATAATGTAGTAAGTGTTGTTGAATAATATTGTAGTATGTGTTGTTGAATAACACTGGAGTATTTGTTGTTGAATAACACTGCTTTTATTGTTTTCAACATAATACAGTAATATGTGTTGTTAAATAACACTGCAGTAATTGTTGTCGATATAATAGTGTATTTTGTATCATCCTACTTTCGTTTGTACACTATTATGTTTTTAAAATAAATTGCCGCTTTGAAATAAAAACAATCACATGTGGCATTCTAGACCATAATTAATTTGCTAACCATTATTATTACACACACACAAATAGAAATTATGCGTTAAGGTTTAGCAAAATCACCGTCACATTGGGCTTTACTGTCATATTATTTCATCAAAAAGTTCAACAGATAACTGAAAAATACGAAAAACGTATGATTCACATATTATATATACTCCATTTGTCATTAAACAATACATACTTGACATGCGTGGTAATCTCACGTGTGAAACTCATAAATGCCACGTGAGCTCCACACGCGTGGACATTTTGTCCACGCGTGTGGATCTCACTTGACACAGGGTCACGAGGAATTGAAGTTGTTATGCATGCTTATCGTCGACTATATGATTCACAGTCTGTTAACAATAGACAAACACAGAAACCATATAAGGATCAGCTGCTTTCGTCAGCTGAATAACAACAATCCATGTCAGATAAGAAATAAAGAAATGGACAGCGGGTTTATATTGTGCAAAACCAGGTATTTGTGACTTGAAACACATCGAAACACATGCGGCCCTTAGTAGCGATGATATTAAAAAAGTCCGCCTACCAGGTATTTATATTTGACAATACAAACCCGCTGGAAATAGTTTATTTTCTAATTATAACAAGAGCAACGCAAGCAGTACATTATATGCCCGTCAAAAATCAAATCATTAATAAAGTAAAAGGTAAGCAAATTTCGGAGTTTTATTGCGGAAAACGTTTTTCAGGATTTGGTAATTGCCAGGTCAATGTGACCTTGATGTTGTCATACTGGATAAGAGCAATAGGGTTCCTCATAATGGCCGCAAAAACACATCGCCACCTCCTTACAGTACAATATCAAGTCCTGCGGCTGATGTTTCTTATACTTTAAAGTCCCTATCCCATCATCGACAGGCAACGTTTACAACATACACTCAAGTGATATGAACACGCAACACGGGAATTTCCGCTATATATTGTATGTACAATATGCTGCTTTTAATCGAATGGTACATGGCTACGTAAGACCTTTCCTTTTGGAAAAAATACTAAAACAACAAATAGTATTCCTGCAATGTTTCATTATTCACAGAGTACACGTTTGGCTCAATCATGTGAGCAAACTTAGGATGCAAAATTTTGCAAACTATTTACGTTAAATACAGTACCGAACTAGCTCAATTTTTCGAAGAGCAACTTCAACATTGATGAAGTTCTTGTTACAAAGTGTAGTGTGATTTAAACGTCTACAACATCACAGTTGTGTCCTTTCTCTAGTTAACTGCAACTTTTATTTTAAAAAACATCTTGGGATTTCTTTGGAATATTATGTGCAATTAACTGTGCAGTATATACAATATATAGCGGAAATTCCCGTGTTGCGTTTTCATATCACTTGAGTGTATGTTTACCGTTTCTAAACCTACTGAGGACTAGTTAGATATATAACTTACATATATTGAAAATCCGAACTCTGTAGACACAGTATAAACGGCTTTAACGAGCCAAGCCAAAACTCAAAACGGGAACGTCGAATTAAGAGTTACTAACTCGTCTTGGCCACAGTTTCACTCAGTTAGCATATGGCATAACCCGGGTATTAAGGTCGGAGGTTCTAGTGTGTCATACAGAAGATGGTATGCAGGAGGAATAAATTATCAACGACTTTCTAAACAAAAATGGAAATCTTTATTCATATATAGAATTTAACGAACACTATAATATACATTCTAATACACCCGCACTATATAGCCTAGTTTAAAATATCTCGTTATATCGAACGATATATCACTGTAATTTTGCAACGTTAGGAGAGCAAGCAAAGCAATGCAAAAGATTTCAGATGTATGCGTTATTTTCACATTTTAGGGGTATTAGAATAGAAATAGAACATCGTTTACGGTGAATTATCGTTTAATATATCACGGTTTGTCGTTCAAGTTTCGGGCTCGTGAAATTATTGTTTACAATTGAACTCCAAACCGTGATATATTAAACGATAATTCACAGTAAACGATGTTCTATTTCTTAAGTATAACTTTCATGAATATGAAGGCATTATAACTGCTTTCAGGACTTATTTGGCTAAATTGCCCAAACACTATACGGCCACTAATCCTATCGTTAATTCAAAACAATGAGAAAGGCTGTAGAACCATATATGACATAATGATATATCCCAATTCATTAAGATAATGGAAAAATAAAGTTATTAGTGATCCATATTTTGAATTTGAAAGAGAATATGCATTGCCTTATACAATTACAAAAGATCCCAAATTACTCTGGTTCCAATGTAGAATTAACCATAGGGTACTTGGAACAAATCACCAATTATCAAAACTGAATATTATTAATAATAATATGTGCAGCTTTTGCAAACTATCCAACATCTCTTTTGGACATGTGGAATAGTAAAAGAATTCTGGTTAAAACTCAAAAGATTATATTACAGAAAAAATGCAACACAGCAATAATATTGTAATTTGGACAAAAACAGATATTTTATTTGGAAATAGTAAATTAGACATAGTCTTGAGTAAGATCATCATGCAAGCTAAGCTTTGCATTTATCAAAACAAGATGCGACGTCAAATTCCACAGCTTAACCTTTTTAAAACGTATACACATTTGAAAAAATAATAGCATATACGTATTTAAAAGTAAATAAGTTTGAAGCCATGTGGAGTCAATACCTTGCCATCTGTGGAACTGGAGTACAGAGACAATTTTTTTTCTGTTATCATCAGTTTGTTTATCAACAAAATCAGAATTACCAGTGATGACATGACCTGCTGGAGCATAGCAAAATATCGATGTGTTGCATTCACATTCCTTAGGAGTAGTATGTACTATATCAAGGTCAGAAACTATGTTGTTGTAGTTGAAAATAATATTTCTAATAGGCTTTTGATACTTATAACAAATTACGGGAATTTCGGAAATTTCGAAATATTTTGGGATATAATCAACTACATGACTATCTCGAAAAATACTAGGCATGTCAATGAAATCAATACCTTTATTAATATATAGTAGTTTTAGAAAATGCCTGACGTGATCAGACTCCTTGTCAATATGGGGTCAGAGAACATGTTGTGTGTAACTTTGAACTATGGAAGCAGTGTTATCTGTACGAATGAAACTGTTGCCGGCTTCCTCGTCGATCAACTTTAGTGAAGAAATGGACAAAGAGGTAAGCCGTGAAAGCATAGAGTGCTTTCCGGACTGTTTACAAATAGAAATCGATGCCTTCAAATAGCGCAAGTGCCCACAAATATTCAGTGAAGCCGATGCTTTTTAATAATGTTATTTGGCGAACGCTTCAATGCTGTCTTCAAACGCTTCCATCCAGATTACCGACTTGGGGGACTCTGTACCAGTGTATATGGACGAGAAACTCTGATCTCTATAAGTGAGAATGTTCTCGGCTTTGTGTTCTTCCCAGATATGAAGCAATGCACCTGCCTTCAAAGCGTCTTCGCTGTAACCCGCTCCTGTCGCAAGGTCTTCTAAAAAGTCGGTCTGGAAATCGATTTGCTGGGAACAACCTTTAAGGGAGGCATTTCTGTTCAACCATTTTGTAACATCTGCTGCCATATCAGCCAAAGGCTTGGGTTCATGTGGAAGTTTACCAAGTACATACCTGAAATATAGATGAAAACAATTTAAAATTCTCTTAACAATGTTAACTGACAATTTCTGGAAATATTATTTTTTAGTTAAACCAATTTAAAAATAAAGAGAAATGTATCAAATATCAGTATACCTAATATGGTAAACAAACGCAAGAACTATCACTAAAAGTAATTAATACCCCGCTGGAGTGCTGAACTCCTGCGTTTAACCCAAAACCTTAACCTGCAGAACAACGAATGGACTGACAGACGGACGGACAAGATCAGTGCAGTATACCACCCAAAGTCAATGTGTGCATTGAGATGCTGAACCCATGACCTAACTTTGGTGCAAATTTGTCTTGCACTTTGTGAGAAAATGGCTTAAATGCAAAAAGTCGAAGAAGGGGCATAACTCAATGAAAGATAAGCATACAGGAAAGCCCAGACCATATGCGAATGTCCACGTGACGTCAGAATTTAATTTAATTGGGATTTCAGGTGAAACAACACATGAAAGGTTATATGGCGGGAACAAACATGCCAGGCTCATCCTCCACTTACATCGAGATAAAATATGGAGAATGGGCCTAGAACCTTCTCACCTGTAGAACTGCAGAGTTGCTGCAAATTCAATTGTTGACACTCCACTTACGCTGGAGTCACGTTTATTGTTTTTAATGCCACTGCTCTACTGATTTGAGCGAGATGACACCTGAAACAATGCAGAGACAATGATGAAAATCTTTAATGAACATGAAGAAAAAAAGGTAAAATGAACATGAATTGGGGTGGGGGTGAGGGGGGTGGTGAGGTTCTATCCCTCTGCCTACCCCTCTAACGGGATCTGAAATGGTCATATTCTCTGGTCGGGAATTACACGGGGCACATGACGTCAGTGCTGTATAGAAATGTGTTATTGCTTTCGGATGTAAAGTACAGGTGGAGTAAGCTGCATTAGCTATATTAAGTATATAATAAACTATTATTTTTCTTCGAAGCCGGGGTATAATTAGCGATAGGCTTATGAAATGATTATATTTTTATTGAACTATTTCAGAAATCAGCAGTGTTAGTTCTTGTTTGAATTTATTATTTCAGATATCAGCAGTTTTAGTTCTTGTTTGAATTTATTATTCCAGATATCAGCAGTTTTAGTTCTTGTTTGAATTTATTATTTCAGATATCAGCAGTTTTAGTTATTTTACTATTTCAGTAATCAGCAGTTTTAGTTCTAGTTTTATCTTCTTCAACCTTTTGCTAAAAGTCCCACGTTTCTCCTATTATATATTTATAATTCCATGAAAGTTATCATTGGAACAAAAAAGTGGATACACTTATACAATGTATTGTTATAGAATCATTCTAGTAGTTTAAGTTATTTATAATACATGTAGGGATTCAAAAATGTCGGTGACCGTTTTAAAAAATATGGAAAAATATATAAAATACATATTGAACTTCACACACATAAATACATTTGAGGCAAGGTTAGCGCTCTTGTCCAGTGTGTCTTGGGTCCATATACATGGGAGTTGGTCCCTATAGCGAATATAGTAGGAGACTTATTATCGGAGGAATAAAGATCGGCAACTGGATATTGGGAAGGCTTAAAAACCGATCTAAAACAAGTAAATTAAAACTTGCGATGAAAAAGGGGTCGTAACCATTCGAAAGAGGTCCATTGGAGACGGATGCCCCCATTGCAAACCATCTGGCTAACTTGACCTTTTTAATTTAAACAATATTTTATTCAAGTACTGAATGGGATTGGACAACAGGCAATGCCTATGTAAGACCTCTCCCGTATCAAGGTACATATAAACAATACATTCATATCAAACATAACATAAAATGTGGAATTGTAGTACAGTTTGCATATATTGGTTTGACAATTAAGTTAGAATCTTTGAAACATGTGTACCGTGATTGTTTATTATTAACACGTTATATTGTCAGAAAGAATTTAAGTGAGAAAAAAAAAAAGAATAAATAGAAAGAAAATCATCCTGGGAACCAATACGAAATATATATAAAAATGTACCGATTATTACAAAATATAATGGTTTTAGTATGAGTTTCTGTAACCAATAGTTAATTTTGGAATTTAAGATAACTGAGAACAAAACAAACAAGTAAAAAAAATAAAAATTAGAATAAAAAGGAAGAAAGATGACAAAATATAAACAAAAATCTAGCATTGTGACAAAACATATCTGAAAATACAATAGTATATACATACATGTACACATTCATGCACATACCTATGTACACATACATATAGATACATACATGTACATGCATCTATAATTCTACGAAAATCTCCTGGTACACTTGATGTATTTGTGGACGATAAGTACAATTTCTGAGTTCGTAGTATCGTCTAGATTGGAACTGCCATTCAGTATCAAGTCAATGTTGATATGCGTGACATCAACAAGATTGGCTAGGGTATCAAGTAAGTCATTTCTGAATTGGTTATACAGTGGACAGTTGAAAAAGAAATGAGTATTGTCCTCACATGGATTGCCACATTTCGGACATACTGCTGAATCTGTCAAGAAGTGGTCAAATAAATGCTTATTTAGGTTACTTGAGTTATTTCTTAATTGACAGTGGATGATGTTATAATTCCTATTTCCTATATTATAGTGATATGGACTGTTTCCTATATTATAGTGATATGGACTGTTAGTCCTATGTTCAATAGCCTTAAGTTTATGCTTAAATTGTTCAACAGATTGTGCATTTTTAGCGTCTAAAGGTAAAGCATTCCACAATTTAATTGTACTCGGTAGAAAGCTGTTATAATATGATGTTGTACGACAAAGAGGGAGACGTAAGTTTAATCCTGAAGTTCGAAGGTTATAATTATTGTTTACAGGTAAGTATGGCTGGATTAAATTATACATGTAATCCGGACTTATGCCATAAATTATTTTGTAAATAGTTACAAGTTTATGATCTTTTCTTCTTTTTATTAATGTTTCTAAGTTCAATTCATTATATAAGTATGCTCTAGAGGAATTGCACCTCAGGCCTGTTATTATTCGTGCTGCTTCAACTTGGACGCTCTCTAATAGATCAGATTCTCCCTGTGTACAGTTATCCCATACGGAATCGCCATATTCCAGTATGGGTCTTATAAAGGCGATATATATTTTCAATAGAGAATGTCTGTCAAGTTTGTACCTTGACCTTGACTGTTGAGGCACTGACATGATTCTTGCACAAGACGCACCTTCTCATTGTGATGAACATTGTGTGAAGTTTGACGAAATTCCCTTCAATAGCTTTTGACTAATGGCTGACACAAAAAAAAAAAACGTTGACCACCAGTTGTAAAATTGACCTTTGAGTCACTGACATGATTTACGTGGGATACACCTTCTCACTGTGATCAACGTTTGTGTGAAGTTTGACGCAACTCACTTCAGTTGTTTGCAAGTAATGGCTGAGACATGATTTATTTCACCTTTGACTTCAAAGTGTGACCGTGACCTTTGAGACACAGACATGATTCTTGCGCGTTTTCTTGTTGTGATGAACATGTGTGTGAAGTTTGACGAAATTACCTCCAGTGGTTTACGAGGAATGGCTGAGACACGACATCGGACGGACGGTCGGACAGTGCGATTACTATATGCCTCCCTGTGTGGGGCCCCGGGCATTAACATATATTCACGGAAATCCCTCTTCCCGATATTGAAAATGGAAACTTAGACCACTTTTAGAAATTTTTCCGCGGGCATAAAAATATATTCGGGGAGTGCTCTCTTCCCAAAATTTAGACCGCTTTTTCAGCCCCTCATATCATACAAACACGTAACAAAATGTAGACAAACGTGCGCCTACGTACTTGCATGCCCACATAGCTTGAGCCTCGAACAAAGTGAAGGTGTAAATCTGGCTTTGTACGCCGAGGTAAATCAACTTATTGTTGCCGCCTTTCATCCAGACTGAGCCTTTGTACAGGTTATCAGGATAAAATGATAACTTTGACTTTAAACGCAAGCTCTCCTCCATGAACGGGAACTGGTACTGATAACCTGTACACAAGATTATCGCATCTATATCAGCTGTAGAACCATCCTTGAATTGGGCTGTGTTTCCGTTCATTTTCTGTACGAGTGGTCTTTCTTCTATTCCCTTTGGCCATTTAAATCCCATTGGGTTGGTTCTCCATGTACACACGATGTGTTTGGCGCCATATTTTAAGCACTGAAGTGCGATATCTTCGGCGGAATAACTGGCACCTACGACCAATAACCGTTGCCCCTTAAATTCCCCTGCATTTCTGAAGTCATGTGAGTGGATTGCCCGACCTTGGAAATTTTCTATTCCAGGAATGTCGGGTGACGAAGGGACGTTGAATATTCCAACTGCGACAATCACGTGGCTAAATGTTTCATCTTTGGTTACGTCGGTAGTTAGGTCGTGAACTGTGACGGTGAAGTCGTCGCTCAACTTGTTGTAGCGGACAAATCTGACGACAGAGTTGAACTTGATGAAAGATCGCAGGTCCGTCTTACTTTTCTTCGTCCATCGACCTTTGAAGAAAAAAAATATGAACGTTAAATTAAAACGTCACAAAATAGTCGTTATACATGATTTCACCTCTGCATTATGTTAACAATTTAAATTGTTATCCCATACTATAGCCGCGTATTCTAAACTAGGACGAAGATAACATATATATATATATATATTTGATTAAGTGTTTGACGTTTTAGTTTAGATAGCTGGTTGTTCGCATTGTACTGTAGTTATGCCGCAGAATATTTTACTTACATAACGTACTTAAATGGACAATGTTCTTAACTCTTAGCTAATTACGTTGACAAACATTACACGTCAACCATTATTGAAAATTTACTAAGCAAAGAGGATTAGTTTGACGAAAGTATATATCCAATTTGAAAAGTAAGTACCGCTTCGTCGGGTTGAACTCGAAGCCACACACAAATTACATTCGCGGTAGGATAATAGCCGAGCACGCAATAGTCGATCGACAGAGACACCGTTACTATATGTAGAACTGAATTGGGTTTTAAGGCGCACCAACACATGAAAGGTTATATGGCGCCTAACAGGCATGAACATGCCAGGCTCATCCTTCATGTACATCGAATTAAAATATGGAAAATGGGCCTAGAACCTTCTCACCCCGAACTGCAGATTTGCTGCAAATTCTATCGTAGAAATTCCATTTACGCTGGAGCCACGTTTATTGTTTTTCTGCCACTGCTCTTTTGATGTGAGCGAGATGGCACCTGAAACAATGCAGGTATCATGATGAAGACCTTTAATAAACATGAACAAAACATGATGAAATGAACATGATTTTGGAGGGATTCTACCCCTCTGCCTACCCCTCCAAAGGGATATACAGTGGCCCTATTCTTTGCCCCGTGACTAAACTGGGGCCCCGGGAATCACATGGGGCTACTAGATGTAAAAAGGGGGTATGTAAACTGGTTTCTTAAGGTTAAAATGTTGCTAGAGAAATATGGTTTTATGTGCGTTTGGAATATCCAAATGTAGAAAATATCAGTGTATACATCCTCAACAAGTGTGAACATTACCCTAAAAACGCTAACACGGACCTTCCAAATAATCTCTGAGAACTTCCCTAGGAGGAAAGGACGGTATCGCCTTGCCGAAGTGTTCTTCAAACGTGTAATCGGGAAACTCCAAACACTCCTTTGGACCGTTCGACCAGAGATGTTTGTACATACTCGCATGACATTTTTCACCAAACTTGTCTGTACCTGGTGTAATAGATCAAATATTACGCTTAAGCGAAATACAATGAATGAACGAATGACTGGCGTTTTACGGCACGTCGACACATTAATATACGTCATATTGTGCGAAAAACTGATGAAAGATGAAGAAATGAAGTAGTAAGTAAACATTAATGTAAATATATAAAAATAAAACTATTTACAAATAAGGGATGATATGGTAGTATTATAAACTATATATGTAAATCAACAAATGCCCGTCAACGGGTATATAAACAAGTAAATATATAAAAGAACACATTATAATGATTTATATAGTCTGATTTCTTTCAGGAAATCTAAAAAAAGACTAAAATCTATAGTATCAAATAACTCTTTCATAGTATTAACATTGTAGTACCTTTGACGCATAGGATCAAAGTCTACACATTATAACGAGATGTGTTTAAAACTAGTTTTCAAATATTTGTAGATGATTGTGTCCGAAGTATGCCCAAGCTCGGAATGCCAATTGTGCATGAAGATAAGTTTTTGGCTGAAAGATTTAACGAACCACTTTCCATTTAAAAAGTCCTGGCTGTACCAAATTCCGGAAAAGCCAGACATGCATAAAATGTGTTTAATATTTTCTATCCAGGTAGACTTGACGAGATCCGAATAATGTAATTCTCTTATCAAAAATATAATTTTGAAGAGAGTTTCGTTGTACTGTCACTAGTGATATTTTCTATTAATCTTGTCCAGTAGGCAACTGTTCTCATAATGATATCAATATATAACGGGGTAATGACAAGTTTTCCATAAATCATGTTTGATGGAGTAGTCTTTTTCATATTAAGGATATACTTTTAAAATTGTAGCTGTACTCTTTCTAATATATCTATTTTTCCAGTACCACACCCTTCACTAGCGTATAAAAGTATAGGTTTTATAGCTTTTTCAAAAAGTCAATTTGAATATCATACGGAAGTGATAATGATTTAAGTTTTCTCAGCAACGAGAACATGGCTTTATTAATTTGTTCTGAAATATACTTTTTTGCATTATTAAAGGAACCACTTCTAGAAAAGTATATACCTAAATATTTATATTCATCAACAATTTCTACGTTTTCTTTTCCTATTTTATATACTATTAAGTATTTCGTAATCTTCGCCCCTTACTGAAAATCAGTATTTTTGTTTTATTTACATTAATATTAAGCTTCCACGTGTCGCAATAATATAAAAGTATAAACAATTTTAAAAAGTTGTGTGTTACGTCTATTACAATGTCTCTATTAATGTCATCTACCCCTCCACTGTTAAGAAAGACTTAAGGTCATTCAAAACTAAACTAAATAAAAATGGTGAAAGATTTTCACCTTGTCTTACGCCGACATGACAGTTAAAATAGGGAGAATTCCCCTCATTCGTTACAACTTTTGACTGTTTCTTAATTTCTGCCAAAGACCAATTCTCCAAACAGAGTCTAATGCTTGTTTAAAGTCTATAAAAAACAGAATAACTTCTTTTTGTCTGCTTGTACAATGACTATTAAACATTTGAGAATAAATACATTGTCAACAGTAGAAAAATTCTTTCGAAAACCAGCTTGTGTTTCATGTATAATACAATATTTCTCTGAATATTTAGTTAATCTAGTATTGAGAATACTCGTAAAAAGTTTTCCTAGGCAACTAAGCAATGATATTGGACGGTAATTTTCAGGAAGCTTAGGGCCTCCTTTGCTTTTGTAAATGGGCTTCATGAGTCCAATAGTCCAACTCTCAGGATGAAACTGTTGTCAAAAATAGTATTAAAAAGTTTCACGTACAATGATAACATAACATTTATAGTCGACTTGATTTGCTCACTGACAATATTATCGATGCCTGGGCATTTATTATTTTTTAAGTTTTTAACAGCAAATAGTATTTCTTCTGCAGCGATTAATTTCATTATTTATTTCATTCATAGTGTTATCGTCTATATTTACATCATGGGTTCCATTTTGTCCATTTTCATTGTCGTGTTCATTCTCATTTAATGATCTATTTTATTTTTGTAAAAATCATCAAGAGACACATTTGCTACCGATTGATTAAATTGCGTGTTAAAAAGGTTCCAATACTGTCTTTGGTTTGCATGTTTCAGCAATCTAACTTTTTCTACTTTAGCTTGATTATAATTATTGTAAGACCTGTGTAATGTATCTTTATAATTTTTACTAACAGTTTTCAATAAATTCTTAAAAAAGGGCGTTCTGTATTTATTATAAGCCCTTCTTGTTTTATGGTATATATTTCTGTTTTTCTGACATATTTTGTCGAACCATGGCTTTTTGGGTTTAAACTCTCGAACAGTTCTCAAACAGCGTTACTATATCCTATACAATACTTTCTATTTTGACACACGTTGCTCATGACTTGAACTATCCAATCTGTTTTCTATTTCAGCAACTTTTAATATGTCTATTTTTTCAATAAAAAAGTCTGATTTCATAGAGTCCCATAATTTAGTTTTATGAAGTTCGTTATTGTTTACTCACTTGTTTTCTCTCACATCGTTATGTTTAGCTTTGATGACAATGTTTCAAGGACAATGAACATCTGAGTATAAATTACAAAACTCGTCAATTTGAAGATCAATAACATTTTGAAACAGGTATGATCTGGATAAAAAATAATCAAATGTACTTGATTCTCTATATGTTAATTTAGGATTTAAACAGTCCGAACCAATTCTACCATTTAAAATAAACAGGTTGTTGGTTTTACAAACTCTGCCATTTGTTTACCATACATATATACTGTGTTATCAATATACTTTCTATCTGATGGTATGTTATTTATATATAAACGAAATACAAATAAAGCTGAATGATGTCAAAATGCCTGAATACGTGTTTGTATGTGTGGGGTGTGGTATGGTATGTACGAGAGTGTGGTAGTCTACTTGTGATGTGCGCCAGTCTCATTAAAATTATATCCTAATTACGCTTTGATACTCTCCACTAGAAGATCTGACAATACTGCCTTGGAGGTCACGTCAGATTGACCTTTCATCTAATTAATATTCATGAAAACGTCAACTAAATTCAACCAATGAAATCGCGGGTTTCATATTCACTTCAGACATGACGTTCGAGTGAACTGAACAAACGAAAATCCACATAAACACACATATTCAAAAGAAAATAAAGTCGCCGTGTGTTAATGCTGTGGATTGCACGAAGAAATGCACTAAATGGCATGTTTTAAATCAAGAATAGGAACGAAATCATGGGCGCAGTCATGTGTTTTGAAAATATATATTCTACCGAGATTATTACATCATTAATTACCTCTCATGAACAGACTCAATAAAACCGAGTCTGCTACTTTTCTCTCTTGTTTGCGTTTGTTGCTTCCAATGGATCACCTTTTCAGTGTTTATTCTAAATAGTATGCCGTAGTTCGTCTTTCCCGCTTAGCTCAATTGATAGCGAACTGGACTATTACGGGCAATCCGCGAGAGTAATGTTAGTGTGTGGGTTCAACCCTAGGAAGCGGTATATTTTTTTGTACCGCTATTGAATTCCGTCAAACATCTTTTTTTTTCAGTAAATATTCAATAATGGTTGGTGTGTTATGTTTGTCAACGCAATTATTTTGTGTTTATAAGCTAAAAATTACGGAATTGTCTATTTCAATACCGAGCGTAGACAGCTCCACAGCGTTTGACTGAACCGCGACATGCGCAGTGAAGCTGTATATACCGAGCAATATTGTAGGCTGTGATCTGATGGGCTAATCATAAGGTCAGTCTGACGTGACCTCCAATGCAGTGTTATCAGATCCTTAGTAGTGTAGATTATCGTAGCGTGGTAAAGGGTCTGATTTTAATGAGATTGGATGTGAAACAACCGTAGTTGATTATAGATGCATAGGTCAATTTATAGAGAACATTAATTAATTAACATTAATTTAGCGAGTCTCTCCTGAGCCATTCTGCGGTTTCATGCCGAGCAAAATAAATGTGATAGAAAAACTGACATAATATTCCGTTTGTTATGTAGATTATTCACATTTCATTTTCTGAATGGTTTACTAGTTTTGTCTATTTAACACAATGTTAAGCTTGTCGTGGACGCCACCATGTGTGTTTTCTTCAGTTTAGTTTATTAAGTATTCAAGGCTCATTAAGAGCATATGGCAGCTTTTACTTTATGCTGAAAACAGAACAATAACACAACTATGTACGTAACATTTCCCATAATCATTTAATACTGAATAAGCATAGAACATGGAGAATGGGTGCATACATTTATATACATATATATATACTATGAGATAGTAATGCCATTGAGAAAATATGGTTTTTATCAGATGAATACTTTTTCAACAAACTCAAAAGACGTTGGGTCAGACTATTTGAGACCTCTCTGTTTCTTATTAATTTTAGAATGACGTAGTCTAAATTACTTATGTATTTACTTCTTATATTGTTTAATGCTATCTATCATGATATTATGAATATTTGTAGATGTGTTCCTCCTATAATTATTTTATCAGTCAGGTATTAATTCCTAAGAATTCCTAAGAATTTTACAATTTTCATCAAACCATGATTTTCTTTGGCTTCATAGATTTAAAAAAAAAATATTAAATAACTAAATCACACTTTTCAGCAGCATTTTTAATAATGTCATTGGCATTGTAGTTAATTTATTTACAATATAATCATCATGGGTTTTACTATACAATATTACTGACATTTCATCCAGTAATGCAGCAATGATATCCTTTAAACTATTTTTGAAATCTGTAACTTTATCATTGAGCCAGAATGGTTTCATAATAATTTCACTGTTGTTATCAAACACACAGAAGGTTCAACACTGACACTAGTATCAATTATATTTGAAACATTTAAGCAGAAATTAATAGCACAATGCATATCAGATACACATTAAAATGGTAAAAACTTAAAACATTAAATACAAATGACTTGGTGAATGTATACTAGTTTTACACATGTGGAAGTCCATAGAATTTAACAGTTATAAAACTCATATATGTTTAGACATTTTAGGGTTATAACTGTCTTTTCTCAAAAACAAGCAAAGTGACATATAATTTTTATTTTATTATCTTTACTCTCAGAAACCAAGCTGGTTACCTATTGTTTATAAATCTGAGATGTGCCTAGGATAGACCATTATAGCTATGTACCACATCTTAAAAAATGTTGTTCATAGAAAAAATATGAAGAAACTGTAGAAAATGCCCTTAAATGATTTAACTTTTGGAAAATTGACATCGAATAATAATATATAATCCAGGACACTACCACTACCACTAATACATGATTTACTACCTATGTATGCATCATTGCCAAAACGACCATTAGCAATAAACAGATTAGTAATTTTACACCAATCAACTAATCCGTATTCATAGTTATTGACATTATGACTATCATCAGAATGCCTTTCAAATGAAAACCCAATATCAATAAGTTTGTTTACATGCAAATTATGCTCTCCAACGTTTTCATCTGCTATATACCTATATGTGTTTGTAACATCATCAGTAAGAACACCGGTTTAGGCGTTAAAATCACCCAAAATATTAAACATGCTATCAATAAACTTCACATTTAAATCAACAATACATCTTTCAATATTATTAAAAACATCAACTGAACCTTGACGTCAGATTATGTAACGTACAATAAACGCCAAGATATTCAGCCAGCTTTTACTTTGTCAGCCACTGCCTGATAACGAAATATTTATTATGTCACCCTTTTATCATTTAGAAAAGTACATATCTACATGATAAAACGCTTAATATTCAATTGTTGTTCTTTCTTTACTTTAACTTTGAGAAGAAAGTATTCCTAAATTATAATGTTTAGTGTTTTTAGTGACCTGGTTTACACAGTCATGTGACACTATCTCTGCGTGTATTTATGGTCAGTATGATACAAACCTGTTCTCCATGTCAAGTTCCAAAGACCTCCCCACGTGCTTTGCTTCTCGTAACAGATCACGTGCGGAACATCACCACTCTGCATTTGTCCAAAATGGTAGAGGGCGGACATACCTGATGGCCCCGCCCCTATCACACACACTTTAGGAATTGGCGGCGACATTCTCTTGATCCGTTATCGTCTGCATTTAAACAAAAATGTTAATTTACAAATTAGTTTTGTTTTAACTTTTATGAATTACACTGTGCAATTTTGTTTTACATTTTAATAGTTACACTGTGCAACACATCTTGTTTCCATCTATCTTGTACCTTTTTCTTCTTGTTTTTTGTTTTGTCTTTTTTTTGACAAAAGTAAAATCCCAAGAAATGTGTAATATCTGTTAAATTATGTTCCCCGCTGTTCCCACTGAATATGGAAGAGTCACACCTCCATAGAAATAACTTGTCTTTTCTTTATATATTTAATTGTGGATAACACCATTTTTGTTTCACAGTCAACTGTAGAAAAACTCAGCAGAGATGGTATTAGGCCAGTAATTATAGCCGAAATTAAGAGTCAGGGTCAAACAAATTCCAACAGAAAGTATTTTAGGATTTTTAGAATCACTGACATGTAATGAGTTTCAGAAAAAAACTCCTCAAGATAAAGATGATGGGAAATGCTAAATGTTGGGGTAAAAGTTGCGTTTTTAAGAGAAAATCTCCGAAAACTAGAATAATTTTATAAAAAATCATTTGAGCCAATAAGAATCATTTATTAGTACGGAAATGCTCTTCCAACTGCATCTCTAAGTAAATCAAGGTTTCATAGATGGATATGAGGTTAATAATATGAGATTTTGGGGCAAAACTTGGAAAAAATAAATAAAATCGTTGATTTCTGTAATACATTTGGTGATACTAGGCTATAAATTCAAAACATACTAAATGAGCTATAAACAATTAGTGTCTTACTGTTTTGCACAGAGAAAGGTACAGATATGTCCTAGAAAAAAGTCCTTTTGAATACGACGATCTTAAATACTTTATTTTTTGGTCTAAATATGTGTTTTTCTTAAAAAAAGTTGCTGAAGAATTTTGTAATAAGTTGTTTGAACTAATCTAATGGAAGTGATAAAAGGGTGCACAATTATATATACAAATATTTCATTGTATCGTAAGATAATGTGAAAGTTTCACATTGTGAGATATTGGGGCAAAATATTGAAAAAAATAGAATAAAATCATTGATTTCTGTAATACATTCGTAGTACAGTGGCCCGTTTTATGGAACATCTTACGACGATTTTGCTCTAAAGTCAAATTATTAAATTTATTGCTATAACAAAGTTCATAAACATGTTTTTTAACTATCTAATACATGCATTGTTCATTCAGTATTTACACCCTTAATTGTTTGCTTCAAATGATTTTAAAAAAAAATGATAGAAGGTGTTTTATTTTGACTTGAAAATACAGCATATTATATTCATTTTAAAGTGAGGAAACCTTCTTCCAAACCATCTTCATGTGAAACACGGAATCAGAGATCGATAAGACGCTAATTAGATTAAAACAATTGTCACTGAAAAATAATCACAAATAAGTATTTCAACAAATATAATTGAAGTGAAAAAATGGTGTATAAAACGTACATTACATGTTTGATAATATCAGAACTTAGAAGCGAATACGATGCTCAAATTGCGAGGTTAGGGTCAAAACGTGGAACAGAAATGGAAAACAAACACCAATGTTTTTGTGATACAATCAAATTACTGTACAATGAAGTATGTCTGAACTAAAAGAGACATTTGTAAAAAAATACTCGGTCTACATTACGAATCACACTTAACATTGTGTTATCCGGAAGTCAACGGGACAGAAAATAGTTCAGCCACACGTGTAGAATGTAAGATCTGCATTGCATGTTTGTTACTACAATAAAGATGAAGGTTTTATCAGCGATTCCATGTAAATAAAATATATATAGATCTATCGGCCAAATGACATTGTATTTTGGGTTTGACTTTTAATGGCTTTTGGAGGGAATCTGCTGGGGTCTAGGGCGCCGCCATATTTGTATGACATAGCCAGTATGAATTCCTTCTACATAAATTCGAAATATGATACTATGGAACTTATCGAGCTGTTGCGAATGCTAAGAGATCATTTCTAACAGTTTCCCACAAAGCAATGAGCAACGATGTGTCAGTATCCAAGGGTATGATGGATGGAAATGCCTTTTGTTTTTGCGAAACAATGCAATTTTGATCAACATTCGCTGAAAACCAGAATCGTTTTTAAAATCGTTCTAGCTTAAACAAACAAGAGGTCAATGACCTTGAAGCTCTACTGATTGATTTTGATTTCAGGAAGTAGTCGCTACAGACTTGTTTTTTGAAAATCTATTTTTAACCGTGGCGGCCATCTTGAATTTCCGGCCGACCTGAAATCTTGCTAGGATCAATTAAACATTAAGAGCAACATTCCTGTGAAGTTTCATGAAAATCCGTCAAGTAGTTTCAGAGGAGTAGTCGCTACAAGTTTTCATTATATAACTCTATGTAAACAAAGATGGCCGCTGGTAGCCATGTTTAACGTCAAATCAAAAGGATTTTCGACAAGGACCAACATCATGTCATACTGATCATTTTAGAAAAAGTCCCATATCAATATCTCTTATAGTTTTGAAGAAGTAGTCGCTACAAACTTATTTATTTTAAATCTATTTTTAGCTGTGGCGGCCATCTTGAATTTTCGGCCGACCTGAATTTTTTCTAGGATCAACTAGACATCAAGAGCAACATTCCTGTGAAGATTCATGAACATCCGTCAAGTAGTTTCAGAGAAGTAGTCGCTACAAGTTTTTACTATATAACTCTATGTAAACAAAGATGGCCACTGGCAGCCATGTTAAACGTCGAATCAAAATAATTTTCCACAAGGATCAACATCCTGTCATGCTGATCATTTTAGAAAAAGTCCCATATCAATATCACTTATAGTTTTCAAGAAGTAGTTGCTACAAACTTATTTTTTTTAAATCTATTTTTAGCTGTGACGGCTATCTTGAATTTCTGGCAGATCTGAAATTTTGCTAGGATCAATTAGACATCAAGAGCAACATTCCTGTAAAGTTTCATGACAATCCGTCAAGTAGTTTCAGAGAAGTAGTCGCTACAAGTTTTTACTATATAACTCTTTGTAAACAAAGATGGCCGCTGGCAGCCATGTTTAACGTTGAATCAAAACGATTTTTGACAAGGATCAACATCATGTCATGTTGATCATTTTAGAAAAAGTCCCATATCAATATCACTTAAAGTTTTCAAGAAGTAGTCGCTACAAACTTGTATTTTAAAACTCTATTTTTAGTTTTGGCGGCCATCTTGGATTTCACATCAACATGAATTTTTGCTAGGATCAACTAGACTTTATGGGCAACATTTCTTTAAAGTTTCATGAATATCCATCCAGTAGTTTCAGAGGAGTTGCGTTACAAATAAAAGTTTACGGACAGACAGACGGACAGACGGCCAGACGGACGACAGACGCCGCACCACGCCATAAGCTCTGCTGATCTCTGATCGGTAGAGCTAAAAATACAATGATGTCACAAAATGTTCCACTATTCAATGTACATAATTATATCAAAGTTTTTCATTGTATTTGAAATTAAGAAGAATGCTCAAACCGTGATTTTTTTTTGACGACTTACTTAACAATTGCATAGAATCAACCTTTTCATACACAAAGTACATGATTTGGGTGAAAAAAATGCAAAATATACATGAACCGATTTTCAAAAATCGTTTGAACAATATAAACAATATTTTGGGAGTTATGACATTTTGCCTTGTATATGTACTCGCCCAGTTTCATTATTTCCAGATTGAATTAGATACTCACATTGCGGACATGTTGAAAACAAGTATACTTAAACATTGATAATTTTTGTAATTCTTAGGGATAGTGGACTAGAAGATTTTCATGTGTCTAGAGTAAAATATATTTTTACTTTTTTTGTAATGGATAAAAGGATGCATGTTGGAATAATTAAATGTCCTAACCCCTTTGATGCTATGAACTGTTTTGTTATGAGTAAAACATAACATTTTCAATTGAGTAGAACAGTAATTGAGTGTATCAATAATTTGCACGTCGCATATGCTATTTGTATTTGTAACCCTGAATGAAATGAGGTTAACACTCATATAAGGTTATATTGGGAATGCAATTTCAGATGGAGATGCCATGAAGGGTGAAGGTTCCCATCAGACATGCCTCCGCAAAGGAGCAAACCCATGCTGGGCAGAGTATTTGAGATGTAGGATGAAGTTTCCCATCATGCATGGGAGCGAACCAATTGGGGGCAGAGGCCTGTGGCTCTAAAGCCATGGCCATATCCAATGGGTTAGAGAGGCCTCTTGTTTGTAACCAAGCTTGTATACATATGTATACTTGGTGTTTGCTTCGCGGAAGTGTGGGCATTGCATGTTAATGAAAGGTTATATACATTATGAACAACCAAAACAATGTAATCAGAGTGTACATTTATAGCATTCAATGTATAGAAAGCATGGAATCTCATGTATGCAGTGCCAAATGTAAGCTCTATGAATTCTATAGAAATTGAGATTCATTTTATTTAAATTTTTAGTTATTTGATCACTCTTTTCTTACATAAACAAGCAATAATATTAGGTGATGTGAACAAAAGCTGCTACAACTTCGACATGAATATTGCGCAAAATTTCAAAATTGAATTTCATACAGTTACTTTGAACGTGTTTTTAAAACTTATACAGTTTCCGGTGAACTTTTAATATAAGTTACCATATATGCTATTTAAATGATTATAAACCCTGTTTTAATGATTGCTTGAACAATATTTCCACCACATATGCAATGCAGTGTATACAATATGTGTATCAAAAGGTTATAAATACATATGTATGTAATTACATCATGTTTTTCCTTCATTATGTTATATATATAATTTCCAAATGATGTAACATGATCCATGGTCGTAACCATTGTAACTAGACATTTATTCAACGGACCTTTTGTTTGCTACAGACCGTAAAAGTAAGCACCTAACTAAATTGTTGATACTATAAAACATTTGGATATATGCATATAGGGGATAATATCACTTTAAGTAGATTATGTATATTCAAAATACATCTTAACAATGATTCCTGTTTACAACATTCTTTTATGAAAAAACATTTTGCCACACGAACATAATGCATTTTTCAACAGTATACGCCTGATGACTTTTTGGGGCACATCTTGCTCTATGGAAAACCATTATAGATTATCGTTTTATAATTCATTTCCCTACTTCTTTAGCCTAATTAAAGGCCTGTACTACGACTGTATTACAGACTACGACTGTATTACCGAAATCAACGATTTTAATAATTTTTTCAACATTTTACACCAAAATCTCACAATGTGAACTTTCACCAGATACCCAGGCAGATGTTATTGAAGCTTTTAATGACACTTCTCGGTATCTGGATGACATACTGAACATTGACAACCCTTTCTTTCCAACTATGGTTCATAATATTTATACTAAAGAACTTCAGCTTAATAAAGCTAATGTATACGATAAAAACGCTTCTTTTCTTGATTAAGATCTCTCGATTGAAAATGGTGAAATAATTAGCAAAATCTATGACAAGTGAGATGATTTTAATTTTGACATTGTTAATTACCCCCACTTGGATGGGGATGTTCCCCGAGCAGGGGTGTATGTGTCTCAACTTATTCGTTTTTCAAGAGCTTGTTCTCGAGTTGAGGACTTTAATATTCGTAATCTTTGTATAACTAAAAAGCTACTCAATCAGGGTTACCGTTACCATAAACTTCGTAAAACATTTGCAAAATGTTATTATCGTATCCCTGATCTTTTTTCCAAATATAAAAGTAATTTAAGGACTCTTCTGCGACAAGGACTATCACAACCTGACTTCTATGGTGATGTGATTTATAAACTTCGTAAGATTCATGGTCATGATCACTTTCATACTATCTTTGTTAAACTTGTTAAAAAGTTTATCAAAAGAGGTTATGACCCTCTCATTTTGCAACGTACTGCATGCTTGGTGGTGGGCCCTTTTACAGTTCGCCACTATGCTTTCCTCTTTAATTGTACGATGACCGGACAGGCTGTGGACCCTATGATGACGCCTACCTAAAGCCCATTGGGACGGTGGCGTTCGATGTTTGTCTATAATCGTTCTTGTCGTGCCCTTAATGGTTTATTCTCTTGTTGCTCTGGCTTCTGCCAGTCACTGAGTACCTTCATTGTGGCTTTCTAGGCTATTGTTATTTTGTATTATATTTACACGAGCATATATGTGTTAAACTTATATTGATGCTGATGCTGCCTTGTTGGTTAGAGATTAAATCATGGCGGGGATTTCTTTATTTACACTGTCCTGTTTTAATGGGTTGACAATAGGGTAAGTGTGAGGTTTGGTGCACCCTAGAACCGGTTTAAACCCCCCAGTGGCCTACTTTGCCACTGACCGTTCCAAGGCGGTAGCCCTATTGTCAACCCTTTTGTGTTTGTGATGTCGTTTGCATTTTTATTACTTTTGCCTTTTCGTTTGTCTGTTTGCGTGTTTGTTTTTGTGTTTTGTGGTTGACTGTCGTCCTTGAATGCTGCTTTCCCTGTCTGATATTTTTATCCTTTTTCACATTAACTTACGATACAATGAAACATTTGTATATATAGTTGTGCACCAGTTTATCACTTACATTAGATAAGTTTATGTTCAAACATCTTATTACAAAATGATTCCTCTTTTCGGCGATTTTTATGTAAAACACATTTTTAGACTCAAAAATAAAGTAATTTATATCGTCGTATGCTAAAGGACTTTTTTTCTGACACATCTCTGTACCTATTCCTGTGCAAAACAGTAAGAAACTAAGTTTTTACATCTCATTTAGTATTTGTTTCAATTTATAGCCTAGCAACACCAAATGTATTACAGAATTCAACGATTTTATTCATTTTTCCAAGTTTTGCCCTAAAATCTCATATTATTAACCCAATATCCATCTATAAAACCTTGATTTACATGGAGATGTATTTGGAGGAGCATTTCCGCACTGTTAGAAAATTCTAATTTGCTCAAATGATTTTTTATAAAATTATTCCAGTTTCCGCAGATTTTCTCTTTAAAACGCAACTTTTACCCCAACATTTAGCATTTCCCACCATCTTTATCTTGAGGAGTTTTTTTCTGAAACTCATTACATGTGAGTGATTGTACAAATCCTAAAATACTTTCTGTTGGAATTTGTTTGACCTTAAAACCTGTCATTACTAGACTATATGTGGATCTTGTATAAAAACTGAAATACTCATATTTGATTATGTTAGCATTGTATTTATCTCCGTTAATAATTCTTTATACAAGGTATATATGCTGGGTTTTGAAAAAAACAAATATTTCTTTACAATTATCAATGAAGGCTTATTAAAGCAACAAAATAAATAGTTTGACAATTTTGACAATTTTAAAATGTTAAAAGGACACACAGCAATCTGGTGTATTGCAAATAAAATTCTTTTGAAAGACCCTCAGATTGCAGATAGCCCCTTCCATCAAAATTGTATTTTAAATCTTCTTTTGAATATTGTAAAGAATTATCAAAAAAACTCCCCATTTATATAGTTTCTAATCAAGATATGCATTTTGCTTTCTTCTAAATATTTTGAAAACTGTTTATATATAATAAATAGTATGCATATTACATCTATATCTGTACGGTTTGTTGAGGGGTGGCCCATCCCGACCCTCACAGACCTATTACGGGGTGGAAAAATGGATTACCATTAATGTGGTGATCGAAATTAAAAAAATAAAGATAATAAATACATGTATATAATAAAATATGTTTGTGTTTAACCGATGAAAATTACTACCATACCTTGTGCACTTGTTGTATGTCCTGAGCCTAAATGTTGTCGATACAATGGTCCCAAAAATGTATCCCAGTTATAGTGACCTGAGGTTACTTAAAGCTACTGAATCTATACTTTAAATGATACTAACCCATGCATATTAATGAGGTACGGGTGTAGCATATTAATGAGTTACGGGTGAAGTAGTTTCTGTTCGACTTACGCCCAAAAAGTAGGTACTAGTATATGACAAAATTCAATGCGTAAAATATAACATCTCAACTTCTCATTCTCATTCTCACGTCGGCTCTCGATGTGACAGCTTGTCACACCTCACTACATCACCGTTGCAGACTTCATCGACGAGCAGCGACGTAGCTGGTCACCAAAGTAAACAAAAAGAATAACAGAAGACAACATGTAGAAGAAGACGGGGGCCGTTTTATAATTTCCTTCACTGAGCAATACACAATAAATAGCGCACAAGCAAGCACATAGTTATTTACTTGAAATAGAACATCATTTACGGTGAATTATCGTGTAATATATAACGGTTTGGAGTTCAGTTTTAAAGAATAATTTCACGAGCCTAACATGCCTAAAGGGCGAGTGAAATTATTCTTTACAATTGAACGACAAACCGTGATATATTATACAATTATGGACTTTTCAGCTGTTATACATGATGTGATATGCACCAAAAAAATCATTATTGACCGAGGCGATAGCCGAGGTCAATAATGATTTTTTGGTACATATCAACATCATGTATAACAGCTGAAAAGTCCATAACTGTTTTATTATATAACCCTCAATGATATTAATAGGCGGCTCGTGGGATTCCCCGGTCTTCCCCTGTTACTATTTATAAAACTGGTCAATATCAGAAAAAAACAGGTCAATATCGCTAGATATTTTTTCTAAAAAATTACTTTTTAGCCAATGAAAACGCGTCTATTTATAGGTTATATAATAATACAAGATAATTCAGCGTAAACGATGTTCGATTTCTATTCTAATACCCCTAAAATGTGAAAATAACGCACACATCTTTCGCATTGCTTTGCTTACTCTCCTAACGTTGCAAACGTTACAGTGATATCCTTCGCATTGCCTAACGTTGCAAACAGTGATATATCGTTGAATATAACGAGATATTTTAAACTAGGCTATATAGTGCGGGTGTATTAGAATATTAAATATAACAATCGGGATAACGTTATGGTCAGATGTAATCCTAGATGACATTTAGTTTGACACCACGCACGGTTACACGTTTAATATGATGGTCTAGATACTGAAACATATTGAGGTGCGTTTAAGCATTCTGAGAATCAAAATCATCGGTCCTCGCACGATCCCTTGATTACAAAAACCTATGTACTAACCATTAAACCTCGGCTCAAATTGTCCTACGTTAAATGTGAAAGCTTAAAGGAACTAGTTTTTTCTTTTTTTTTATAAACTCGATCAAGGCATCCAGTTAGCTGTTTTTATATAACCTGCATGTTTTCAATCATTAATAATAATTATAAGAATAATTAAAATCGAATTGTTTTTGTATATCGCTAACTGTTGATTACCTTTAATCAATAATATATTTGAAATTATGGTAGAAAAACGAAGAAAACTTGAGAACTTGAAATGTTATTTAATTATATGCAAGCCGGTTTTAAGTCAAATTGATACTGGAATAATTAATCAAGATGGTAATTTCGACTCTTCCAGACTATACTGTGGCCATCCCTTTAAGACGTCTTATCGGGTTATGTAGTGGAGGAACGTCAAACCTTTGAACGACACACACAAACACAAACACATACACGAACACATACACACACACACACGCACACACACACATACACGTTAACTCTTGATAACATTTCAAGATTGCCGTGTGATTTAAATATCCGAATTCGCCGTAAAGGTGAATATATATAAAAAAGAAAAACACTCCTACAAAGCGACATGCGATTTAAGTATAGTGCATGTAGCTTCAAATGTGTGTGTTAACATCCAGACATTCTGGGTTCAAGGGTAGTTCAGGTCAAACATTTAAGGTTATCAATATACTTAAGTCTCGATCATCCGGACAGCTCTCGAGACTTCTCTCAAAGATGACTGCATAACGTGCTTTATGAACAACAGGTCTGGGGGTCATTATTGATAACACCAATATTAGATAATCAGCATATTACTATCACGCGCAGGAACATGCGTTCAGTTTGTGTTCCATGCTGACTGACTCATGATATGGGCACGCACATGAGAAGTTAAAGCGTTTGGCACACCAGTTTATATTTATTGATGGATCGAGAGAGTAAGCAATTTGTTTTTTTAATTTCTTTACAGAAATGTTGCCCATGAAGTCTAGTTGATCCTAGCAAAAATTCATGTTGATGTGAAATCCAAGATGGCCGCCAAAGCTAAAAATAGATTTTTTAAATTCAAGATTGTAGCGACTACTTCTTGAAAACTATAAGTGATAATGATATGGGACTTTTTCTAAAATGATCAGCATGACATGATGTTGATCCTAGTCAAAAATCGTTTTGATTCAAAGTTAAACATGGCTGCCAGCGGCCATCTTTGTTTACATAGAGTTTTATAGTAAAAACTTGTAGCGACTACTCCTCTGAAACTACTTTGCGGATTGTCATGAAACGTTACAGGAATGTTGCTCTTGATGTCTAATTGATCCTAGAAAAATTTCAGGTCGGCCGGAAATTCAAGATGGCCGTCACAGCTAAAAATAGATTTTTAAAAAATAAGTTTGTAGCGACTACTTCTTGAAAACTATAAGTGATATTGATATGGGACTTTTTCTAAAATGATCAGCATGACATGATGTAGATCCTTGTGGAAAATTATTTTGATTCGACGTTAAACATGGCTGCCAGTGGCCATCTTTGGTTACATAGAGTTATATAGTAAAAACTTGTAGCGACTACTCCTCTGAAACTACTTGACGGATGTTCATGAAACTTCACAGGAATGTTGCTCTTGATGTCTAGTTGTTCCTAGAAAAATTTCAGGTCGGCCCGAAATTCAAGATGGCCACCACAGCTAAAAATAGATTTAAAATAAATAAGTTTGTAGCGACTACTTCTTGAAAACAAGAAGAGATATTGATATGGGACTTTTTCTAAAATGATCAGTATGACATGATGATGGTCCTTGTCGAAAATCGTTTTGATTTGACGTTAAACATGGCTGCCAGCGGCCATCTTTGTTTACATAGAGTTATATAATGAAAACTTGTAGCGACTACTTCTCTGAAACTACTTGACGGATTTTCATGAAACTTCACAGGAATGTTGGTCTTAATGTCTTATTGATCCTAGCAAAATTTCAGGTCGGCCGGAAATTCAAGATGGCCGCCACGGTTAAAAATAGATTTTCAAAAAACAAGTCTGTAGCGACTACTTCCTGAAATCAAAATCAATCAGTAGAGCTTCAAGGTCATTGACCTCTTGTTTGTTTTACGATTTAGTAATTTGAACACTACACCGTATATTTAGCCTTTATCAATGGCGTCGAGTAGGCAGATGGTTGTATATTAATACCGGAGATCAAAATCAAAAGTATAGCATTTATCTCGGTAATTTATTAAAACAATTATATACATAATTATATATGATTGCTGTTGTCGTGAATTGGAGTGGGGTTGACGGCTGAGCTAGATCTATATCATCAAGAAAATAGCTCATCATCTTTGTAGAAGGGAGTATAACGTTTATTTATCAATAACCTTTTAGTGCTTACATTTATTAATAGATACACAAGTGTTGACCGAATAATTTAGGTGAAGGTCATTCGGAGATCAGTTTATAATTACATCACTGTCTTAATGATTCGGGCATGAACCTATCACGGAGTAGGTTATGACTGCCCCATACTGCTTAGCGGAAATGCGCAGTGAAGCATTCTAATGAGGCGTCTGCTAAGACAATCTCAATATATCCTTGTCTATATTACGGACAGATATGCTGATGGGGTCATTGGCGTGTCAGGAGCTGCGGAGGCGTGCATTTATGCATAGAAAAAGAAGAAGAAGAATTCTTGCTTTATTAACTTTACTTTAAACTATTAATTTACATCAATTTGGAAACCTGTTCTTGCATCTTTAAGCTTCCTGGGTAGAACCAGTACTAAGCAACGTGGATTAAAGTTCTCCGGCCATGTTTTGTTTCATGAACATGTTTATGTTTATTTAAATCGAAATCAATACACAACAATAGATATTTACAATTCACACACTGCAATATCTGTGAAAAGCGAGAATAAGATTGTATTTGATGACGTAGAAAACTTTGAACAGGTAAATTAATCCACAGGCAAATTTATTTATCAGTTACCTAGCAATAGTTTTGAAGCTATATAATTCAGATATACCTCATTTCCCCGTGCATTCACGCAGTGGTAACAGTAGTATCTAAGTCATGCAAATAATACTTATTTTTCTATACAACTTAGTAGCGGTTTTCAGTGTATGTTTCTCTCCGAGACTATCAAGAAATGTTCATATGATGTTTAAGAGTAACATTTGTTAATTGATAATACTATAAAATGGGTTGCCATTCATCTTTATTCCCTTGGTCAGGGATAAATTCCATGGTCAAGGCGACGATTAAACTCTGGATTAAATATGAGAATTTCAAATAGATGATGGATGCATATGAAAATAAAAAGTTTTATTTAATGTAATGTGCAAGCTGTTCATTATTTTAGCAATTTATTTCAGAAATACAATATGCCTACACTACAGTCACAGAGCCAGCAGGAACTGGCTGAACCTACCAGTACAATAGATACGGACAGCAGGAGCTGGTGATATCTCCAGAGTTCGTGAGAAGATCGTTAAGCAACTGACGCCTGAGATGATGGAGTGGCTACATATTGTTACAGAAGATGAAGTACATGGGCAAGTCGTAGTTGGAATCTGCAAGCGATATGGTTAAGGGTGGATGGCAAGTTGTGGCTGAAGGAACAGATGTTGCAACGCTTACGGAAACAGGAATCGTTTTATACTTAAAGTCAGCTGGTTTAAACAAAAAGTGGATAGAATTGTGGTTTGTAAAACATGACTAGCCGGTATGATTTTTATGTTTTCAACTTCCTGTTGTTCATATTGTTGTCTTTAAATGTTCAACTGTTTACCTCGTTACGTACATAAATTAGCACCTTATTTAAGGCACACACGGCGATTCTTGAATTGTTAAAAACAGACGGCGTCCCGTTAGAGTTTCTGCATGACTTCCTATTAATTATAAAGAAGAAAGAAAAAAGAAAGAAAAAATGTATAAGGCATTTTGTTTTGCATATTTCCGCAGACTTAATTCACTTGAGAAGTTATTACGTCTGTGATATTAATAACTGTTGAAACATGGCATTATAATAAGAAAACATTTATGCAAGCAACTTCAAAGTCCAAATGATACTGGATTAATAGATTGTGAGGCTAATTTGAATAAAAAAAATAAAACAATTATTGCCGTGTGTCCCTTTAATCACTGATTAACAGCTATAACAATGTGAACACTATATAAGTAAATACAACTCTGGTGTCATTATGAGGATGATGTCAATGATAATTTGCTGCTGATAATAATTTTCATATGGTTTATTTTATGACTATTCCATTGGTTGGATGAGTATTATTTATCCTGTCATTGTTACACAAAGCATATCAAATGGCATCGGTATCTATTTAATTTGGGTGTGTGTGTGGACTCCTCCTTTTAACCGATATGACGTAATGAATGTATTATTTCAGTTGGGATTGTCCCTACCTATATATAGCAATAAGTTCTGTGCATGGTCACTAAACTATAATAAGCACTTCTATGCTATGGCCTACTCGAAATAAAACGGTTCTATGCATGATCCAAATTTAAAAAAAAAGAATAATAATAAAACACTTATCACACCTTTAAACCTCATTTTAATAACTATCTCCGAATAAAGGGAGGCATTTAAAAACCAAGTAATGTGTTCTTGCAGGCACAAAATAGAACAATTTGTCAAAACTATCCAGATGTTCAGGTCGTATGGTGAGTGAGTTGTATGTTTCGGTTAAGGGTGTTTGTTATTCACGGGTTCTTAAAATACCCGTGATTGAATGTGCGTGGAGTGGGTTGTTAGTTGGTAACTTAATTCGACACTCCAGTTTTAGGGTTTAGCCTGGCTGGCTTAAGCCGTTTATATTGTGGCTATAGATTTTGGTTACTCAAATGTGTATGTAGTATATATACCTCGTCATCAGTGGGTTTGGAACCGGTGTACATACCTTGTAAAATTTGGCTATTGTTGGCGGGATAGTTGCTTTAAATGAGGTTGTAAATGGCATTCAGCAGTCTAAATCAATCGCTATTACATCTCCTTTATTTATATGAAGATAAAATAGTTTTGCATTCAACCTTTAACACGTGGGTTAGTTTCTTGAAAAGGATACATATTCCTAGTTTATTGTCAAAGGAGCATAATATAATATATTGTAAATTTGGAAATGCTTTAGTCCTAGTCTTCTTGAATATATAAATATTTCAATAGGTGGCCATTCAAAAGCTAAAGTTAATTGTAACATTGAATTTAATTAATGGGTTGCAGATCTGTCCGCCTGCGGTTGGATGCCATTATGGAACAAAATGAACATTGAAACACATTTTTCATTGAAACACATTTTTTTTAATTCGTTTCTACCGATTATGAAAAAAAATCTGTGCATGGTAATGTGTATCTTAAATTCACTTCAATGACCGAAATGTGTATTTAAAAAAGTGGGGAAAAAGAAATCACTTCTTTGGATGAGGTTATGTTTGGTTGGAATAACCTTTAGATGGTGAAGAAACAGTGGAACCAGCTCAGACATCAAATGAACGTGTGGCCGTTAAATAGTCATGTACCAATTAATCAACTGAAACTGATCATCAGTTACTTATGCTTCCGATTATGATAATCGTCTATGAGTCTTAATGTTAAAATAGAAATCAAACATGATTATACAAGAGACAACAGTTAGGAAATACACTTGAGATGTATGAGAACATGTTATACACCAACACAACTATCGATTAGATGTGTTATATATGCTGTTGGAAATGACATAACATTGTCATAAGAAAGAATACATACTTAATCAGAAATTGTTCCGAGTTCAGGGTCTTAACAGGCACATGTTATGTATGCCTCATATTGTTCAACCGATTGTAACCGATGATCGACCTATTGATCATGACTAGAAGGTTAATTCTGAAAACTTGAAAGTCCATATTCTTCATGCAAATTTGTGAAGCTTACGAACGACTAACAGTTAATTTGTGTTTTTGAGACCAAATATGAAAGGTAACTCTTCAATCTTCCTCCAAGTCTTATCTTTACATTCTATATGTCTTTTAATATTTTATTTCATTTATTACGATGCAATGTCTGATGCATCAAAACATCACTTGATAAGAGTGTGAAATCCAATCAAGACGACATAAGAACGTGGTTTCTGATATGCATTAATAGTTGCTTTTATTTACTTGATTCACTTTAGTCCAGTTACTGAGACTTGTGCCCGATTTTACTTTCTCTGCAGGTAATATCAACTTTGGTTGGGCTGCATATTTCATGTTTCAAATCCCATTGAACTTTCTTCCAGTGGGCTATCAAGCATCCAGTTTAAGCAGAACTGATAAGGATATTTCCTTTCTAATTCGGGTTCAGTTAGGGATTGGGTACATTTGTCACACATAAGCAACACTTTGTTTCTGTATAGAGTGACACAAGGATTGCAATATTGTTGTTAAGAAGAATGACGCCTTTAGTTTTGGAAACTGGTCCATGGCAGTATTTAAATAATTACAAAATCGGTTGTGCAGTCATGTTTTTGGTATATATTGTTACGTGCTGATAGCGTTTAACGTTTAAATAAAATGGACTCCGAGGAAAATTAACTTATTTGGACATCCTATTGATTATCTCACTCTTGAAAACTAAGGGTAAACAACAAAGTATAAATCAGAAGTAAGTTTCCCTCTCTTTATTTATATCTTAGTAGGAAAACATATAACGTAGAATTATCAGTAATATATAACAAATAACAACTTTCCTTAATAAATAATAATACTCTGTCACTTTGACTAGAAATACACAAAGTAATTAACCCTAACAATATGCTGATAAATATTATAATCGCTATATTAAATATTTATGTCAATTCAAAACCTTCTAAAAGTAAATCATTTTAAATTTTATATTTTCTATTGATTGTATTTATTAAAGTTACTATAATCGAATTTTAAATGCAAAAATAAAGTCTAAGTTCAACCTAACACACAATGTGTTACCTTAAGAAGAAAATTCGGAGTCCTAGATCTGCTGGCGATCCAGCTATTTATATTGCACAAATAAAACTGTGCGGTGCACAAGTGCGCAAATGTGCACTGTGCACTAACAACGCTAAGACGCGCAACGTCAAATGTGCGCTTTTCCTGTGCGCTAAACACGCATACAAATAAGTGCGTGATACTCGCCTATTTCAAACATGAATTAAAACACGTTTAATTAAAGAAGCGTAAGTAAAGTTTCATACACAAAGAATAATGATTAAATAACTGACCCTTACATTTAAAACAAATATCCTCCTTGGAATAAGATAGTTTCGTCAAAAGATCGAATTGACAGATTTGAATTCGCCGCACAAATAGTTGCTATGGTAAACAATCCCACATGCAACGTAATTCCGGATCCAATATGGTTGCCAGAAAGATTCATTTGTAAATGTAAACAAGCTTGCTGCTTTGAATTTAAGTGATAACAGCGATAAAACATGGTAACCTGATATGATAATCGTAAGTTAATCCCTATGTTAAGTTAATATGATGAATATGCGTATAGTGAACACAATGGATATACAATTAAGCTGCGATAATATGCGTAACACTAAAGTGAAAGTAGAGTGAAACATCGGGGCATTACAATATAACCTCTATTTGCGGTTATCTGCTTATCCTTCATAAAAATAAAATGCTAACCATAATCCCAGATGGGGTTCTATGTAAAAAACATATTGGAGTTACTGCTATTATATAGCTGATAGATTTTATCCCGGCTGTGGAACTAGTAGTATTTGAATGATAATAGCACTATTGTGTTTAACCATTTTGGGTTAAAAGACATTTTATGATTTTGTGGTAAAACACGCAATTGGATTCCTGATAATGTAATAGCTGACCATATTTGGGTCATTGGATGATTTGGCATTTGATGAATGTATTAAAACCCGTATTTGGATTACAGATACTGTAATAGCTGACCATATTTGGGTCATTTGATGATTTGTGTTGACCATATTTGGGTCATTTGTTGAATGTTTTTGTTGTTGGCCAGACAAATCTCTTCGATTGTGAAGTGTGTCAGCCATACCTCTATTTGAGGATTTATTACTATTCACTGCGGTGCCCTGCTTCCCCTATTTAAAGGCGGTGCCTCTAGCGGTGTCCATGTCCCCACTAGTGGCATGTGGCAATATGTCGCGGTCACAGCAGTGTGTAGTAATTTTTTTACGAGAACATTTGAAGGAAATGGATTAAATTTTTAAATATCTGGCTTGGTGAACATCTTAACCCATGGTTCACTGAGTACAGTTTTCATTCACTTCAAAACTTGGTCTGTGCTATGACCATGTTACAAAATTGTTATAAGTATCGTGACTGCACATTTGATATGCACATTATGTTTCTTGTTATATTATGCTGAAGCCATGGCCAGTTTATTCCAATAAATTTAAAATATTTGTATTATTGGGTTTTCTTTCAAAGCCCATCTGCAATAATGGGATTTGTCGATTATCGACATAATTCATTTTATTGTAGTGCGGATGTTAATTTAATGAGTTTGTGGTCACCCTGACTGCACAGATTGTGGCCCTCCTGTTTTTTGTTAGTTTTAGGATTTAGTAATTTGTACACTACACCGTATATTTAGCCTTTATCAATAGCGTCGAGTAGGCAGATGGTTGTATATTAATACCGGAGATCAAAATCAAAAGTATAGCATGTATCTCGGTCATTTATTAAAATACCCACCCACCCATAACCCCATTTTAATAACTATATATTTTGCTCAATCTGCTTTGCTTTGTTTGTATATATATATTTCAGGTACATTATCCTAGAAATGATGGTGTTAGGCTTATGCGGACGGGTTGATGTCTTTAAGAATCGCGTTCCTACCGTCGTGGCTTCAGCGCTGTCTATTCAGCAGTGTTGGCAGCATGTCGCGGTCACAGCAGTGTGTAGTAATTATTTTACGAGAACATTTGAAGGAAAGCAACTAAATTTTAAATATCTGGCATGGTGAACATCTGAACCCAGAGTTCATAGAGTACAGTTTTCATTCAAAACTTGGTCTGTGCTATGACCATTTTTCAAAATTGTTATAAGTATCGTGACTGCACATTTGATATGCACATTATGTTTCTTGTTATATTATGCTGAAGCCATGGCCAGTTTATTCCAATAAATGTAAACTATTTGTATTACTGGGTTTTCTTCAAAGCCCATCTGCAATAATCAGTTATTATACCGGGTCGCACTTTCCTTCGCAAACTCATCAGTCTTAGTATCAGGGTTAAGCAGCAACACCATGGTGCGTTATATAATAGACAATGGTTCAACGGTGTTTTTCCCCATTCAAGGAAAACCAAGCTTTATCCTATCGTAGTAGCTGTCCTTGTATGGGGTAAGCTGTGGAGCAATCACACAGTAGTCTTCTTTACAGATAATATTGCACTTGTTGCAATTCTTAACAAACGGACATCGAAACATCACAGCATTATGTTTCTAGTTCGCATCTTGGTATTGAAATGCTTTCAAAGCAATATCCATTTCATATCTGAACATATCAGGGGCCATTCCAATGGTATAGCAGATGCACTTTCCGTTTCCAGATGAGCATATTCAAACGTCTTGCGCCTTTGTGCTCCCCGGTCCCGACCCCTATTCCAGCGGATTTTATACCCGAAGTCTTGTGCAAGAAGTTGAAGATTTGTTAAAAGCTTACAAGTTCCAGCAAACGGGCGTGGCAACTATTTCGTGAATTTTGTTCACACTCATTTCAACGGCAGTTGCTTCTACATGTTTCAGCGTCAATTATTGCTCTTTATGTTTCTTACTTACACAATTTGCAAATGGCTCAATAATCCATCACAACGTATCCATCTGCAATAAGGTATATCCACAAACTGCAGAATTTCCCGGACCCTACTTCATATTTTCTTATTACAAATATGTTAAAGGGGACCCAACGCCTAGTCCCATCTTACGATCTGCGTCTTTCGATTACAGTTAGCATTTAAACCTATTGGTGGCATGTTTGGATAAAGTAACTGTGTCTTCTTTTCATCAAAGTTTATGTCAGGCCACGTTTCTCTTTCCTTTCAATGCATTTGCACGCTGTGGAGAAATAACGGTTTCTAATTCTCAAAATGTATCTTCATTAATACAGTAACACGATGTTACGTTTCTGGATTCCCAACAAAAACCCAATGCTGTTCAGGTGACCTTTAGAAACTCCAAAAATAATTATGGCAAACCTCACACAATCAGTTTTTCTCACGGTTACACTGCTATTTCACCGGTTCACGCTCTGGCGAAGTATTTTACATTGCGAGGTTTACAACCGGGTCCTATACATTTATTCAGCTCAGGTCGCCCTGTCCTCCGGGGAATGTTTGACAAACAGTTGGCCACTTGTTTACGGTTTGATGGTTTCGACAGTTCTAGGTACAAGACCCACAGCTTTCGCACAGGCAGAACCACAGATTGTGCCCAAAGAGGGGTTTCAGATGCATATATTCGTTCGTTAGGCAGGTGGAACAGCAATTCATTAAAATATATAAGAATATCCGAAGAGTCATGATGTATGCATTTTGTGTCGAAACTGAATGAGTAATGCATCTTACTGCTGGCTGCTTGGGATTACAGTTGGTGGGTCTTACTCTTAAAGGTGAAATATAGCTTGTCTTTTGAGCATACATTCTGAAATATATGTATATAATATACAATCTGTTCAAATATTACACTTATTGGATATCCCGTTTTGTCACAGTAGCCAATTATACATCATAGCGCACACGCTCCGAGTTTCGCCCTTTTTGAAGACAAGTAAGTGTCACGAGACCTGTGACGTCATTGGTACAAAGCGATAAGCGGCTCCGCATTAAGTCTGCATTGTCTATGTAGGATTACGTTTTATGGTACGTGTTAAAATGCCGTGTACTGTTGCTGGGTGCAAACGTGTACATACAAAAAGACAGCATAATAATATCAGTTTTTTCGTGTTCTAAATCAGGTTAATGATTAAGATTTGAAGTGTGGGTGGACCGTTGCCGACTAAAATCGCCCGTCTCCTCAAAAAAAATGGGAACCTTCGAAAGACGCGCGAGTTTGTAGTAACATTTTGAGTTGGATTCGTGGGAAGACCATCCTTTGGTTTCTTTTTCGTTGAATTTGAAGAACAAACGGTCATGCCGATTAAAAAAAACAGCAATACCAACAATGATATAAAAAATGAGAAGTGACTAACCCCGCCGTCTCCGAGCAAGTTTTATTCGCCGACTCAACCGGCGTTGAGGAGTAAATTAATAAATGAGGTAAACATAAAAGTTTTTTGTTCTATTTTATTAGCACTTTATCAGGTATGTATGCTAAATTGTAGAAAGGTATATAGTCTTAGACTTTATATACACCGTGATTGTTTAGCTGTTGAATTAGAAGCGTAAGTCCTTACACGAATCAGTCAAGAGCTAATATAATGCAGCCGCTTTTTTCAAAAGATTGCTAAAAAAGGTTCAGCATATAAATTTAAATAAATCGGGCAGAGGAAACACTACATGTGTCTTTGTTTCAATATATATTTTGTAGGTTTATTTATTTTTTAACTATATACCCTTTTCCGCCAATAGTGTTATACATCTATATCTATTTATATATCGCCGTCCGTCTACATATATCGGTCTCTGGATTTAAAATAAATGACAAAATACAAGGCATAAAATTGATAATGTTGCTAACTATAATATTAGTTCAGTAATGTTTTATGGCAAAACAATAACGGCTCTTAGTGTCTTATACTATATACTTTTTATATTATGGTAAATTTGATCTGTTGGATCTGTTGTTTCGATCTCTACATGTGCATAATACATAATATCGTGCTCATAATACATTTGACTATATTAAGAATGTTTATCTCTTTGTGCGCGATACTAGTTTCCCGCGCATCATATATCCGTCTTGTGCAGTACGCGGCTCGCCGCGGCGGTATTGCACCGCTCACGGAATTGCAATAAACAGGAAATGTGTCATAAAACTATGTTTCCCTAAAAGGTGCGTGCTTTTGTCATATACCGACGCACGTACCCAAATTAGGCTATACTTCAATAGGGCACCGCCATAGTTGATTAGTCGGTGTGTGGTATATTGTTAGTTGGGGGCAGGTGGAGAGCGTGTCATACTGCAAATCCAAATCTAATACGTGCCAACCCTCGAGTATTTTGGTCACCAGGTGGTGGGGACTTATGGCATATATATACTCCCTGGTACTATAGAAATTAGATGCTGTGTCATTTATTATGTTGTTTTTATTTTTATTTTATTTTTTCATCAATTATGTGAAAAATTAACATGTACTAAATATATTTTTTCAATGTCTACTGTTCGGCAAAAGTAAAGTCCTTATTATCTGACGCTCGTATTAATGTACAAGTATTAGACCATGTCCAAGCATTCGGAATATGCTGCATTTCGTGCTTAGTGTACGATACTCAACTTGTATAGTCGGTCGCCCAGTTTTTTTGAAAATAACACGAATACTATAAACTGGAAATCACCGAAATACATACCAATATTTTATTCAGTTTATCAGCAATGTTATCTGGAAAAAAATGATTTCAGATAACATTGTTAATAAACTTAATAAAATATTGGTATGTGTTTCGGTGATTTCCAGCTTTTAGTATTTGTGTTATTTTCACACCTGGGTTACCGAATATAAAAGTTGAGTAGTGTATATGTACCAAGATATGCGGTGTTGCCGGTGACTTACTGTCAGAATTTCGATAAAATTCCGACATTTTCATACACACTATACTGTTTTTGCTAGCTTTCCCTATGTACTAATGGCTTTTTTTGTTCCCAATGACGTCACTTCCGGTTATACGAGGAAGAGTTTTCCCCCTTTGATTTTTTTCGATTTTTTAGCAATGCCTGTTCGCCTTTTCGATTTTTATGTTTAAAAACATATTTTCACTAACCATACATCAATAACATAGTAAACATCGTATTTATGATGATATTTAATAATTAAAAACATATCAATAGCGGACTTGTTGATTTAGGACAATTTTCATCTTTAAGTAGTTTCAGAACACACTGTCTGCTTGGGCTTACAACAAGTTGTGTGAGTACTATATTATGTCAGTCTATATTTTCAGTCAATTTGAATTATCCTCAACCTCCCCAATGTCTCAGAGCTAGCTGGAGTCCTGCGTATATTTATATATATACTTATGTAAAAACATCAATTAATATTTGTTTGCCTCATTTTATCTTGACCATTGTATACACAGGCATATACCAAAATAAGATAATTTGCTGATAATAACCTTCGTTGTATGAAGAGAGATCACTAACGTCGAAACTGACGCAGTCCCCTGCTTGTGCTTGGGACTGGTTCCATCAGTTTTCAATAAAACTTGCTTGCTATTTGCCTGGAGTGGAGATTCAAATGCCGCATCCACTATATATGTTGCTAATTTATTTGTATATACATAGTATATCATTTCAATGTCATTTCATTCACGGTCCATCATTCTATACTTTCACCCATTACCGTCGGAAACGTTAGGGGAATGCTGACTTCATCTTTAAACGTAGCATATCTGCCTTTGTGGCGTATTCTTACGAGCCTCTTATACATTGGGACCATTGTTATTTTTAATTTTGCAATTTTGTTTTGTATATGCATTATGATTATATATTTTGTTGTATAGTAAAAACAAAAGGTTGTAAGAGAGGGTGCTTGGTTTAATCATTAAACATTTATATGCAACGCATGGCCCCTTTCATTTGCATACACGTTATGTTATGTCTTCTTTTACCCCGGACTGAGGATCATAAATATATATATAGAGTTACAATAGTTTCACAAAACCAATGAGTGGTATCACCTATCCATATGAGTGGTATCACCTATTCATATGAGTGGTATCATCTATTCATATGAGCGGTATCACCTATTCATATGAGCGGTATCACCTATTCGAATGAGCGGTATCACCTATTCGAATCGAATGACCGGTATCACCTATTAGAATGAGTGGTATCACCAATTCATATGAGCGGTATGACCTATTTGAATGAGCGGTATCACCTATTCAAATGACCGGTATAACCTATTCGAATCGAATGACCGGTATCACCTATTAGAATGAGTGGTATCACCTATTCGAATGAGCGGTATCACCTATTCGAATGATTGGTGATATAATGCATTCAAAACGATGGAGGGATATCACCTGTTTGAATGAGTGATATCACCTATTCATATGAGCGATATCATTAATTTTAGTCAATGCGTGATAGCAATGATTCGCAGGGTCATCAACTGTTTGTTTTAAATGTTGCAAATACCGCCCCCACACCCCTCCCACCACCCGCACCACCTTTAATCTCGTATCCTCTATCCTCCCCTGATTTAAATCAGTGATATCACTCATTCGAATAGATTATATCATTCATTTTGAACAGGTGAACATATTAGAAACAAAGCATGTTCGGCATCTAAGACAATCGACCTTTGATTGTGCTTGTATTTAACAAGAGGGCCATGATGGCCCTATATCGCTCACCTGAGAAAATTTGAACTAATAAACACACTAAACACAATTGTTATTAGGTGTTCTTTAGGATGCTCCAGAAAACATACAAGAGGGACTGTAAGTATGTTACGTGAAGTGATATGCAGAACTAAAACATCATTTCTGTGGAATTATTTTGAAATCGGATCGGTGGTTTCGGACAAGAAGATTTTTAAAGTTTTTTGATACAGTTATATAAGAAAACTCTTTGGACAGATCAACCCGGTTTGAACAATCTTAATTATTCATTAATTAATTACTGCTAATAATGAATTAATTATTTTGAAATCCATCAAGCAGTTTCAGACGAGAAGATTTTTTAAATTTTCCATACAGAAATGTAGCAAAAATAAGCCCCGCCCTCTGGCGGCCATTTTTTTGACAAATCAACCCGGCTTGAACAATCTTGATAGAGGCTTACCCAAACATCATTTCTGTGAAATTAAATTGAAATCCAGCAAACGGTTTCAGACGAGAAGATTTTTTAAGATTTCCATATAGAAATATAGCAAAAATAAGCCCCGCCCTCTGGAGGTCATGTTTTTTAACGAATCAATCCGGCTTGAACAATTTTGGTAGAGGTCCACCCAAACATCTTTTTATTGAAATTATTTTTAAATCCATCAAACCGTTTCAGACAAAAATATTTTTAAAGATTTTCCATTCAGTTACATTCTGAAAATGCCCCGCCCCCTGGTGGCCATATTTTTTGACAAATCAACGCTGCTTGAACAATCTTGGTAAAGGCCAACCCAAACATCATTTCTGCAAAATTAATTTGAAATCCATCAAGCAGTTTCAGACGAGAAGATTTTTAAGATAGAAATATAGCAAAAATAAGCCCGGCCCTCTGGCGGTCATGATTTTCGACGAATCTACCTGGCTTGAACACTTTTGGTAGATGTCCACCCAAACATCATTTCTGTGAAAATATTTTGACCTAAAAAAAAAAGGTAGAAAGGTACAATGTTATGTTATAGCATTTTAAATTTAGTAAATTACTGAAGCTCCCAACAGTATGAAATAAACAATAAAAAATATAACATTTAGTGAATTATGCACAGAACTTGGCATAACATATTTTATAGTCGTAATCAATATCATACCGAGCAAATGTGCTTTTTATATTGTGCTTTAATGTCCGTCTTTGCTTCACCTTCATAGGGATAAATTACAGGGTCAAATAGGTTTTTGGTTAGGTAAATCTGCAAGGTGTTTTTCATTTCAGGAATTTATTTCAGTAAACAGTTTCACCGAAAATATAGTCTAAGAGCCCATGACTTATGTACAGCCACTCGGTTTACAGCGGGATTTCGTGGTAAATGTTTCATCGTGTGACGCTGAACATGGTTTAGCGAAGTCAACCAGGATCAGAATGTGCAAGACGAAGACGTAGTCTGCGAGTTAAGCAGCCAACTGGGATTGCAAATCTGTGGCTAAATAAACAGATGTCACAACGCTAATGGAACAGGGATCATTTGTAAACACTTTATTATGGCTTTTAATTCAATAAAAAATTACAGGCACAACAACAGATAACAAAAAATAATAAAAAAATAAAAATAAAATAACCCCACAAAAAACAGGAACATACATAATTCTTTCTATTCACTTTAAAGAAATATTCATTTTCTACAGTGGGGTTCGGCAACTGGCTAAGAATTACAGTGAACCATATTCTTGGTGCGCGCAGTGTGGTGCTATTGTCAGGTTATTGGTATGTCAAAAATTACTTGGATTTTGTTGTTGCACTTATTACAAACTGGTATAACACATTCTCTCAATTTACACTTGGAGTATGCAAATGCATAAATGTTGGTCAATGAATATGCTACCCGTTATAGTATTTTACACAAGGAGTCTGAAATGGTATCTAATATGAAAATGGTATATACTACACGTTATGTTATTTTACACGAAGAGTTGATGAGCTTGTAATTGCCGGTCTGTGCTATTGTTCTACTGTCATAATTGCTGATAGATATATGGCAACAGTTTGTTTTGATTATTACAGATATATTTCACTTTTGCTGTGTCTGCTGCTGCTATAACAGTTGTTTTTCGTCTAGCGGTCAGCTTTACACATTTATTCTTTTGAGTACATTGATGTTTTCATTCCGTGGGTGTTGTTTTTCTTCATTTGAATAAGTGATGTGTAAATTAAAATAAAATTGCGTATATTTGTTCAACGTTTACCTTGATAAGGTCGTTTGAAAGAGATTGTGTCAATTGATATACCATTGTGCATATTTGAACAAAGTTCACATTTATAACGTTATTTGAACAGTTGTTGTGTGAATTAAAATACCATTGCCTATATTTGTACAAAGTTCGCATTGATAACATCATTTAAATAGATGATGTTCCAATTGCAATACCAGTGCGTGTATTTGTACAAAGTTCGCATTGATAACGTCATTTGAATAGATGTTGTGTAAATTGAAATACCACTGCGTATATTTGGAAAAAGTAAGCATTGATAACACATTTGAGTAGATGTTGTGTGAATTAAAATACAAGTGCATATATTTGTACAAAGTTCATATTGATAACGTCATTTGAATAGATGTTGTGTAAATTGAAATACATTGCGTATATTTGTACAAAGTTCGCATTGATAACGTCATTTGAGTAGATGTTGTGTAAATTTAAATACCATTATGTATATTTGAACAAAGTCCGCATTGATAACGTCATTTCAATAGATGTTGTTTAAATATAAATACCATTGCGTATATCTGTACAAAGACCGCATTGATTACTCATTTGAATATATGTTGTGTAAATTCAAATACCATTGCGTACTTTTGGACAAAGTTTGCACTGATAACGTCATTTGAATAGATGTTGTGTAAATTGAAATACCACTGCGTATATTTGGACAAAGTAAGCATTGATAACACATTTGAGTAGATGTTGTGTGAATTAAAATACACGTGCATATATTTGTACAAAGTTCGCATTGATAACGTCATTTGAATAGATGTTGTGTAAATTGAAATACATTGCGTATATTTGTACAAAGTTCGCATTGATAACGTCATTTGAGTAGATGTTGTGTAAATTTAAATACCATTACGTATATTTGAACAAAGTCCGCATTGATAACGTCATTTGAATAGATGATGTGTAAATTCATATACCATTGCGTATGTTGGGATAACGTCATTTGAATATGCTTTGCGTAAATTAATATACCATTTCGTATATGTGATCAACGTTCGCATTGAAAAGGTCGTTTGAATAGACATTGTGTGAACTAAAACACAAGTGCGTATATTTTTACAAAGTTCGCATTGTTAACGTCATTTGAATAGATGTTGTGAAAATTGAAATACCATTACCTATATTTGTACCAAGTTCGCATTGGTAATGTCATTTGAACAGATGATGTCTCAATTAAAATACCAGTGCGTATATCTGGACAAAGTTCGTATTGATAACGTCATTTGAGTAGATGTTGTGTAAATTTAAATACCATTATGTATATTTGAACAAAGACCGCATTGATTACTCATTTGAATATATGTTGTGAAATTCAAATACCATTGCGTATATGTGGACAAAGTTTGCATTGATAACTCATTTGAATAGATGGTGTGTAAAAATAAATGCCATTGCGTATATTTATACGAAGTTCGCATTGATAATGTCACTTGAATCGATGTTGTGTAAATTGAAATACCCGTGCGTATATTTGTAAAAAGTTCGCAATGATAACGTCATTTGAATAGATGCTGTTCTAATTAAAATATTGTTGAGTACATTTGGACAAAGTACGCATTGATACCATTGCCTATATTTGTACAACGTTCGCATTTTTAACAAAGTTTGAATAGACATCGTGTAAATTGAAATAACACTGTGTATATTTGTACAAACTTCGCATTAATAACGTTATATGAATAGATGTATTGTGAATTAAAGACCCATACGTTTGAACCAAGTTCGCATTGATAACTTCAGTTGAATACTTTTTGCGTAAATTAATATACCATTGCGTATATTTGTACAACGTTCGCATTGATGACTTCGTTTGAATAGGTGATGTGTAAATTAAAATACCAGTGCGTATATTTTTACAAAGTTCGCATTGATAACGTCATTTGAATAGATGTTGTGTAAACTGAAATACCATTGCGTATATTTGTACAAAGTTCGCATTGGTAAGGTCATTTCAATAGATGATGTGTCAATTGAAATAACTGTACGTATATTTACAACGTTCGCACTGATAACGTCATTTGAATTGATGCTGTGTAAATTGTAATACCAGTGCGTATATTTGTTCAAAGTTCGCATTGATAACGTCATTTGATTATATTTTGTGTAAATTGAAATACCAGTGCGTATAGTTGTACAAAGTTCGCATTGGTAGCCTCATTTGAATAGATGTTGTGTTAACTGAAATTCATTGCGTATATTTGTAAAAGGTTCGCATCGATAACGTCTTTTGAGTAGATGTTGTGTAAATTTAAATACCATTACTTATATTTGAACGAAGTCCGCACTGATAATGTCATTTGTAAAGATGTTTTGTAAATATAAATATCATTACGTATATTTGTACAAAGATCGCATTGATTACGTCATTTGAATAGATGGTGTCTAAATTCAAATACCATTGCGTATATTTGGATAAAGTTTGCATTAATAACGTTATTTGAATAGATGATGTGTACATATAAATACCATTGAGTGTATTTTTACAAAGTTAGCATTGATAACTCATTTGAATAGATGATGTGTAAATTAAAATACCATTGGGTATATTTGTACAAAGTTCGCATTGATAACGTCATTTAAATAGATGCTGTTTTAATTAAAATATCTTTGCCTATATTTGGACAAAGTACCCATTGATAACGTCATTTGAATAGACGTTGTGTAATTTAAAAAACCATCGCCTATATTTGTACAACGTTCGCATTTATAAATAGTTTGAATAGACATTGTGAAAATTGAAATACCATTGTGTATATGTGTACAAAGTTCGCATTGATAATGTTATTTGAATAGATGTTGTGTGAATTAAATAACCCATAGGTTTGAACAATGTTCGCATTGATAACTTCATTTGAATAAGTTTTGCGGAAATTAATATCCCATTGCGTATATTTGTACAACGTTCGGATTGATAATGTCGTGTGAATAGTTGATGTTTAAATTAAAATACCATTGCGTATATTAGTACAACGTTCGCATTGATAACGTCGTTTGAATAGGTGATGTGTCAATTAAAATACCAGTGCGTATATTTTTACAACGTTCACATTGATTACGTCATTTGAATAGATGTTGTGTACATTGAAATTCCATTGCGTATATTTGTACAAAGTTCGCATTAGAAATGTCATTTCAATAGATGATGTGTCAATTGAAATAACTATACGTATATTAGTACAAAGTTCGCATTGATAACGTCATTTAAATAGATGTTGTGTAAATTAATATACCATTGCCCATATTTGTGCAACGTTCGCATTTATAACATAGTTTGAATAGATATTGTGTAAATTGAAATAGCACTGTGTATATTTGTACAAAGTTCGCATTAATAAAGTTATTTGAATAGATGTTGTGTGAATTAAAAAACCCATATTTTCGAACAAAGATCGCATTGATAACTTCAGTTGAATAGGTGATGCGTACGTTAAAATACCATTGCGTATATTTGTACAACGTTCACAATTATAACGTCTTTTAATAGGTGATGTGTAAATTAAAATACCAGTGCGTATATTTGTACAACGTTCGCATTGATAAGGTCGTTTGAATAGACATTGTGTAAATTAAAATAATAGTGCGTATATTTTTACAAAGTTCGCATTGATAATGTCATTTGAATAGATGTTGTGTAAATTGAAATACCATTGCGTATATTTGTACAAAGTTCGCATTGATAACGTCATTTGAATAGATGATGTGTCAATTATAATAGACCTGTTCAACTAATTACGATAACGACTATGACTTCAGACTAAATTCTAAGCACGAGAAACTGTTGGGGGCTGATCTCAAAGTTGTATACCAACCTGGGTTTTAGTAGGCTCATAGGGGTTTGTGTAGAAAAAAACCAATAAAACATCAAATTAAAAAATACATATTATTTATATTTCTGTCGATTTATATTTCTGTCAATATATATATATATATATCTATACGTCATATGCATCGACCTGTCAAACTATTTTTTCTTAATACAAACTTCGGTACAACCACCCAGACACGGCTAGAGTTTTAAAGGGGCTTGTCTGAATAATTGATCACTAAAAACGTTTTGAGAGAAGGGTACACATCAGATGCAGATCCAAGAGGCGCGGGCTGCTGAAATAAAATGTTTTTCTACATGACGTTTAGTGAATTCTGTTGTAGTTTTCCAGAATAATTTTATGTTAAATCCAATGATGACTAACAGTAGAAATGGCGCTCGCCCCAGGTAATTCGGCATGCATAGGGTATACTTGTGGGATTTTAGAGGGTGGGGGTGCTGTTCCGCCTTATCCCTGAAACCGCCTTAGTTCATGACAAATACACTAAAATTGCCGCCGTAGCCGGGATAGTGAAGACGCTACGTCTAAAACTGTCTCGCCTCTCACTCATGCGGGTTCGAATCCCACTGGGAGCTCGAATTGTAAAGTGAGAAAGTGTCAATTCTTAATGTGTGTTTTTGTGGTGTGAACAGTATTGATATTTCCTATTTTAGATGATCCAAATATAATGCATGAAACTAAAACTAGCCATTATTTACAAGAATATTCATTGCGGGACAGCAATTTTTGCTAGCATAGGTAACGCACCAGGATACATTTAAAGAGTCAATAGGCAATTTTGCTCTTTTTTTAAGTCACGGCATTTTTATTTTTTTTTAACTTTTTACACATTTGAATAGTGCAAATAAATTGCTTTACATAATCCTAACTCTTGATTATTTTGCACCAATAAATGTATTTAAACCTATGGTAGTACTGAAAACTCAAATTGTACTACCTTTTTTTTCAATATCTGACTTTTAATACAAAACCCTGTGGGATTTTGAAAAACTGAAACTTCAAAGATCGTACAGCACGTGCGCTTATCGCCTTGAATGCACACTAGAACAATCAAATTTATCATTTAACCCTAAGATCGAGATGGATGAGGCCGCCACTATTGAAGGTTAGAGTTTGCGTCGCCTTTTCAAAGAAAAATGCGATACATAGGGATCACTTTGTCGTCCGTCAGTCCGTCCGTCAGTCTGTACGTCAGTCCGTCAGTCCGTCACGATTGGTTAACGTTGGCTATAACTTTCTCATTTCTTGATATGTTATCATCAAACTTTCAATATATACTCATCATGACAACATCGACATAACCATACTAAAATATAAATGTCAAGGTCACACTGGAGGTCATTATATGGGTTAAATACTCATTTTCTTTACTAAAACTTTACGTTGGTTATAACTTTCTTTTTTCTTGATATTTCTTTATCAGACTTTCAATATATACTCATAATGACAACATCGACATGACCATACTAACATATAACGTCAAGGTACACTGAAGGTCATTATATGGGTTAAATACTCTTTTTTTCCTTCAGGAAAATTTAACGTTAGCTATAACTTCCTCATTAATTTTCATTTCTTCATCAATCTTTCAATATATACTTGTCATGACAGCATCGACATTGTCATACTAAAATATAAAGGCCAAGGGCACACTGAAGGTCATTGTATGGGTTAAATATTCATTTTTTTCTTTACGAAAACAGTATGTCAATGTCATTTATTCAGGTCCAAAAAGCCTTGTTATACTGACAAAACGCTGACAGGCGACACACTTGTTCCGCGGAACACCCATCTAGTTTATTTTACAATGTATGTAATACATGAGTGCTCATTATTAAATAATTATTTCGCACTTTTTCGGCGTTTATGCGGTTTTAAACGTTGATAGTAAATTGCGTAATCATGAATCGCGTTAGTGCTTTATGGTAAATTTGCCATTGATTACCGGCGTTTAAAACCGCATAATGCCGAAAAAAACAGGCTTCGTGGATTTTTCCATTTAATACCGGCAGAACGGAATAAACGGGGAAAATAAGCCAATTAATTGTTGTATTTACATTATTTTCCCGTCGCTAATCTGTTAATTAAGACACACTGGATGCAATCGCAATATCTGCATGCAGTGCGTACAGTCCGTTCACCTAAAGTCATTTTCTATGCGTGCGCAGCCGAGCGTAAATAGTACCACCTACTTGAAAAATGAAGTATATTCGAGATTAAGTGCTATTAGTTTCAAAGGAAAATATCATGAAAATGCAAAACATATTAAGTTAATTAAACCAGTTTGCAAAGATGGTATGAAGCAAATATCAACTTTATTAGGTGAGTCTTAGAAATGGAAGAATGGCGAATAACTGGTCGTTTGTAGAAATGATATATGGCTGTGCAAACCATCTCATCATATCATGTATGCCAACTAGTTTAATAAATTCTAAAATAATAATTGTGGTGTACGCTATTTTCAGCACATTTTAGGGTATATAATTATGACGGTCGATGTTTTGTAGTAGTGGCAGACCACCCGCTTTTCCCTACAAGTTCATGTAGTGTCAATATAACATTTCATTGGCCTATATATAGTGAGGTCGAGCATTCACAGCGTATTGCCTGTTGAGAAAACCCCTCCGTTTCAGTCGGTATTCCTTATCGTAATCCTTACCGTAATCGTTACAGTAGTTAGTTATACAGGTCTAATACCCGTGCGTATATTTGTAAACAGTTCGCAATGATAACGTCATTTGAATAGATGATGTCTCAATTAAAATACCAGTGTGTATATTTGTTTAAAGGTCGCATTGATAACGGCATTTGAATATACTTTTTGTAAACTGAAATACCAGTGCGTATATGTGTACAAGGTTCGTATTGATAAAGTCATTTGAATATATGTTGTCTAAATTGAAATACCATTGCGTATATGTGGACAAAGTGCGCATTGATAACGTCATTTGAGTAGATGGTGAGATAATTTAAATACCATTGCTTATACTTGTACAAATTTCGCATTGGTAATGTCATTTGAATAGATGATGTGTCAATTGAAATACAAAAGCGAATATTTGTATAACGTTCGCATTGATAACTTAGTTTGAATAGACATTGTATACATGGAATAACCATTGTGTATATTTATACAAAGCTTGCATTGATGACGTTATTTGAATACATGTTGTGTGAATTAAATTATCAGTGCTTATATTTGTACAAAGTTCGTATTGATAACGTCATTTGAATAGATTTTGTGAAATTGAAATACCATCGCTTATATTTGCACAAAGTTCGCATTGATAACGTCATTTGAATAGATGTTGTGTAAATATAAATACCATTGCGAATATGTATACAAAGTTCGCATTGATAACTTCATTTGAATATATGTTGTGCAAATTGAAATGCATTGCGTATATTTGTACAAAGTTCGCATTGATAAAGTCATTTGAATATACGATGTGTACATTAAAATATAATTACGTATATGTGTACAAAGTTCGCATTGATAACGTCATTTGAATAGATGCTGTGTTAATTGAAATATCGTTGCGTATATTTGGACGAATTACGCATTGATAAAGTCATTTGAATAGATGTTGTGTAAATTTAAAAAACATTTTGTATTTTTAAACAAAATTCGCATTGATAACTTCATTTGAATGAGTGATGTGTAAACTAAAATACCATTGCGTATATTTGTACAAAGTTCGCATTGATAACGTCATTTGAATAGATGTTGCGTAAATTGCAATACCATTGCGAATATTTTCACAAAGGTCGCATTGATAACGTCATTTGAATAGATGTTGTGTAAATATGATACCATAACGTATATTTGTACAAAGTTCCCATTGATAGCGTCATTTGATTCGATGTTGTGTAAATTAAAATACCCGTGCGTATATGTGTACAATGTTCGCATTGATAACGTCATTTGAATAGATGATGCCTCAATTAAAACTATAGTGCGTATATTTGTTCAAAGTTCGCATTTATAACGTCATTTGAATATATGGTGTGTACATTGCATTACCAGTGCATATATTTGTAGAAATTTCGCATTGATAACGTCATTTGAATAGATGTAGTGTAAAGTAAAATAACAGTGCGTATATTTGGACGAAGTTCGCGTTGATAACGTCATTAAAATAGCGTTTGTGTAAAGCAAAGCACCATTGCGTATATTTGTACCAAGTTCACATCGATAACTTTATTGGAATAGATGATGTCTCAATTAAAATAACAGTGCGTATCTTTGTACAAATTTCGCATTGATAACGTCATTTGAATAGATATAGTATTAATTAAGATAACAGTGCGTATATTTGGTCAAAGTTCACATTGATAACGTCATTTGAATAGATGTTGTGTAAATTGAAATACCATTACGTATATTTGTACAAAGTTCGCATTGATAATGTCATTAGTGCTTGCCTAAACTTGAGTTATACCGAGCCCTATTTAGCTTCATCTATGCAATTAAATAACACACAATTCCATGATAAGTGAATACGTCATTTAATTGACAAAATGACTTAACATTATAATACATTACTGACTAGATTATAATGTTATATGTTTTGTTAAATGCCATAATAACATAATATGATTAACCTTATAATTATTATAATGACTAGATTGAACATTTCACAAAATAACTCTTGCAAGATACATGGAAAACATTCCCATATAAAAAAAGTTGGGCAACTTTCCACCGTCCACATGCAACATATTATCAGCAATCTGTGTACCCTTCAAAAGCATATGTTTAATTAATCAATTCAACACTGAATTACAACGAAAGCTGAGGCAATCTATGTAATTTTGCAAGTCGTCAGAATTCCAACGACCCATCTTTCGCACCAAATCATCAGAACATCCTAACTGAACAGCTGCAGATGCTACCCCTATGCGAATATAATGTGATTTACACCTATTAGGATCTAATCCCAAGACACATATGTAAGTGAAGTCCAGTCTTACACTGAGCCCTTCAAAAGCATGTGTTTAATTAATCAATTCAACACTGAATTACAACGAAAGCTGAGACAATCTTATATAATTTTGCAAGTCGTCAGAATTCCAACGACCCATTTTTCGCACCAAATCATCAGAACATCCTAACTGAACAGCTTCAGATGCTACCTCTATGCGAATAGAATGTGATTTACACCTATTATGATCTAATCCCAAGACACATATGTAAGTGAAAGAAAAGTCTTACACTGAGCCCTTCAAAATCATATGTTTAATTAATCAATTCAACACTGAATTACAACGAAAGCTGAGACAATCTTATATAATTTTGCAAGGCGTCATAATTCCAACGACCCATCTGTCGCACCAACTCATCAGAACGTCCTTACTGAACAGCTTCAGATGCTGCCCCTATACTCGGAGAGTGGCGTTCTTCTAGTAGACCCATTCGTCGAGAGGAAGTTGTACTAGACCGGTGCAGGATATGGCATACAAGTTATACTCATTCATATTTATTACGAGGTGAGCAATTTCCAGAATGTATACCCTGCTTTGCGCCGTTAACGATCAAACACATCTTGTTGGAATGTGTAGAATTTGATCCTATGCATCAAAGGTACTAGAGTGTTAATACTATGAAAGAGTTATTTGATACTATACATTTTAGTCTTGTTTTAGATTTCCTGAAGGCAGTCAGACTATACAAATCATTATAATATGTTTTCGGGCATTTCTTGATTTACATAATTATATAGTTTGTATTACTACCATATAATCCCTTATGTTTTAATAGTTTTATCTTGATATATTTACATTCATTTTTAATTACTACTTAATTTCTTCATCTTTTGTCGGTTTTTGCTTACAATATGACCTATTTATGTGTCGACGTGCCATAAAACACCTTCATTCATTCATTCCTATGCGAAAAGAATGTGATATATACCTATTAGGATCTAATCCCAAGAATATCGCAATGTATCTGAATTTCTCCGTCACATAACCATAGGATACCGGAGTCCCATCTAGAAATTGAAACAGAGGGCCATCTGCATGCGTATGTAAATCGAGATATTCTTGCAATGCCAACACTGGGTTTGATTCTGGGCTTTTAGAGTATGCGCAACTTATAATGAAACAGGACCCGCTTGCTTCTTATGTTTATAATGGGTCATAATCACGGACTTGCCTACAAGTTTTGTACCCACTGTATGAAATGTTACGCCCTTTCATTGTATTAAATGATCCGCTACTCCGCCTGATGTCAAGCAGACTTCACACATTCTTAAAAACAAACTATAAACTGTTGTAAAACGTGTCCGAATCAGAATATGTTCACACCGCCGCCTATTAACCGACGGTATCGCGTGTACCAACCTCTGAAATATCACGGTTAGTCTACTCGGTTACACCGTGTGTGGACTTTTGACGATTTTTAATACGGACCTTTTGTGATTTGGGATACGGAGTTTTGAAAAAATGATGCAGTTTTGGCCGAACTTGATGCCATACAGAAGAAAATAATAAAGAGTATGAGAAATGTACAATACGGATTGGAACAATTTAGCCACGTTTGCAGACATCAGTGTGTTTATAAGCCTAGGAAATTACTTTTCTTACAATATTCACAATTCTACTAAGAATACATGTACGACACTCAACCAATTGAGCTCATTAACGTATGCCAGCGGTGATGCTGAAATATCGGACTTTTCAGAATTATTCAATTGCGCCAGCGCAATTCCTAGGGTCGTACCCTAGATTGGTTTTCTCTTTAGCTGCAACTACTATGGTTGTTCAGTACGATTCTGGATACATCCTGAGATGTTTATTATTTTGTATGTGTATCTTAAATTAGTTTCTCTGGATGTGGACTTTATTGTTAGAGAATTCCTTTTGATGGGATGTAGTTTTGTTTACACTGTCTTGTCTATTTGGGCGCTGAAGACAGGATAATAGCGAGGATTGTGCGCATATAAAATCGATTCAAGCTAACCAATAGGCCTTATTGCCTACTGACCGTTCCAAGTCGGTAACCCTGTCTTCACCACCCTTTCTGTTGTTTTTGTCTCTTTCATTGTAGTTTCTAGTCCTTGTTTGCAGTACGGTGCGGACCTACGATGCCATTGTGTTCGGACGCTGTGGTTTCTATAGGACCCTATATATCATTCTGAAATTACGTTTCAAAATATGGCATGGATAGTATTTTCAGAATTTATCGAGGACATCTTTCCTAATTTACAATCGTTAGACCTTCCGAATAAAAATCTTACTGTACCTCCGTCAGTGTTTTCATGGACAAGCCATGTTGCTTATCTTCCAAGAAATCTCTCAAGAACATCATATATACAAAACCATGACATCGTTTCTGAAAGCCTGGAGCTTCCAGCTAATATTTTCAAACGAACATATAGATTAGATAACAACCAAATACATAACATGAGTGGATACGCTTTTTATGGGTTGTTGCATATGATCAGCCTAAAGGACAATGAGATGGTGGACCTTGGTTCTGATACTTTTAGCCATTTGAAAGGATTACAGATTATTAATTTATGTTCAAACAAGCTTCATCGCTTACCGCATACTGTTTTTAAAGGTTTAACTGTTTTGAGAAAACTGGATTGATGTAAAAACAAATTACTAGAACTTTCAAATGATATATTCGCCGACTTAATATCCCCAACTCACCTGCATTTGGCGAATAATTCGTTAAGTAGTTTAAATATAGGTGTATTTCATAAATTAAAACAACTTTCCGTGATTCATGCGTAAGGGCAGAATCATTTCCAATCAATTCTGTGGTTTTGAAAGAAATATATCTGCAACATAACCCCATAATGGTACTACCTGAGTTTATTTTCTGGATAAGAGGCCTTGCGATAGCATATTTCCATTAAAGTCAAATAAGATTTAATAATTTTACAGAATATTTTGAAAGTATGGATGCACACATGTGCAGGCAAGTGTCACTAAGTCTAGTAGTTGTATTGATTATGCACAGGAAGCATTAATTCGAAGTGGTGACTACAGGAAAGTGAATCTGAGTGACAGCAATATACACGGTATTAACCTGGATTGGAATTCTACAGAAAGTGTTCAAAAGAAATTATTTGTTTTGCTCATCCATTTCCAGTTTGTTCTTGCAAGCAATCCCATTAATTGCAATTGTAAAATATTACCCCTTTCAAACTTTATAAACGAGAACAATTCCACAATGGAACACTTAGCAAAACAGATTAATTCTATACAGACTGGGTATGCCAATATCCCAAAAGACCTGCGTGGAAGATCTTTGCTAAGTGTGAAGTCGGAGGAAATCTACTGCGACGAGCAGGTGGAGAACTGTCCACCTGAATGTACTTGCTACAGACGTTCAATCAAAGACACTGTAATCGTTGATTGCAGAAATCGATATCTTACTAAAATTCATACCGATTTACAGTCTGGAAAGCTAGAGTTATTGTATAGAGAAAATAATATGTCGGAAATGTATTACAATAAACAATACGAGCAAGTTGTTTCATTAGATTTAGGTATGAACGGATTACAGAGTATCAAAGAGGACGCATTAAAAATAATGGTGCACCTAGGGGCATTAAATCTTCATTCAAATCTCTTAACTTATATCCCTGACTGTATTCAAGATTTTCATTTAAAAACTGTTTCGTTATCTCCAAATCCGTTACGATGTGATTTCAAGGCAGTGTGGATGAAACAATTCGAAACAAGGACGTGATTAAAGACTGGCATGATGTGTCGTGTATTGTGAATACTGAAATAGGACGAGTTGTGGCGGAAGTTCCAGATGAGTTATTTGCAAAGAATGATGAATTTGATTCTGTGAAACATGTCGTTGTTCCGTCTATAGTGGCAGGTGTAATTTTGGTTGCATTATTTGCAACTATTGTAGCAATCTATGCATACAGACTAGAATGCAAGGTCCTTCTTTTCGTATATTTTAAATTACATCCTTCCGATAAAGATAACGAACATGGCGAAGAAAGCATAGATTGTGCCATTGTTCATGCTGTTGAGCAAACAGATTGGGTAATGAATCCTATTGTCAAGGTGTTGTAACATAAATATTATAACTATACTGTGTGCGACATGGCACGTGACTTCGTGATCAGCTTCTCTTTTCATGATAATCTCTCTCGAAACGTCAAGCAAAGCAAACGTATGTTTTTTTTCCTCACAAAAGACTGGATTCCAAGTTCTGAAAGCTTCAACATTGCTTGGAACATTTCACAGGAAAACAATAAAGAAACAAAATCCAATTTAGGAATAATTGTTACGCATGGTGTATAGAAAGAGTAAATAAACGATAAATAACTGTTACGGTTCATGGATAGAAAACATTACGTGGATTCATATGATAAAATGTTTGCAAGCAAGGTTATATATTACATGCCTGAGAAGCAAATTATTCGAAGACAAGCGTACTCAGTTCGTGCAGAATCGAAGGATCATCATATCGCAGTATATGTGGTAAATAAAGACGTAAATATTTTAGAAAAAGGCAATAAAATTGCCTTCAATAATGATTTAATTTTACACGAAACTCAATATACATGTATATCATATTCAGATGTAGATTTGCAATACGTATCTAACTTTTTACAACCCATGATTGAAAGTAAAGGTTACTCTCTATGTATTTATGATAGAGACTTTGTACCTGGTGCATCTAAGGAGGAAAATATAGTTAAGGCCATTCATACAAGAAAGCGGACAATATTCATATTATCAGACTCGCATATATTGGACAATGGTCATTGTTCACATTCAGAAACGCTAATGAAAAATCTCTACGGGAGAAAACCAACCACCTCATTGTGATTGTTCGTGATGACGTAGATTTAAACATAGTAGATCCAGAAATAAGACAGTATTTAAAGAGTTATATAAGCTTACATGAAAATGACAAATATTTTCAACAGAAACTTTTCAATGGACTCTCTTTACTGACAGGCAATACACATTCACTAAGAGATCGTTTACTAATAGAAGAACAATGTACGACTGATAGTATTGCCCATTTCTAAGAGAGTTGGGTTGTTGGTTCTAATAAAATAAAAATGCAACTTAAGCTACACGAACAATACATAGATATACATTAATATACGACACACATGGTAAAGATATTGGGCTGATATGAAAGTATCGGGCTGATATGAAGGTCTTGGGCCGATACAGGGTGTGATATTAAAATGCCCATTTATAATTCTCTATTTATTGCCTATTGTAGCATCGTTAATACGTGTTTGGTTTACTTATGTGTAATTATGTTAACTTCTCTACGGATACTGTAATGACATTAGAAGGTCAACAATTTAAAAAAGATGATACAACCTTATTCCTCATAAATAATAATTAATCGCTCTGTTTGACCAAACATGCAATAACTATAATTGTCCTATGTTAAGTTTTACGCCGTCAAAAACTTAATCTCTCAATGATCTGTCTGCGTTATAATATTACTTTATTGTTACTGACATTGCTTCAGCAAAATGGGTCATACTTTCAACAGGCATACAAAACAAATTGACACACATATCAGACTGACTTAGTAGTATTAATACGTTTGTACACATACACTTCTCAAAATTGCTAACTACACCGCTACGTTTTGGGTTATATATATCGATGGGTTGAATGTTTTTCAATAAAATAAAAAGGAAATACCAATTCAATCATTTTTACATCATTTCATTTTATTTTTTTCATGGGCAATGCTAGAACTAAACCACAATAAGCAATTACAAACGACCCATGTAAACACTAAAGTCACACTTTTCCCATATCTACATGTAGATATGGGAAAAGTGTGACTTTAGTGTTTACATGGGTCGTTTGTAATTGCTTATTGTGGTTTAGTTCTAGCATTGCCCATGAAAAAAATAAAATGAAATGATGTAAAATTGATTGAATTGGTATTTCCTTTTTATTTTATTGAAAAACATTCAACCCATCGATATATATAACCCAAAACGTGAGCGGTGTAGTTAGCAGTTTTGAGAAGTGTACTGTTGATAACAAATAGCTTCGCTATGTTTGCGACCAAGCACGAACTGCCATATGTGTTAATAACACTATATGTAATCCATATTAGATCACCTGCTTTTGACATACATATGTCATTAATTACTTCAATAGCATATACATCATTTATATCCGAACTTAAATCCGAATTAAGCTAAACAATATTTAATCCATTCCTACTCTACTCTATCAAAATAAGTATAAAGGTCAAACAGCAAATGCAGCTTTCATAGAACACAGTAAACCAAAAACACGTGAATGGCAATGTAAACAAAGAACAAAGCCATATGACGTCACAAACATAAAAAGGGTTGACAATAGGGCCACCGCCTTGAAACGATCAGTTGCAAAAATGGCCTTTATTTGGTCTAGAAAAATATTCTTCCATTCAATATTTTCTGAAATCGCATGTTCTTTTACATTTTGAATGAGTCGATTTTCCCTGACTGTTGCCTATTTGATAAGTTAAATAATATACGTCAAAATGGGTTGAAGTTTTTCCGCTAACCATTTTGCAATAATTGTCCATAGAGTTGGCAATATCAATTGAATTTAGTGTGTAAATCATTAGTTTGAAAACGTTTTTTTATTTGCCCAATCAATGGTGTTAATTATGCAACACATGTTGTTTCTATTCCGTTTTCATACACTGTATACACATAAAATCTAGTAAAATTGGTGTGTTTATAAATGATGTTACTAATAATTAATGAGTTAATTATTAATTAATTATTAATGAAGAAAAGATAATCGGTTCGAAATAACGTCTCGTAGTTATCGACCTTCTGTTTTATTTACTACAGTATTGTTATAACCACTGCTTATCAGTATTGGTATTTCTTAATGGTTCTTGGAATCATCAAGCCCAATATTTATTGCTTTAAAGTAGAATACCGTTTAAGCCGGTGCTAGGGCGTGAGAAGTTTTGCACCTTTTATTACCTTTCATGAATAGCCTAACATACGAACCTGCTATATTTCTGTCTTGTTTGTGTGTGTTGCTTCCGTTGTATCAGACTTTTAGTATGTATTACTTTATTTACCAAAGTAAATATGTTTACGCTGCAAAATGGGTAGACCAGGCTTTTATGGGGGTTTAGGAATTCTGCTTAAAATTGAGAAATACATAAATTTGCTATTTTAAAGGGCCAGAGCATAATAAACGAGTCTAAAATCACCAATTACTTACAAGGCAGTTCGTAGGTCACATGCAGTTTTACCACATAGCATGGCTCCTTGGAGTGTACAATAAATCCATGTCTTATGTATTAAAAATGCAAATGAGGACCAAATCACTGTATGTACGGTTAAACGTTTCGCCCCAACTGTTTGCATGGTATAGTATAAGGTGCGTACTGACATATGTTTATCATTATTTGAAATCTTACTATATAAAATGCTAGCTTCGGTTACCCGGCTCGCTTGTGATTTCTTCGCTATGCTATGCTACGCGGATTCTGAACAATCGCCCCTGATGTTGACAACGTCAATGTGCGGGAAAAATCTCGCTAATAGGCGCTTTAATCGGCCTTATTTGCCCAGACCGATATCTGTAAGTATGCATAATACGGTCTAGGCCGGTCGAGACTACTATAACTCATGTTAGTAACGTTAAATTGGGTTTAAGGTGTTGCATTGTTTTATAGTGCGAACGCGTTACAACATGTCTGTCCATTTTTGTGACTGAGATATGCACAACTGAGAGCAAAAATGAATTAAGTGAACATGTACGATAATCAATGGTGATAATACCGTGTTACATCAACGTCAGTCAACATAAAAACGCATTCAAAACGAAAAACTAGATAATTACTCATCTAGAGGCCAAGAGTTGACAACAAGGGTCCTAGTATTGCCTTTGAACGGCCAGTCGTTTACAACATTACATTAAAAGTAGATATAAAAGTCAAACAGTAAATGTAGTATTCATTGACGACAGTCAACTAAAACACGCACAGAAACAAGCAATAAATACACAGATGAACAAAAGGCAAGATATGACATCACAAACATAAAAGGGTTGACAGTAGGGCTACGGAACGGTCAGTGACAAGAAAGGCCGCTGGGACTTTAAACCAATTTCTAGGGTGCACCAAACCTCACTCTGACTCTATTGTCATCCCAGTAACACGGGACAGTGTAAATACAGATATCCCCGCCAGATTATATTCTCTAATAAGCAATGCGGCGTTAATAGGCAACCGAAGTATAACACATACATGATCATGTGTGCATAATATATAAAAACAACACATAACCTAGAAAGTCACAAAGCAAGTACTCAATGAATTGGCAGAAGCCAGAGAAATAAGGGAACACATCTTTAAGGGTACGACAAGACAAGCTATAAGACACACATCATACGCTACCGTCCTTTGAGAATATATGTAGACGTCATCATAGGGTCCACAATCTGCCCGTTCATCGCACAATCAAAGAGGAAAGCATTGTGGCGAACTACAAATGGGCCAACCACATAAACTGCAGATTATAGCTCAATACATGTTTTGAAATGTAAGCTAATCAAAACGGATACTGTCGTGTTGCATCACAATATTAAAATAATCAACCTGGCTGTCAACCTGGTTAATTCAATTTACACAATCCCAAGTTATAAGTTATCCGAAAATTGTGATTACCTTTAATTCAAAAGAATTTTCAAACAATAAACATATTAGCGAAACGAGCATGAAAACATGTGTCATCTAGAAATTTGTTTGCTTTGCAAAACAGAAAACGTCTGGCTTTTTTCGGTGTGAGAGTGTTCAATAATAAAATAAGGTAACCTTCTGAAGCCTCTCATGTTATATCCATTGCTAATTTTAGAATGGCCACCTCATCCGAATTTCCACGCCTAGGTAAGATGTATAAATAGCTCGCTAACCAATAACGTAATGTTGCGTAATTGCAGTTTGATACATTTGAAGCGAAAATAGGAAGTATAAAGACACTTTTGTATTTGTTTATTAATTTAAAGAGACACACGGCAATATTGATTTTTTAAAAACACAAGCGTTTCACATAACTTGTATAATAATTAATATTACTTATTCATGTAAGAATAGTAAAAAGCTGTTTGTTTTTTGAATATTACTAACTGGTGATTGTATTGCAACAATAATATAAACCTATCGTAGATTAAGAAGAACAAATGAAAACTCAACATTTTTTTAATTATATGCAGGCAGATTTAAAGTCAAAATGATACAGTATTATTAACTCGAAACGATATATAATGCTTGATACAAACTTCAAGTGTGTCCCTTTAAACTATTGATAAACAACCAGATCCGAAGATTCGTATGTGCGCGTATGAGTGTGTGTGTGTGTGTATGTGTTTGACCGAAATAAACAAATGCCAAATAAAACAAAAGTAATTCATAACAAAAGTAATTCGTTTCATGTCCAGAATAGTTACGTTAAATAAACAAAAACGGTTGTTAGCATCCCTTTCTGATGCCTCCGCATCCCTTTCTGATGCCTCCCATAAAGCTATTATTACACCGTTTGGAAATTACAACATTTCTAAATTTATCATTGTGCGAAACTGGTTTCTTTTTCCGGGTATAAATTGAAGGGATATATTCTCGTAACTGTATATATTATTTAAGAGTTGAAGTAGAAGAAAACATTCAGGAAATTACACAATTTATTTGTATTTACTGACGAATAGACTAAGGTAAGTTGCATTGTTCAAGCTCGTTACATTTAGAAGCTTACATCCGTATTCTTAGTATCACTAACCCAGGAAGTTTTCCAATTTTCAAACGTGTGGTTGAGGTGTGACATATAGGGTTGTAGATGGTGATAGAATTCACAGCAGTGGAAATTAAACTATCAGTCTTGGGAAAAAATAGTCATATTGAATTGCAGTGTATACTAAATGAAAAAAGAAACGCAACTCTGCAATTTCCGCTATATATAGTTGTTATTTGCGTCTCATTGATTACAATCAAATATGCATACATATATACATTATTTCATACATAAAACATGAATTGTAAACACCATTCTAAAATAATTATATGAGGCGATATTATTGCACATTAACATATAACATTCAATAATTCATATCAAAGCATAATTATCATTTTGGCCTGTACAAGAGTTACTAATAATACATTTAATGTGATAAGAATATAGTATGTAAAATATGCTGCTGTCAATCGAATGGCACATGGCTACATTAGGCCTTTGCTGCCGGAATAAAGACAAAAACAACACATAACACACCAAATGTTATACCGCCAAAGTTTCGTTACAGAACAAATACGCATTTGCAGGTGAGCAAATTCAGGATGTACACTTTTGGAATATCTTTACATTAAATACAGAACTGAAATAGCTCAAAATTTCGGAACGGAATTCAGCATTTACGTGAACTTTGATTTAAAAGGGTACTACAGCACAGTTGTGTTCTTTCCCTAACTAGCTGCAACTATGTTTAACAAAACACCTTGGGATTTCTCTGATCTATTACCTGGAAATAAGTGTGCAGTATATACATTATATAGCGGAAATTCCCAAGTTGCGTTTCCTTTTTCTTTTAGCATAATATATATAATACGGAAAACGGTGTTTAAATTTTATATAATACACACTCAGAAACTTGTTTTGTTATTTAATAATCGATAAAATAGGTTGTGTTATGCCTAAGGGAAATCTCATGTCTACCTTTCGTCGCATAAACAATTGAAAATCCCCGACGCTTCTTTAATATATAAAATAAAATGTTGAAGGTCATACTGCCAATTCGTTGTGGAAACCGACGATTGTTTTCTTCTTGCCGATTATCTGCGATTTCCAGTTGTGTGTATTTAAGTCCGACATAGTTGCAGTGATGCTAGGCAACTATTGTCTCTTCCGTAATTCCGCAATCGCCGAGTATTTCAATAATTCTTACTTTGAGTAAACTCAGATATGTTTGTCTCAGGTTAGACTCGTGTATGTTTACCCTGAACTTACCAATTAAATTACAGTTCTATGAAAATGCGTTTACGTAGCCTTAAAAGCCAACGTTTTGTTCAATGTTTCATAATATTGGCCAGAGCATTCAGTTGCTTTGTTTGTTATGCATGTGCATATCAATTATTTGATGATTTACAATGACATATTATTGTCTCAAACAAACCCTTCATTACGGTTTATCTCAAATGCATCATCACAGAACAGAACAGATATTTTATTTCGACTTATACATATAGTATCTCGTCATCAAAATGTAATTAAACTCATGACAGGCACACACGCATGCACCCCAACACGCACACACACTCTCACACAACTCTTACGCACGCACACGCACACACGCACGTACTCTCTCTCTCTCTCTCTCTCTCACGCAGTTATATAAACGAATTAATTGTTGAAACAATTCCTAATACCTGAGGATAAACGTTATATATATGTACACAACTACGTATAATTAAATGTGTTACGTACAATAAATGCTTCTTTTACAAACTTAGCTACATTTTGAATCTTTTTATGTTTCTTACTCTGCATCAATTCAGTAAATTTAATAACACTAGGGTTTCGATAGTAATACGCCTTAATATAAAGTTTGCGAATATGCTCATAGACGGGACAAATTAAAATAAAATGATATTCGTCTTCTATGTCATTAGAATTACAAATATTACAATATCGTTGACCTCTATCAGTTCTATGTTGTGTGTATCTGCCGGTTTCGACACTGAGGGAATGCGAAGATAATCGTATTCTTGAAATTGCCATTCTTAGTTTAAATGTCAACATATCTAGATGAGATGCATATTTAAAGACAGTCTTGAAATGTTTATATAACACTAGAACATGTTATTTTCAATATCACTATACCGCTTCTGTACAAAACAATCAATTACTCTTTGCTTGAATAATACATGAAATTGTTTCAAATTAGTACTGTGAGGCTCATTCCATTCATAGGTAAATCCAAAATCATTTAAAAGGGTCTTAACATTACTTGCCCAATTTGTACAGCCTCTCTCACAATCTTTACATGATACTTCATACATAGTAGATATTAATATATTGTTCGTACTTACACCTTACTCCAATACCTAATTATTTTAACATATCGTGATACATACAAGGGATATCTACCTAACTCCCCATAGGCTCCTGCATTACTAGTTGAAGTTTTAACTTTCAACAAAAATTTACAAAATTTTAAATGAATTTTTTTCAATTTCTTTTGACTTTGTAAACCCCCAAATCTGTGCTCCATAATTAAGAATAGCCCCCACAAATGCATCAAAACGTTGACAACATGTTTTAAGTTTGAAATTATACCTTTTTATATTTGCGATTAGGACATTTAACGCCTTTAAACCTTTCCCTGCAAGTGTTTCCTGATTTATATTAAAAGTCCCAGTATAGTTAAAAACATTTCCTAAATAATTAAAATCATTTACCACTTCTAACTTCTTTCCATTATACTCCCATGTTTCATTTTCTCTTAATCGGCCTCTTTTTCTAAAGGTCATCACTTTCGTTTTCTCAATATTTACCTCTAATCCCCATTTATCACAATATATTTTTAAATTATCTAAATAAGCTTGCAATTCATTTGGCGTTTCTCCAATTAAAACCATATCGTCTGCAAAAAGCAATAATATTAACACACGATATATGATGCAACAGATATGTTGACATCACCTTCAGCTATGGTTCGTGATAAACAAGTTAAAAATGCTAGGATTCGTGATAAACAAGTTTAAAATGCTAAGGTTCGTGATAAACAAGTTAGGTTCGTGATAAACAAGTTAAAAATGCTTGGGTTCGTGACAAACAAGTTAAAAATGTTAATGTTCGTGATAAACAAGTTAAAAATGCCAGGTTTTGTGATAAACAAGTTAAAAATGCTAGGGTTCGTGATAAACAAGTTTAGTGATAAACAAGTTAAAAATGGTAAGGTTCGTGATAAACAAGTTTAAAATGCTAAGGTTCGTGATAAACAAGTTAAAAATGCTAGGGTTCGTGATAAACAAGTTAAAAATGCTAAGGTTCGTGATAAACAAGTTAATCATAGACCAGACCTTTGTTGTTTTGAGTTAGATGAACTCTAAACTCTTTACAATAAACAATAAACAAATAAACATTAAAAACAGTTCTGATTTCAATCTCAATAGTATAATACTTGTTTACATCTTTCAAAAAGTTAAGAGTTTTTATATTCGTGCCATATATTTATTGTCTTGATAAGAGACCGTATTTCTATACAACAAAACATCATACAGACACCGTAAACGTTTGACTAGTAATTTAACTTATATTAAATTTATATGTTTTATATATACGTTCTATTGAATGCAGCAAGGTCTTACAGTCATGTTCGAGAACAGTTTTTAAACGTGGGTGACTGCATATGACAGTGTTTAAAGAAACAACAACAACAAACAGTAAATTTTATTACGGTTTATCAACATCGAAAACTCGTCAGAATAAAAAAAAAACTTTTACTTTTTATTACATCTTTTTAAAAACGTGTGAGACATCAGTTTTAAAAATCAAATTAAACGCATTTCAGGTCTAGATTTTGCCTTTTGAGATAAAAAAAAACACGACCAAGCAAGACAGTGCTGATGACCTTTTGCTGTATTTAAACACTCATAATACATTACTTGTAACTAGGTGAATGTGCACTTGTTGTGCCTCTCGTCTCAAAAACATCTGGTTATTACAACAATTCTAAATTTAGATTTAAACAAATCCCATTATATATCCAGACTAATAGATAAGAGTTTTTTCTTACTGGTATAAAGTGCAAATATTCAGTGATGTAACTTAAAACGAATGTCCTACATTCTGTATTAAAGCGAATTGAGAATATTTCTTTCAGTTGTTTATGCGCATCATTTTCGAGCATGACCTTTTATCAACAGAAATAAGATGTTAAACAGGTTATGTATCTTTCGCAAGTTTCCATAATTAACTAGTTAACTGTTTAACAAGACATTTGTTGATACACGGAAATAAAGTCATATATTGCAGTAGAAGAATGATTTAATTAAAAAAATACGTGGTACTATTATCGTGATACGTTAACATATACATATTATTGGAAAGAATTATTTTAGCGGAGGTGACGAGTTTGCGAGTCAACCTACTTTTTATATTTAAAAGTAGATCACGGTTACGATACAAACATTTTAAAAGTTATGATAACGGTAGCCCGGCTAAGGTAGCTTTATAGTTATACAAACGTTATGATTATTAAAGTCCTTAACTTGACACCAAATTATAGAAAAACGAATAATTGAGAAACAAATACCTCATAAGATGTTGCTAGGGGAACATCCCCGTGTAATTAGGGATAATTAACGATATCGAAAATAAAATCATCTCTCTTGTCGTAAAGTTTGCTAATTCTGCAAAACGAGAAAAGAAGCGACAGTATCACATGTAATAGCTTCATTGAGTGTGCTTGATGATAGATAGTGTTTGCCATAGTAGAACAGAAGGGTTATCAATGTTCAGTATGTCATCCAGATACCGAGAGGTGTCATTAAAGAATTCAATTAAATCTGCCTGTGTATCTAGTAAACAAGTCAAAATAACATATCGTTCATAGATATATATCCTTTTTACAGTAGTCCCACAACTGACGAAAAAAGTGTTAAATAGGAAAGTACGTGTAATTGTCCAATCTGCCGTTAATTAAACACGTCTTAAATTGTTAGAGGCCTCACATATAGATGTTTCTCTAGCATTGTTTTTTAAACAGCAATGCTTTTGTCTTTGATAAGATTGTGTGGCAATGTTGTATAAACCGTGTACGAATCATTAGTGCTTTTAGATAAAAGGTACGCTTTTTATCTAAACTTCATAGTCTATGTGCCTTTTTTTTAAACAAGGAATTCCTGATTGCATAGTATTATTATGTCTCTTTAAATATAACGTGCGCGGATGCGTTACGTTGAATTGAACTGGGGGTTGTAATTTTACAGAGCACCGACACAAAAGGTTATATAGAACCAACAGGAATGAACATTCCAGGCTGACTCTTCATTTATATGTGTATATGTGTCTGTAACCGAAATAAACAAATGTGAAACATACACATTTATGTCTATTTCTAGATATCAACGTTATCTGAAACAATCACAAACGGTTGCTGACGCCTCTCTTAAATACTATTATTACACAATTTGAAAAGTACAACTGTTCTATATTTATCATTATCACATAACTTACGGTGTGGGGGTGGAATAACACCATTTATATTTTCGATATACCACTAGTTATGCAACTAAGCCTAGTATGCGGTGTAAAAACAAATCGATAATGACTATGATCCAATTCCCACGGTGTATGTCTGTTTCGCGTGTTAAAGCGTGTTAAAGCGACAGGCATGCAATAAAAGTCGATATGTGAGTTCTGTGATGAGTAGAATCTAACAGTCGTTCTCATTCGTTATTGAATTTATTAAACGAGTTGGCAAAGTTATATAATGCGAGGCTCTTATTATATATATCATGTTGCCAACTCGTTCAATAAATTCAATAATGCATGAGTACTCATGTAAGCTCCTCTATTTCCATGAAACTGGTTTCTGTTTACTGGTATTAATTAAAAGGATATGTAGCATATTGGTATAGCATATTCAATGGTGAAGGTAAATTAACACATTAGTAAAAGATCTGATTATATATTCAATACTAATGTAAGTTGTATTTTTAAGCTTGTTCGAAGCAGTTGTTCTTATAAATAATCAACTAATAAGTATTCCATTTTCCAAAAGTGGTTGATATGGGATAAGGTTGGGAGTTATGCGAGTTGGGAGGCCACATAAAACCACATTATTATTTCCCGAGGAAAGATCGATCCACTCGTAAAATCCCGCCATGTTGTCTATCGATAGCCGACTACAATAGATAAAGTGCAGTTGTATCATTAGAACGTGGTATGATAAACAAGTATTAGGTCATATACCACTATTGCATTTTACATAGGGTTACATTATAGCCTTTTGGCCCTAAAACACATTTTACATACCCAAGGGAACCTTTTAGGCTACTTTATTTTCAAGAACTATCCTAGACACACTTAAAAAAGTGAAAATAATTGGGGGTTTTGTAATGCTTTCACCTACTTTCGGTTTGATGAAGGTGCTGACCGTCGGGCTCGCAGCAAATAAATGTGAATTTTTGACAGTTTACTATACCTGCAATTTTCTCAATAAAATAGCCCAGATGCAAGAACAAATACAGTTTCATTTTTTTTTTTTATCACCTAAACATATTATTTTGACATTTTATGTACATCAGTTATGATTAAGGCAATTCCACCCAATCGCAAAATAGCTCTTTCGAAAAAGATATACCCTAATACACCCTATACTTTTTTCAGCCAATCAGTAGCCCCAAAACAATAGTGGTATATGACCTAAATAGACATTCAAACCTACCTGAAGTTTGTTTTTTCTGGCTAAATTGTTCCCTACATTCATTCTGAGGAAAATGGTGTCTTTTGTTTTTAGAAAAAAATACTTCTTTATAAAATATGAGAGCTTTAAAGGGCCTCGGCTGATGTCAAATTCATGCGATTTTTGCGCGTAAATCCAGAATCTTCAAAATGCCATATCTCGACAACCGTTCCAATCTTTTGTTTCAAATAAAGTGATTTTGAATTGATTTCATCAATAGCATGTGATTTTCCACCAGTTGAAGCTCTCTTGAAAATCATTTCTACTGAAAAATGATATTTGTGATTTTCAGGGCTCAAAATAGCAGATTTTACCATAAAAATGCCACGGTTTTTGTATATATTCAAAATCTGCCTTCAAATGGATTTATTAACATTAGGCAGCAGTTTCTATATGTGATACCATCAAGAAAATGCAATTTTTCAATTTAAAAATGTCAAAAATAAATTCTGAGAATATCCTCCCCAACTCCATTTTTAATGCCATGCCATGTTTTACAATATGCTCATTACACAAGATTGCATGTAACTGTACAATTTAATGTATTTGTTTATCAGATATTGTTTGTGCCACCTTTACATGTCATTTTCATACAACCATGAAGCCAAAAAGCACTGCTGACAGTACAGATCCATGAAAATTCATTAAAATTAAGGGGGTGGGGCAGAAAAAAACTTTAAAAAAAAATGGAAAATGTCATATTTTTTGCCAACTAAATTATTTAATTTGTAAAATGTATTAAACCGCATAAAATATTTGCATATCAACACTAACCGTAAAGACGCGATGAACTCAGAGTCAGAGTTTACCTCAACATCTTTTTCAAAACAGACATAAGTGCCTTTCCGACATCTTAGCAGACAGACGCAGCTTGTCGCTTTCTGACATTTTTGCCAAACAATGTATGCAAAGCCCTCAGAAATTAATAAAACTTACTAGATATACCTTTAATTGTATCAAATAGGTGCATTACAGGCCAATTGTGTATACCAGGTGTAAGGTATGGCTAAATTTGTGTCCACAACCCTAATAAAATAATTTAAATTACCTATATTGCATCATACAACTTTCAAATATTTAAAAATCATTAAAAAAGTTACAAGAAAAGTCAAAATACAACATAATTCAACATTTCTCACACTTTCAAATCATTGTGTTAGAAAAAAAGTATGTCTACTTTCACTTTTACCCCATGCAGAATCTAGCTTTAGGTCATATACCACTATTGCATTTTACATAGGGTTACATTATAGCCTTTTGGCCCTAAAACACATTTTACATACCCAAGGGAACCTTTTAGGCTACTTTATTTTCAAGAACTATCCTAGACACACTTAAAAAAGTGAAAATAATTGGGGGTTTTGTAATGCTTTCACCTACTTTCGGTTTGATGAAGGTGCTGACCGTCGGGCTCGCAGCAAATAAATGTGAATTTTTGACAGTTTACTATACCTGCAATTTTCTCAATAAAATAGCCCAGATGCAAGAACAAATACAGTTTCATTTTTTTTTATCACCTAAACATATTATTTTGACATTTTATGTACATCAGTTATGATTAAGGCAATTCTACCCAATCACAAAATAGCTCTTTCGAAAAAGATATACCCTAATACACCCTATACTTTTTTCAGCCAATCAGTAGCCCCAAAGCAATAGTGGTATATGACCATTAATCGGGTTCGTTAGTCAAAAGTATGTTAACAATTAGACCCGACGATAACCTTTAAAATGCATGACTGTGTTTCTTTTTCAGTAATTGCCGCTAATTAATTCCTCTGAACCTACCCCCTCCACGGAACATATTAAATTGAAAAGTCTGTAAGCGTCACAGAAGGTAAGATTTAGACAATATTCTCCATTTAGGCAATACAATATCTTTAAATCACATGACAATAAATCATAAATACGCAAATCTCATTACAATCATATCTTGATATCGTTTTTATAATCTATTGTTCAAGCTTCTGACACCATTATCATGGAGATTATTTCATATTCACAAATTTGATTTAATCAATGATAAACAGAATCTCGTTTCATCAAATATTTTTTAACAAATGATTAAGCTGTTAATAGTAATCAAGATATGACATTTTTGAAAAACACCTATACGCGATTAATATAGAGAATTAATAGAATAAACAGATTCTTCGTTAGTTCTGTCTTCTCTAAACTTCGTCGTATGTTACTAAATCCTTGTAAAAGGTCGAAAACTAACACAAAATGGTACGAAAGCAGAAATATGAGAATCGCCGAAAACAATCGATACACAAAACATTGCAGTGTCGGCTTGATTGACGCTTATCTGACTAGAGAAAACAATAATAGAAATTATTATAATATAAATACATGTACAACGAGACTTATATTTATTATTCCACTTGACATATTGTTATGAAACCACCTGAACAAACACTCATTATAACCATACCAAAATCATGGTTTTATACTATCCTGTACTTCAAATATAGTTTATACTACTACCATATCATCCCTTATTTGCAAATAGTTGTATCTTTATATATTTGTTTGTATATGATTTTAATTACTACTTCATTTCTTCATCTTTTATAAGTTTGTGCGCACAAATATGATATGAGCTATTTATGTGTCGACGTGCCGTAAAATATCATTCATTCATTCTATCCTGTACTAAAATCTGACATCATTGCCTTGGTCATCAGATTTATACATTGTATTAAATCAACATTTATCATCAGATAAACCCGCAGTATCTATTTTTACTTCAGTTTCAATTTACTGAAAATCATAACGAGGGCAAAGTAAACATGAAATTAAAATTACGTTATTACTTAACATATTTAATGCAGATACATAATTATACAGATTAACGTTATCACGGTTGCTAAATATATTAAAAATAAATACTTTTTTCCGGATTGTTCTGAGTGTATAAGTAATTGGAATAATCAGAACAGAACAGAACATTTAACTTGTACATATGTATATCGTTATATGTACATACATACATTCTCATGAATGATAAGTCATGTGATTTTATACATAAGTGCATGTGCTCTGAGGATTATTAATATCAAATAACTGATACTTGAGGATGAAAATACAAATGATCTAAGCATTGTTTAATTAATCAAGATTGTATTACTTACAGCTAAAGCTGTACTTATACATTTTGTTTTTGAAGTGATTTCTTGACGACTTTGTTATATGTTATTGTGCAAAAAACATGAACACTATTGAGAGACAACTGCAACAATGTCTGAATAAACTCCTGACCTGGTCGGATGAAAATGGTTTTAAATTTCCTAAATCTAAAACTAATTGTATGCACTTTTGTCAACTACGTAAAGATCTTGATACTCCAGCATTTGTCTCGGTACCAACCCGACGTGTAAACTGCATATTCCTCGGAATATATGACACATTCGTGTCTTATGTTGCTAATACATTTTTTATGAGAACATATTTACTCACATTTGGAGATACTCCAAATTTTGTCTCGGTACCAACCCTACGAGTAAATTATAAATTCTGTATTCTTCGAAATACATGCTACCTATAAGCATCATAAGACACATTTAAGACGGTACCAACCCAGTCGTGTCTGAACATCATGCTGCATGTTCATTGAAAGACAATACATCCGGTAACAACCCGACATGTCTTACACTACTATTGTACTTTGAAATATAATTTTTCAATAAGAACCACGCATATATAAAGTACTGAATATGTGTTACAAACTAATTGGGACAGATTGAATACACTATATATATAATGAACTGGTTAATCACAGTGTACCGCCATAAACCTCATTACATCAGTAAATGAGAGAATTCATGTATTAAATAGAAATCGTTTAGGATTTCATGTTGCGACTGAAGACGGTCCCTAGACCAAAAGCGCTCTTGCAGTTCGGATTATTGTCTATCCGAGTGAACTCAGAGACGATTTCTGTGCTTGGGCTATTAACACAGGTGACAAAAACGTAGATTTTTTATAACATACGAGTACGTGTTACATAGAACAAATGTGTATACATAATATACGCATACAAACATTAAAAACTGTTAAATCAATTGACGGTTTACTTACACAAAAGCAATCATACAGGGTTATATAATAACCATACTATACTGTCCATAATTATACAGGGTAGTAAGAAACCGTAATCAACTGTTGTTACTGATCTAAGCAATCACAAACAAATTCTACCACCTTTGTGTACAATATGCATAAGAACAGTAGCAATAACAAGACCCTGGGGGTGAGAAAATCCCCCATGCGTAGTGGGCTAACTGGGAAGGCCGCTACGTACGAGGCAATCTGGAATATCTTCTTTGGTCAGACACTCGTACCCCACTATACACATTGTTGAAGACCCTCATCTAACACTGGATGGGTCACCAAAACCAGTAGTGGATGGAACAAAATTCCTTGGTCTTATTTTCGACCGTAAATTAACGTTTAAACCACACCTTAAATACTTGAAGGCCAAGTGCCTAAAAGCTCTTAATTTACTTAAAGTTGTTGCAAACACTAATTGGGTAGCAGATCGTAAAGTACTTTTACAACTTTATAGATCTCTTATCAAATCCAAGCTGGACTATGGCTCAATAGTATATGGATCGACTCGCAAATCATACTTGGAGATGCTCGATCCTAAACATAATTAAGTATTACGACTCGCCTTATTGATGCTGCCTTGTTGGTTAGAGATTAGATCATTGCGGGGATTTCTTTATTAACACTGTCCTTTTTTAATGGGATGACAATAGGGTAAGTGTGAGGTTTGGTGCACCCTAGAACCGGTTTAAACCCCCCAGTGGCCTACTTTGCCACTGACCGTTCCAAGGCGGTAGCCCTATTGTCAACCCTTTTGTGTTTGTGATGTCGTTTGCTTTTATTATTACCGTTGCCTTCTTGTTTGTCTGTTTGCGTGTTTGTTTCTGTGTTTTGTGGTTGACTGTCCTCCTTGAATGCTACTTTCCCTGTCCGATCTTTTTATATTTCTTTAGGTGCTTTTCGTACATCACCAGCCGAAAGTCTATATGTTAAAGCTAATGAACCATCAATGTCTCATAGACGGGACAAATTAGGCTTTCAATATGCCATTAAATTAAAATCTAAGCATTCAAACCCAATTTTCGATAATATTTTTAATCCTAGTTATGAACCTCTGTTTGATCGAAAACAGACGGCCATTCGACCATTTGGTCTTCGTATTAAACCAAAATTAGGAGACAGTGAAATCGACCAAAATTTGATTGCAAAGTACAAAGTACCACAAATTCCACCGTGGACTTTGGAAACACCAACAATTATTTTTGATTTTTGTAATAGTAACAAATCCAGTACAAAGCAATTTTAATGAAATTAAATCGAAATACAGTAACTTTCAACATATATACACAGAGGTTCTAAAGATACAAAACGAACACCTGTTACTATTACTAATATTCATTTTAACAAGACGTTTATTAGTTGCTAATACACGATGTAATAGTCTAGTCTGTAACCAAATAGGTGATGTGTCTCTTATTATGTTAAAATGTAGTGAACATATACTTATCCATTCGTCTATGCTTTTTTTAAATAAATGTTCTTGATTCCATTTAAGTATTGCTTTAGGTTCTATTTAGAGTCTTATGAACAGACTCATTAAAACCGAGTCTGCTGCTTTATTCTCTTAATTGTGTTTTTTGCTCCCAAAGGGGTGTGTGTGTATTTCTAAGGATTATAGTCCCTCCACCTACGACAGGCGTCCTACCTGACGATTATAGGCACAATGTCTGGACTTTTATCTGTGTGTTGTTGTGTGATGTGATGATATGTCTACTTGAAGCAGCGAACTCAATGGTTTCTTTATAGTGCTGCCACACTGGAATACCACGCCGTAGTGGACATGATACCCCCACCCGCCAGTCACATTATTCTGACACTGGTCAATCAGTCGCAGCACTACCCATTATTTGCTCGTCAGGCAAGGGTTACAAGTGACTACTCCATTTTTAAAGTCTTTGGTATGACGCGGTCAGGGGACTCGAACCCACGACCTCTCGAATGCAAGGCAGACGCTATAACCACTACACCACAATGCTTCGGTGCAAAGGATCACCTTTACCAGTATTTATTGTATTTTTTTTTTACCTATTGTATTCTTTCTTAATTAGATACAATATTAAGGTTTGAATGGGGCCAAATATTTCACATTTATCCTCGTCTAACTGTTGATTTTAATAACTTTTTTACTCGTTCATATTTAATAAATTATACTATAACTGGTATTTAGCAGATTAAATACACGTAATGATTCTAAATAGCATCTTCAGGCTGGCTGGCATTCTGAACAAACGACTCCGCCTGTTTAACAAAATACAAAACAGCATGCATTTATATTTGTTGAATATATTTTTAAAAATAGTGGATCTGGCTAATCAAGATGTTGAAAACCGAAGCTTTAGTGTGTAGAACGTGTTTGTTGTGAGATCACACGGCATTTTTTATTTCTACTTACTGTATCCAAACAGCTCTCTGTACTTCCTTAATTATATGGCTATTGTTATTTTTTAATTATTTATATTTCCATTTGAATACGACTTTTAAAAGGAAAAACATTCCCTTATAATAACAATATTATTTTCAAAATGTTATCTCGCAAGCCTAGTTGTAAAATAAAATGCATAAAAAGTATGCAACATACGTCAGAATGGTCAGTGTATACAACACACATCCGTGTATTTCTTTTAAAGCAAGCGACCTACCTCCGGACATGAAAATGTCGCGTTCTGCTTCAAATGGAACGGGAAGCGATACAGAAGATTGATTGGTGTCAATCTAAAATACAAAAGAAAACTTTCATAATGGGCTTCAGTTTCATATGAAATATGCATATGTATTCACTTAATATAGATATAAAAATCGAACAGAAAAATCAGCATTCAAGGACGACAGTCAACCAAAAACACACACGGAAACAAAGAACATATTTAAAGTTGACTAAAAGGCCAAATAAGACATCACAAACACAAAGGGGTTGACAATAGGGCTACCGCCTTAAAACGGTAAGTGGCAAAAAAGGCCGTTGGGGGTTTAGCCGCATATAGCCATCAGGTTGTTTTTTGTCAATGATAATGTTCGATCTTTAAAGCTCGATCTTTAAATTATCATTGATAGATAAAGAAATTCTGAACACGCCAATATCTGAAACACAGTGAACATGTAACCAGATTAAGAAATGCATGAATATAATCAATGATATAATATCAAATCTTTTTGAGAGGGCTGGTGGGGCTCACTATTGTACTTTTACAATTCTGTGTTACATAGCGACGTGTCCTGCTTGCAAACCAAACATCGAATGACGTACTAAATTGACCACGCAGTTGTCATAAACCGCCAAATCGTTTCAAGGGAAAAACACGATTATCACAATGAGCCTCAACTTGAGCTATTGTATAAATAGCTACCACGTGAAACATATGAGCACGTGTTACTTCTAACTAATTAGAAATAGTGTGTGCATACAGTCCTTTGAACTTAACAAATATACATTTAGTTACTATTATTGGAGAGTACTAACTTAACAACACACACAACCATTTATAATGGTATTATATTTGGCAAATCAATTAGGGGTGGCACAGATTGATAAGCAAGCTTTAAACTTCAGATGCCAGTATGTACAAAATACCATTATTGCAATCCCTTACAGTAGAAAGCAATACAAATATATCAAACTGAATATTACAATATACATGTGCACCAAATTAATTGGTCATAATTAAAGCAACTTTTCTGTTAAGGACTTACGCAAGTGTTGTAAGCACAGTTAATCTTCAAGAATAATTAACATTGCAACGAATTCCATAAATTCAAATGTTTTTTTGCATTTCATATAGCCATATCACAACAGTTACAAAACTCAATGATGAAGGTGCGCTTAACATCCATGCCACGTCCTGAATGGTCTATGCCACTCCATTAATGGTTAACTAGGTGAATCTATGTAGACCTCCAACTAAAATCTATAAAACACAAATCTGGCAAAATTAAGCTATAACAAAGACTATTCTCATTGAAATGAATGTACTGATCATGAATTGACCTCACATATGACACAACTATTTAAATCAGTAATTATGTGGGCTGGGAGGGATGGATTTTTTTTTAAAAGTAGCCTCTAAATACCTTACAGAAAGAGAGGCTGGCGGTAGACATATGATTTAAGAATTGTCCAAAATAGTAAAGAGGCAGGAGTTAATCTGATCTGATATGTCCTCCAATAACTCTGACTATAATATAAGTTAATGTCATTATTAATGGTTTATATTGCACGGATAGCCGATTTGTTTAGTTTTCTAGACCAAACTACTTCATTTATAACAATTAAATCGTACGGATAATGAGTCCTAGGTTAGTATATATGCACCAAACGTATATACTTGTTTGTTATTGGTTAGTATATATGCACCAGCTATTGTTTGTTATTGGTTAGTATATATGCATCAAACGTATAGACTTGTTTGTTATTGCATACACAATGAACACATTATTTCAAAATCAGTTTAACTTCGAAAGTCTAAGACGCTGCTTTGGATAACATGGGAAATGTAGGCTTTCCTCAAAACATCCTGTTTCAGTTTTAAATATTAGATATAAACATGTTCTATACATGTAAACATTATAAATATACACATTTGTATTTCCTCACTAAAATAAAGATTGTTACTCCTTTGTTAGTTGTATTGGAAACGAAAATATCAATCAAATTTAAATGGTAAAAGACTCGGTTAATATTCACTTCTGCTAATACTTAGCGAATTGAGAGCAGAATCAAAGAAAGTTAAAAATAACTTTCTTTGATTCTGCTCTCAATTCGCTAAGTATTAGCAGAAGTGAATATTAACCGAGTCTTTTTACCATTGATTGCGATACTTTAGGCATAACTATATCTTTATGGACTGAAAATTAGAGCTGAAATGCGTGTGTTTACTTACCGAGTCGATACAAATCTTCGTTACGGATGATTATCTCGTGCTCCTTCTGATGACGTCTATTACTGGGCTTGCACTTATATTCAAGTTAATTACCACGGCAAAATAAATAGCATGTACCCTTGTTTGTCTTCTTTTCAGCGAGCTCAATTTTAAAATTAATTATGAGTTATTACCATCTTTTATTTGTAAACTAATTTGCATTATGATTTGGTTTTTATCGGATTTACATGTACTAGCTTTAATGTAACAGATGACAATTTGATGGGTTGTTGCTCTGGCTTTTATACTCGTATAAACATTTTAACTAAATATCATCAATGTAAATATTAATTTGTAGGATGGCAAAGAAAGTTTAGATACACTTTGTTTATTTAATAGTAATGTGTCTTAAATTAATATGCATGATAGATTTGACAACATTTACGTATACCACACAAATTTTAACCAAATATCATAAATGCAAATATTAATTTGTAGGATGGCAAAGAAAACCCTTGCTAAAAAGGTAAAAAGTCCCTGTGTGAAGAAGGTGACAGGCCTAGCTTATCAGGCGACAAAGGTGCGCCACTACAATGGCAGACCAACAAGTTTCCAAACGATCAAAGTCGCTCACGTTAATGGAGTTGGAACAGCCGTTGGCTTCAGTGCAACAAAGGTGCGAAGACGAAAAGAGGTCCCGTACATGTTTCAGCAATCAAACGGGATTATTTTCTCAAAATAGTGCTTCTTTTTACATTCGATGAACATATGTTTATGTCAAAGCTTTGGATATGATTTACATGTAGTATACACTTATCAAAACTTCTTTCTCGCCAATAAAGTGATAAATTTATTAAATCGTGCATAAACATGAACTTGTATAATAAGTTAGGTGTTATCAAAGTATTCTCTACACAAAACAAATATATATACTGATAATACAAACAATGATGAAATGAAATAAATATTTTTCACAAGGTGAATAGTGATTCATTAAAATATAATAACATGTTATTGGACAAACGAAGTGTAAAGTTAAATGTGTTCGTGTCTCTAAGACAATACATCAGTTTGCTATCCGGACTGTTTTTAATGATTTATACTGACAATGTTTATGATTTTTCTAACTAAGAAATATGGAATGGTGCAGTTAATCAATTCGTCTGATTCTGTTTTACTTTTGCGCAAATGTTATGTATCAATATAATGTATATTATATTAAATAATACAAATACACATGCTACGAATAAACTGAATATTCATTATCTAGGCTACTACATGACTGTGTTAATTCGTTGTTTTTTGTTACCCTTAAATGAAATATATCGATGTTATAACGCAACACTGTTGTAACTGCATACAAATAAAGAAAAAGATACTGCAGTGTTGCAGTAAACCATCGATAAGTAGATATAAAAGTCGAACAGGATATGCAGCATTCGAGGACCACAGTCAACCAAAGGTACGCAGAGAACAAACAATTGTAAAGATGACTAAAAAGCAAGGCACGGTAACACAAAAATACAAGGACTGACAATACGGAAACCGCCTTGGAACGGTCAGTGGCAAAAAGGGCCGCTGGTGGTTTAAACCAGGTTCTAAAGTGCAACAAACCTTACTCTTTCCCGACTGTCATCGCAATAAAACGGGACAGTGTAAATAAAGATATCCGCGCAAGGTTATATACTCTAAAAAACAAAGCAGCATTATTAGCAAATAACACATCATTGATCATGTAAATATGAATATTATAACAAAAGTCACACAGCAAGTACTCAGTGACTTGGCAGAAGCCAGAGCAACAGGAGAACAAACCATTAAGGGTACGACAAGACACGATTTAAGACAAGCATCAGACGCTGAGGATTCATGAAGTCTTCATCATAGGGTACCAATTTGTCCTTTCATCACACAATCAAAGAGGAAAGCATAGTGGCCAACTGTAAATGGGTCAACCACTAAACATGCTGTAAGTTGCAAAATGATAGGGTCATAACCTCTTTTGATACATTTTTTAACATTTTTAATAAATTGTATGACCATGATTATGACCAAGGATCTTACGAAGTTTTTAAATCACATCACCTTAGAAGTCAGGTTGTGATAGAAATGTTCTTAAATTACTTTAAACCTTATAAACCGACATAAACATGCCGATCGACGTATTTTTGTGCCAAACCACTTTGCTATTATGTATCGCATAACTTCAAATGTTGGCCGTGTCGAACACCAATTTCGTATACTCGTATATTTGTACATGAAACGATTTTGATTGGTTGTGCAAATATATAAAATGCATTTGCAAGTCTTGTTTACAGAAACCCTTTATTATTTCTATAAATTAATATTGATCTATGTCATACATTTATTGTTTTCCACCGACAAACGTATATTGGTGTTGTTATTTCTGAATACTCCTGTCATCAATTCATCTGTGTGGTGGTGCTGTTTTATTTTGTATTATAAATCCTGCCATACATGCATCTGTATATTGGTGTTGTTATTTCTGTCTCCCCCTGTCTTGCATGCAGGTGTATATGCTGTTGTTGTTTCTGTATCCTACCATCCTTCTTCTATCTGTATATTGATCCTGTTATTTCTGTCTCCTCCTGTCCTAAATGCATCTGTTTATTGGTGTTGTCATTTCTGTATGCTCCTGTCAGGAATGCATCTGTATATTGGTGTTCTCATCTCTATATGCAGGTTATATTGGTGTTGCTTTTTCTGTATCTTCCTGTGCTACATGCATCTGTATATTGGTGTTGCTATTTTTGTATCCTCCTGTCGTACATGCATCTGTATATTGGTGTTGTTATTTCTGTATCCTCCTGTCCTACATGCATCTGTATATTGGTGTGGTTATTTCTGTATCATCCTGTGCAACATGCATCTGTATATTGGTGTTGTTATTTCTGTATCCTCCTGTCCTACATGCATCTGTATATTGGTGTTGTTATTTCTGTATCCTCCTGTCGTACATGCATATGTATATTGGTGTTGTTATTACTTTATCCTCCTGTCCTACATGCATCTGTATATCGGTGTTGTTATCTCTGTATCCTCATGTCCTACATGCATCTGTATATTGGTGTTGTTATTTCTGTATCCTCCTGTCGTACATGCATCTGTATATTGGTGTTGTTATTTCTGTATCCTCCTGTCGTACATGCATCTGTATATTGGCGTTGTTATTACTTTATCCTCCTGTCCTATATGCATCTGTATACTGGTGTTGTTATCTCTGTATCCTCCTGTCCTACATGCATCTGTATATCGGTGTTGTTATCTCTGTATCCTCATGTCCTACATGCATCTGTATATTGGTGTTGTTATTTCTGTATCCTCCTGTCCTACATGCATCTGTATATTGGTGTTGTTATTTCCGTATCCTGTCGTACATGCATCTGTATATTGGCGTTGTGATTACTTTATCCTCCTGTCCTACATGCATCTGTATACTGGTGTTGTTATCTCTGTATCCTCCTGTCCTACATGCATCTGTATACTGGAGTTGTTATCTCTGTATCCTCCTGTCCTACATGCATCTGTATAGTGGTGTTGTTATTTCTGTATCCTCCTGTCGTACATGCATCTGTATATTGGTGTTGTTATTACTTTATCCTCCTGTCCTACATGCATCTGTATATCGGTGTTGTTATTTCTGTATCCTCATGTCCTACATGCATCTGTATATTGGTGTTGTTATTTCTATATCCTCCTAACGTACATGCATCTGTATTGTAGTGTTAGTATTTCTGTATCCTCCTGTCGTACATGCATCTGTATATTGGTGTTTTTATTTCTGAATCCCACTGTCGTAATGCATCTGTATATTGCTGTTTGTTATTTCTGTATCTTCCTAACCACCAAATGAAACGTGCTAATGCAACCGAATAATATGTCTGCAATCTGCTGTTTGCTTATCATTTCCATGTACAATGGGTTTTGCACGACTTTATAAATACACCTCTGCAAAACGAACACGTACTCCTATATTTCACCTATTTTTCGTTTAATCACTGAAGGATAGGAAACATATACATGTTTTACAATCTGTCTTCTCGTTTCCAAATTCTAAATAATTTCCTACTTTGTCAAATGCTGAATTTCAAAATTATACAGACTAAAGTATGTTCATTTCAGGTAAGTGACGTGTAAGGCTACCCTGAACTAATTTAAAAAGCATTACAATGCTGTGAGGAACCCATATATCATTACAATATAACACATGTTTTTGTCCTCAGCACATGTCATACAATCAACCATACATCAACATGTTGTTGATTTTTTAGTTTTATTTTTAAATCAAAAGTGTTATAATATGTTATACGTGTTATAATATGTTATACGTGTTATAATATGTTATATTTGTTGGTGCCACTTTTGTCCCTGATCATTATTGGGTCTTCAATACATTTAAATGAGGGTGACACCACAGATTACAAATAAAATTAAAATCATTTCAGGATAAGATAACAACATTTTTGATTTAGGAAAGAAGTACACCATTGACGATGTTTTGCATGTTTTGATGCGCGAGTTTGTTTAAACCTTCTCACAGCATATTACTGATTACCTAATTAAGTGAATCTGCACTGTGTGTGCCTCTCTTCACGAATAACATCATAAGTAAAATAAATTTAGATTAAAACAAACCCCACTAATATTCAAATTATTAGAAGAGTTATTTATCACGTGTATAACGTACACATATTTAGTCATGATCAGCCTTAAACGTTGTCATATATTCAATGCTAACGCGAAGTAATGATGTTTTCTACAATCGTCTAGTAGGCGCATCGTTTTCGAGAAAAAGTTCAATATACACAAATATTAAACATGCAATCATGCATTTTGCACCGCTTTTCTTAATTACGAACCTATTTATCTGTTTAACTAGTGTATACATTTGTTGATACGCTTGAAACAAGTTTAGTTAAAGACCAAAGAAAATATGTACATTAAGCATCTAAAGATCAACCACACCTCTAAGTCGAATAGTTTCCATACATCGGAAGTGGGTATTTTCATGATAATATGAATATATCTATTTATCTTTTCCCAAGAGGCTTGTTTTCCTTTACTTCCTTTTCCCCCCTAAAATCATGGTCATTCCGTCTCCTTTTCGGGTAATTTTTTTAAAAATGCGATGATTATTTCGTTAAAATAAAAGTGCTTGAAACAACATAAGATGTCATCTTTTCTTGTTACAATGGCGTGATGAATAAATAGATTTAGAGAAAATGTTCAAGTGACTGAGGGCGATCTGGAAAAGTAAAGGGTTTCACTTGATACAAATAAAACCGTCAATGAGTTTCCATATCAGATGCATTCATGTTCCATCTGGTTTATTTGTGTTTATACAATGAATTGGTCTGGAAAAGTGACTCGGCACATTGTATATCAAATTCATAGTAAGTATCTGGTAATTTAAGACTGTGACAAGTACCCGATTTGTGACTGCGATGTATAACTGACAGCAAAAATGAATTAATGACTTTGTTATTATACTGTTAATTGGACATGTAGGATACTGGGGAAATTACATTTTACATGAAACTGAGTATACTAAAACACGACTTCAAACACAGTCCTAGATAAATAATCATCAAGGAGCAGAGTACGTGACACCACAGCAATACAAAGTGTTGGCAACAGGTGTCACGGTATTATCTTACAACGTTCTGCAGTTTACTACTATATTTTAAAGTTGGACATTCTTGGTCAATACATGATTAGTTTAAAGGTAAATTGATCAAAGAGATACTATTGTTTGCAGCAAAACAATACAATTCGACACTGAAGAAAATAAAAGAGTTACATATAGCTTTGCAAAACAGGACATATTCAGATATGTTTCTGATCAGGCGAAACTAATGAGATGTTCAATAGTAAAATAAGGTAACCTTCGGAAGCCTCTCGCATTGAATATAACGATATGAATGTACACTATGAATTGCTATTTTTAGAATGACCAAGTCATCAACGCCCAGGTAGAATTTATAAATATCTCGCTGATTGTGCGACGTTATTGGATTTTCCTAAATGTCAAGCGAACTGGGCAACAGTAATGATTTTTTCATATTTGTTAAGCAATTTTAGAAAAACAAACATATCAGAAGTGTCATAGAAAATGTTCTTGTGTGCATGCGTGTTTGTGTGTTTGTGTGTTTATTACCCAAACATAGCAAAAGTAGCATGTCCAGATTATTTTAGATATCGACTTTAAAATAAACAAAAACGATTGTAAGCATCCCCTTCTGATGCCTCACTTAAAGACTATTATTACACCATTTGGAAATTTCAACCTTTCTAAATTTACAATTCTACGAAACTGGTTTCTGTTTATTGGTATCAATTAAAGGGACATACTCTCGTACACGTATAGAGTATTTTAGAGTGGACGAAGAAACTTTATAATATTCAGGATTTTTTTTTTATTAACTGCATTATAGACTGAAGTAAGTTGCATTTTTCAAACATGGTAGTAGCAGACATTGTAGTTATTATTATCACTAACCCACAGGAAGTGTTTCTTTTTTAAAAGTGCGGTAGAGGTATGGGGTTTGGTATTATAGGTGGGCATGTATGAGAGTCGGGAGGGTGGCCTGTGTAAAACCACGTTATTTGATGTTCATTATTAACAATAACTTGTTAACATATGTTTTTAAATAAAGGTCATATAGCATCTTAACATATAAAAGTAACTTCTTCTAATGCACAACTGGGCAGATTTTTAGTCATTTCTCAGCAATGAACATTAGTCTGGGACAAAATAGAAGCATTACATAATCCTGATTACAGTGTATTATATACAGACTTATACTGTATTAAACACAATGCGGCAAAATGTATATTTTTAAATTTGATAAGATATATACTCAGAAACTTGTTTAACAAGTGAGAAACATTTAGAGAGAAAAGCAGTCTGATGTATTAATCATGTCAATCTGCATTATTCTGCCGAGAAACAGGGTGCCTGAGATAACACCTTATCTCGGCAATTACGTCAGGTGCACTTCTTTTGATGAGGTCAGCACCTCTTTTGATGACGTCAGGGTATATTTGATGACGTCTGGGTAGTTTTGAACTTAAACAAATGTGGAAAAATGATTTTAAACTGAGCAATAGGTTTTGTTATGCTAATGAAAGTTCTCGTGTGTAATTTACGAAACGCTTGACAATTCGCCTTTAATATGCAAAACAAATAGGGAGATTATGCTGACAATTGTGGAAACCGCTAACTATCTCCTTCTTACCGATTCTCTCTACCTTTTCCTTTTCGGGTTAAAAGTCCGACATGTTGAAGACCCATGTTTTCAGTGTACTGGCGTTTTAGAGGTATTTAATCAAATACTACTGATACAAAGATGTACGAGAGTAATACATATACTCCAAATGGCCTAGTTTCTTCCTCCAGTAAAAATATATACTTCTTCTTGCATCATGGGTATTTTTTTATAAAAGGTATTCTTTGGTCATTTCAATGAAATCCTCATCTATTGTTAACAGGCTTGGTAAATTATATTTTACAATAAGAAACATACATTACACTGAGCAAATAAGTATTTTTGATATATGTATATATGTATTTCTTTATCACACCGTGTTAGTTTGCAAGACATAAATCCTGTTTGGAAAAAATAAAATTAAAATATTTAAACTTCCTGTTTGTCTGTTTGCGTGTTTGTTTCTGTGTTTTGTGAAAACAGGTGACAATTGTAAAACCAAAAGTCGACATAGGTTACTATAATCGATGTAGTCCACGTATTTGTTATATATAATAACTAGATTGTCCTTAAAATGTTACAGCGATATGATCCTTTCAGATATAAATGAAAGTTTAATAGTCCACATTAAAGGGATCCACGGCAATAATGTTTAAACTTGAAAATGGCGTTGGCTGGGGTATGAAAGAAAACCTTAATTTCGGTTTAAAAAGTTCACATATTGTAAAATTAAAACATGTTATAGGTTATGTTAAACAGGTTATCGCATTTTGTCAGTAAAGATGTTTTTAAACATGTTTTATTGTCGAAGTTTCCGTTATAAAATTCTGTTAATATAAGCTTTCCCATCGCTTAATGGAATGAGGGCGGGACCACGTAATGCGTAGATTTTCTCTCATTTGTTCGGTCATTAATATTAATTAACATCATGAATATAAATCAAATTGTTGTTGCATATTATTATTAACTGTTGATTATATGGCACCAAAAGTATACTTAAACCTATGGTAGACTAAGAAGAGCAAATGAAAACTCAAAATTGTATTTAATTAGATGTAAGCGGTTTGAAAGTCAATATGATGCTGGATAAATAAATCGACACGCTAAATTAATGCTTGATACATACTTCAAAATTGCCGTGTGTCCCTTTAATTTTGATAAAAGACTTTGTCACATGTTCCTAATACCCACCAAAACAGGGGCCACCATCAGGGTAAAGATGCTTGGCAACTATTGCCTTTTTCGCGTTTCCGGAATTTCGGGTATTTCAAGAATGCTACCTTTGAGTAGAGGCATATTTGTCGTGTCGTGTCCTTAATGCTTTATTCTCTTGTTACTCTGGCTTCTGCCAAGTCATTGAGTACCTTCATTGTGGCTTTGTAGGCTATTGTTTTTTTGTATTGTGTTTACACGAGCATATTTGTGTTTTACGTGTATTGCCTATTGATGCTGCCTTGTTGGTTAGAGATTAGATCATGGCGGGGATTTCTTTATTTACACTGTCCTGTTTTAATGGGATGACAGTAGGGTAAGTGTGAGGTTTGGTGCACACTAGACCCCCAGTGGCCTTTGTTGCCACTGACCGTTCCAAGGCGGTAGCCCTATTGTCAACCCTTTTGTGTTTAAGATGTCGTTTGCATTTTTTATTACTTTTGCCTTCTCGTTTGTCTGTCTGCGTGTTTGTTTTTGTGTTTTGTGGTTGACTGTCGTCCTTTAATGCTGCTTTCCCTGTCCGATATTTTTATCTTTCTTTACCTATATGGAAACAAACGTAAACTAGTGTTGATTATCAACTTATCTCGATTATGTTGATCATATAATGCATACTGGTATTTATACTGGTAGTGGATATGATTGGATAAGAAATCTTCATTTTTGACTCATTGGTCAGATCATATTTTTAAATTTTTAGTTTAACGGCTTTTTTTCATAGAATTAATGTTGCATTTATCAGTCAGTTATTTATCACTATTGTGTAGCTTTGCTTCTCCAAATCATATTTACAGAATACATTTATTCATGCAGCATAATTATGTTGGATACTAGCTGAATATATATACATTATGTATTTAATAACGTTATCGCATACGGTCTGTATTTCTAAGAAAATGCATTGAACTGGTGTTCCACGGCTCATCAATAAATTGCGTAGGTTATTTCGTATGGATGGGATATCCGCCATTGTGTTTTGTTATTTTGAAATTGCATTATGACAAATTGCAATATGCCTTATTCCATTTCTACATTCTAGATTTGTAATTTCCTAATTTCTTAAATCCTAGATTCATGCATTTCGCCTTTGTTAAATTGCCAAATATTGCATTATTTCATTTTTGCATTTTTGCAATTTTGCATTATTACAATTGACATTCAATTGTCTTCGGTTTCATTATTCCACGTGTAAAAAGGAGTATGATAATGGACCTTTGGAAACTGCCGAGCATGACACATACGAAATATTGCAGTCTCGGTTTGATTGAGACTGTTCATGAGCGGTAGTGAAATACGCTAGCTACCGCTCACGCCCTCTGGCCCCGGCTTGAGCAGAACTCAATATTCATAAAATCATTAGTACACAATTTTAACCATCCCGTAACGTTTTAAAATAATAGTTATCTGTCTTCTTTACAAATAATGATACTGTACACTATTTAATGATTTCTTGTCAGACAAGAAATATACAATTTAATGCTTTCCTACCGTTCTGACTGTTAGGGAACGACAATACTACTACCGCCACAATAATAGCGTCTGGCCATAGTGCCAATACTACTACCGCCACTATAATAGCGTCTGTCAATAGTGACAATACTACTATCGCCGCAATAATAGCGTCTGTCAATACTACTACCGCCACAATAATAGCGTCTGTCAATAGTGACAATACTACTACCGCCACAATAATAGCGTCTGTCAATAGTGACAATACTACTACCGCCACAATAATAGCGTCTGTCAATACTACCACCGCCAAAATAAATAGCGTCTGTAAGCTTGCTCTTGTGAATGTTCCATTACCACCAAAAAAGATCTACAGATGCATAACTTACATTCTCATCACAAATGACACATATGCTGCCAAAAACAATACAGAAAAATGGGGGTCATGTATCTTCCAAGAAAGAACTTGTCTCATGAATGAATGCTCCCTTTAAAAACATAAACACTGAGATGCCATAATATTGTATTCATACACTCATTTCCATATAAGCAAAATAAATTAAAAACTCACAATTGTCACATGACAATACTTGAAAAATATAACAAATAGATCAACAATGTGATATAAACTAAAAATAGCACTTTAAATTAGTGAAAATGCCTTTTTTTACAAAAAGAAATGAGAATTATTTATTGACGCCATTATGCGACTACCCCAGGCCGACATTTCCTGTGTTGCAATAGGTGTGCTACACCTATAAGAATACTTAACTATGAGTGAATTTTCAAAGCAGCTATTGTGACAAAGCCTAGACTATAACGCATTAAAGAAAGAATGTTTTTGCGAATCGACTAAGAATCGATCAAGATATACGCGTTTCAAAAAAGAACAGAGCGGTCGACAGCGACAAAAATCATTGTACCTTTTTCAGTTTTAACCTACCTTAGCTGTTTTATAAAATGAAATTGAGCATACCTATACTTGATATAATGGATTAAATGCTTCATATAGTGAATAAACATGAAGAATCAAGAGGTGTAGCTACCAAAACTGCTCTTTGAATGCCGGAATCCAATTTTCAAGGCATTTTTTCAATTTTGGTGGCATCATACCTTAATTTGGTAACAATACTTGAATATATAGGCATCCCAAATACTCCTAAATGCAAGTCTCTGGTTTTAGCTTTGTGCTTTAAAGCCAAGTTTTAATTTTTGGGCAGCATACTTTGCCTACAGTTCTCTCCGACATTATCTCAGTTAACCCAATTTTAGGGGGTAAGGGGAAGGATTTTGTGATGACATACCTATAAAAGATGGATTTTAAAAACAGTAGTGCTAAATTATGATGACAAATACATATAGCTACATGTAGATACCAAGCAAGCCCAGTTTTAGTGGAAAATGTATCGCCAGGCCATCGTTTAAAGACATAAAAATCTGAAACTCCAATTTACCGCTTTCCGCGGCGAAAAATATCAAAAAAAATTCAAAACCGCTTTTAAAAGAGTGTAAGCGTTTTTTTGAAGATAAATAATCATTCCAAAAGGAAAAATGCCAGTTTAGTTGAGAGAAAATGACAATTCACAGATCCCGGCTTATAGGTGTAACACAACCATTGATTGTTGCATTGAGTTGTGTGTGAATTAAAATTTAAATGCCATGTTGTCATTCATATCTAGACCCAAAATCAAAAATGAATAACTTTTTTTTCATCACAAATGACACATATGCTGCCAAAAAATCCACAGAAAATTGGGGGTCATGTATCTTCCAAGAAATAACTCGTCTCATGAATGAATGCTCCTTTAAAAACATAAACACTGAGATGCCATAATATTGTATTCATACACTCATTTCCATATAAGCAAAATAAATTAAAAACTCACAATTTTAACATGACAATGCTTGAAAAATGTAACAAATAGATCAACAATGTGATATAAACCAAAAATAGCACTTTAAATTAGTGAGAATTATTTATTGACGCCATTATGCAATACCCCAGGCCGACACTTCCTGTGTTGCAATAGGTGTGCTACACCTACAATATAGTATTGACATCCTATATTTTATTATTATTAGTGTTTATGCAGTTGTAGAAATTTACTGCACCTCAGGTAATATCGATCGATAACTAGGTCAGTAGCTGCCAAACTGGACTACACGCTTACTGTGTACATGCTACATGCACATTTTGTGAAATACACAAATAGACTGCGTGTGTTTGGCACTGTTTGCATACTGATTTGTTAGCACACTTAATGCTATATTATTGGATTAATATTGGTTAATTAATTAAGTTAGTCCAGACTGTATTTTACCTATATCTGTAGGATGTCCTAATGGTTAAAAGGTGGAGGGAATATAATCCTTAGAACTACAAACACACTTAATAACATAACAGGCCTCTTGTGATTGGAAAGTTAAAGGATCGCGACTTACGAGAAGTTAGATTTGTTCACCGTGACGGTATATTGGTAGTTAGATCATTTATTTGACGTGTTTGGGTGCTTTTTTGACATACGGACGTTTATAGATGGCACCCTAGACGGCGGATGGCACTTTTAAAAAATCGTCTTGCCGTTCGTAGATGTGTATTTTATGCACCAATTGTATGTTGATTTATAATGGCCATGTAATTTGAATGAGTAATAAAATCCACAGGATTCCATTACGATACTAGTATAGAAGAACAAAGAAAAGAAGAGATAGTGATATAGTATATCAGTGACCTAACTATATATATTCTCTTAGTAATAGTATATGCATAATTTGAATGAGTAATACAATCCACAGGCTTCCATTACGATACTAGTATAGAAGAACAAAGAAAAGAAGAGATAGTGATATAGTATATCAGTGACCTAACTATATATATTCTCTTAGTAATAGTATATGCATATAGTTCAGTAAAAAATACATACAGTAAAAAACACATATACTATAACTATATCTTTCTCTCTATACTGCTGCACACCTTCTCGGGTAAGATCTCTTCTTCTCTCTATCCTTTTATACTATCGTAATGGGATCAGTCAATTATTGTTTGATAATTAGAAAACTAGAAGATTTCAGCTTTACCAGCATGCATGTCAGATCAATTGGATTATCAATGACGTTAAAGATTTTTTTTTTTTCTAAATTAATAGATGACATAAAATAATAAATTCCTAGTAAAATGATAGTTTAAGTATCTTTTTTTATATGTATTAGTATAGGTATATAGTTGCAGGTTATAGGACACCACACCCTGTGAGTGCAAGCATGTGTATCATAACATATGTAAGGAGCAGTGCTAACTAAGCGGATGAACACATTACAGTATATGCTATTTAGAGCTGCCCCAGAGAGATAGAGCGAGAGCGAGAGAGAGAAATGATACAGAGGAATCTGTGAACCTGCCCTACTCTTACTAAGGCCAAAAATAAAAATAGATGTGTTTCCTATTGCATGCTCTAAAAAAATAGGGTAGGTCGATTGGCCTTTTTTAGTCCTTTTTTTAGCAAGATATTGTGAGGTTCTATTTATCACAAAACATACATACAAAGACAGATAAAAATATCGGACAGGGAAAGCAGCATTAAAGGACGACAGTCAACCACAAAACACAAAAACAAACACGCAAACAGACAAAGGAGAAGGTAAAAGTAATAAAAAATGCAAGCGACATCACAAACACAAAAGGGTTGACAATAGGGCTACCGCCTTGGAACGGTCAGTGACAACAAAGGCCACTGGGGGTTTAAACCGGTTCTAGGGTGCACCAAACATCACACTTACCCTACCGTCATCCAATTAAAACAGGACAGTGTAAATGAAGAAATCCCCGCCTTATCTAATCTCTAACCAACAAGGCAGCATCAATAGGCAATATAAGTAAAACACAAATATGCCCGTGTAAATATAATACAAAAAACATTAGCCTAGAAAGCCACAATGAAGGTACTCAATGACTTGGCAGAAGCCAGAGCAACAAGAGAATAAACCATTAAGGGCACGGCAGGAAAACTCATAGACAAACATCAAACGCCACCGTCCCAATGGGCTTTAGGCAGGCGTCATCATAGGGTCCACAGCCTGTCCGATCATCGTACAATTAAAGAGGAAAGCATAGTGGGGGTCCACCACCAAGCATGCAGTACGTTGCACAATGATAGGGTCATAACCTCTTTTGATAAACTTTAAAGTGATCATGACCAAGAATCTTACGAAGTTTATAAATCACATCACCATAGAAGTCAGGTTGTGATAGTCCTTGTCGCAGAAGAGTCCTTAAATTACTTTTATATTTGGAAAGAAGATCAGGGTTACGATAATACAATTTTGCAAAGGTTTTACGAAGTTTATGGTAACGGTAACCCTGATTGAGTAGCTTTTTAGTTATACAAAGATTACGAATATTAAAGTCCTCAACTCTAGTACAAGCTCTTGAAAAACGAATAAGTTGAGACACATATACCCCATAAGTTGACGATACAACTTGAACGTTTCTCTGTGATGTTGTCAGTTAACCTCGATATAAGACCGCCACAGTTAAATTATGCATTACTGTTACAACTTATAGAACACTTTAAACCAGAAGACCATTGTTTAACACATGCATTTTACTAATTAGTTTAATAGTTTATTAGCGTCGTATTGTTCATACGAAATAAAAATGTTCAACTCTGAATGTATCGTATGACATTCCAGGCAAATCGTATGACTAACCTAAATATTTTACACTTTTGCCGTGTAATTCGGTATAGTTATACCACCAGTGCCCAGTGGAATACAGAACATATAGAATGGTGTTATGTTTCACTTCCATGAATTGAATTGAACGTTGTTTAACGGCTCATCAACACAGTATAGGTTATTTAGAGCCCCCGCCAGAGAGCGGGGATGGATACATAGGAATTCGGGAACCGTGCCCTACTCTTATTATCGAATAGATTTCTATGGTTCTTTAACGTGCTCGGATTTACGTTTACGTCCCCATCCGACGGACGAGGCTAAGGGAAAGTGACTTGCACAATAACACACCGACCGACGAAACTCAGTGGCACCACGGAGGATTGAACCCGGGGCCTCCAGTTACAAATCCGCCGCGCTACCGACTGCTCCACGCCAGCCCTACAGTAATGTAAGCTATGTGATAAATCATCGTTTAGAACAAACTGGGAAAAATTGAATTTTTGAATAAAACGTTTTAGGGTAGGTAGGGCCACCGGAAACACATCTATTTTTATTTTTGTCCTAATGATTATATTTCTGTGTTGGTTTAACCTGCAGCTGCTCTAAGACTGATGATCGGAGAATAGGAGTGATACACAAGACCGCCCTGCTTACATCCCCTTTAGACAGACGCGCTAAGGGAACGTTTCTTGCCCAAGAACCGATGAAACTTAGTCCACTGCGCTATCCACTAAGCCACGCCAGCCCACCTAGCTGTGAGATATGTATATTCCCATATAAAGAGGTGCACACATGATAATCTGCAGTCGGCAAGGTACATAATAACATAACATAATAACAATTTCATAAACTCATGTGAGCTTTTGAACCAATCACATAGGCTGGACCACTTGGGTGACCTGTGATTGTCTTCCTGCTGGAGGAAAATGCGGGAGCAGTAGACATGCCAGTTGTCCGACTTGGTGACCAACCCATAATTCATTTTATGCCTATTCAATCACAGGTTGTTTTTTTAGAACCTGTGAATAAACCTATACTTTTAATTGGCATATATACATTATCATATGCCCTGAACACCTGGATAGAGTTTTGGTAAACAGCTTTGTAGTGTAATTTTACTGTTATTTGGTGGGTTATATTAGTTTCTTCAAGTTACTTTTAATTTTGACTAGTTTTTGTACACTCATTTGTGTTGTTGGGATGCATCTCTGTAGTGTAAGGAAGCATGCTTTTCTTTTACGAAAAGATCCAGGTTCGATTCCTGGCAGAGACTTGCCACATTTACTGAGCTGTACATACAAAACTGTACATACAAACATTTGCTAGAATTATTCACATAATTATAGTGTTACTCATTTCATATTATTATACATGTGTTCATTGCAATTATGAATGAATGAAATGAGGTTTTACGTCCCGTTGATACATCATATTAGGTTATATTTGGACAGCAACCTCAGATGAAATGAGTAAATATTTTTCATATTAAAAATGTTGCATATTGTGATGAAATAGGAGAATCAAAACTCACGTGGAAGGAGATGTCCAGGAATCGGTCGACATGCATCGGTCACTATAGATTTCAGTTTCAAGTATACAAAGGATGAACATATCATATGTCATGGTTTTCAAGAAGTTTACACATTCATAAACTCTTCTTTTTTTCATATATTCTTTCACAGCAGTTATACTATTTAATACTACTTATCTTAAGTCTTTAACTGAAATTATAAGAATATCCGTAACCTACAGGTTTTGTTGGGTGCTTTGAGTCAATGATTTTAGAGCTGAGATCCACGACAAGAATTGAAGTTTATTATGATTATGTAAATATTTGAAATAAAATATGTTTACCGGTAATCTCATTTATATAAATAATTTTGACAAGTTTTTGCACATTGGTTTGCGTTATTGGAACACATCTCTGTAGTGTAAGGAAGCATGCTTTTCTTTGAAGAAAAAAAGAGATCCAGTTTCCTGGGTGGGAACCTGGCACACTTACTTTAATAGTTGTACATACAAACACTAATGATAAAATTATTCATCAAATAATTATAGTTACTGTAAACAGAAAATATACTCATTTCATGTTATTAAACAAGTTCATTGTGATGCAGAAAGAAAGAAAGAAAGAATGAATGAATGAATGAATAAATGAATCAATCAATCAATCAATCAATCAATCAATCAATCAATCAATCAATCAATCAATCAATCAATCAATCAATCAATCAATAAATGAATTAATGTATGAATGAATGAAACACAGCTTTACCTTTAACGCAACATAAAAATTATTAGATTATATTGGGACAGCAACCTCATAGTGATCGAGATGAGATTTCTCATCAGACATGAGGTCTGTAGCTCTAAAGCATAGGCCTTATCCTTTAGAGCTACAAACCTCATGTCTGATGAGAAATATCATCTCTAAAGCATAGGCCTTATCCAGACCCGTGTTGTTCCGGGGGCCCCGTTTGATTACGGGTCAAAGAATAGGGCCACTGCAGATCCCGTTGGTGGGGAAGGCAGAGGGGTAGACACCCCCACCCAAATTCATGTTCATTTTATCATTTTTTGTTGATGCTCGTTAAAGTTCTTCATCATGACTCCTGCATTGTTTCAGGTGCCATCTCGCTCATATCACTTGAGCAGTGGCAGAAAAACTATAACGTGGCTCCAGCGTAAATGGAGTGTAAACAATAGAATTTGCAGCAACTCTGCAGTTCAGGGTGAGAAGATTCTAGACCCGTTCTCCATATGTTATCTCGATGTACATGAAGGATGAGCCTGGCATGATCATTCCTGTTAGGCGCCATATAATCTGTTATGTGTTGGTGCGCCTTAAAACCCCAATTCCATTCCATAGGTCTTATCCACTGAGCTACCGAGGCCACTGATGATTTGTTTGTATGGTGTTACGTCATTTTCAATACATGTAAGGTTATATATGACGGTCGATTTGTTGTGGTGGAGGGAAAAGTAGAACCAGTGCTGTACACCTCGCGCCATCCGTAAAAATCGACACTTCCTCACTTACAAGTTGAGCTCCCAGTGAGATTGGACCCCGCAGCGGTGAGAGGCGAAGGTTTACAACACAACGTCCTTAACCAGTAGTGCAGTTTGAAGCATACCAGGATGAAATCTAACATGTTATGCCGACCAATTTTCAAGACGTTTACACATCCATAAACTCTTCTAACTACATTCTTTTCTTTCGCGACTGTTATTATATTTATTATCATTTTAACTGGGATTCTCTTTAATTGAAATGTTGAAAAATAATCGCTAGGTTTTGACTGGGCGCTTTGGACAGCTGATATCAATGTCAAGATTGGAAGTTTATAATAATTATGTAAATATATATCCAAAAAGACAGCTTTTTTCAGGTTTAATCTTCATTATTGTGATGCTTATTTTTTCATATTGACTGCTGTTCACATTTAGGCAAAATACCAAAACATGTTAAAAAATCAAAAGAAAAAAAGAGACAAGAAATGTGAAATATACAAAATGTGAAGTCTTATAATGAAGAACTAGTGCTATCCTAGGTTATGCACCAGGTTAATTTAAACATTTTACGACATTTCCATTCAAATGATATAACCAATTCAAATTTAAGACCTGATTTGAATTTTTATAATGAATTGGAACATTTTAAAAATGTTTGATGCATCAAGAAAAGACTGGTATACTCCTTACAAAAAATATATATTTGATGTAATCATTCATCACATAGTTGTAGTGTTAAATAAACTATTTTCATATTTTTTATATTAAATATATGATATCTGTGATATCTGGAATATTTTTACAAGATGATATATGTATAATATCTATATCTTGCAATAAACTAACCCTCGTGTCAAATGTGTACCCCAATGTCTGTGGATTGAAGAACAAATATATACTTGCGGACCATATAAGCATAATTTAACAATATATCAAGTACCATGGACGTCAGTATGGACTTCGTGAATCATATCTTTCTTTGTTTAGTGTTTTATTAATTGATATCAAGTTCATATATGCAGGGAGTAAGTATACAGGGAGGAGACACAGACCATTTTGCCGTTTTATGTTGTCGCGTGAAAATGACTACTTCTGGTTATTGCGCGCGCGTGTGAAAAACAGCAAATTCATATGAATTATTACACTTACAACCTTAAAAAAGGTTCGAAATGTAAACATAGGTATAATTTATGCACATTGTGTCCTCAGATATAGAGCGTGTATTTGTTTGCATGTATAAAAACACATTTTACCAGATGGCTCCGTGTAACAAAGATGGCTCCACTCGACGCCAAATAAAAAATGGTGACAGTGTATAGCTATTGCAAACGAGATACGAAATACGGGTTATATTAAGCATTAATAATAACAAAAAGTGAATAGTAGACATATTTATCTTTGTCAAGAAGGTATTTTCACGGAGGTGGTTATAAGGCAAAGCCTAAAAAGAGGCGATGAAAATGCCTCTTTTGACATATCGGTTGATTTTTTTTTTTTTTTTCAAATTAGAAATGGTGTATAGCTATTGCAAACGAGATACGAAGTACGGGTTATATTAGGCATTAATAATAACAAAACGTGAATAGTAGACATATTTATCTTTGTCAAGAAGGTAATTTCGTGATGTTGATTATAACAGAAAGCCGTAAAAGGGAGGCTGTAAAAACTGCCTATTTTGAGATGTTGGCTTTTCAAATGTAATGTATTCCTATTGAAAATTGTATTCCAGTTGTATGCTAGCTATTTGTAACAAAAAAAAAGCAATAATGATTATAATGTATATGTTTAGATTGAATAGGGGAGGGAACTCGTCTGGGCGTTGCACTAGTGGCGAAAGGGTGTACTCCCTTATCAGGTGGGACGAATATTCTCCCTTATATAATAGACTGTATGTGAAGCTAGTGAACCAGCACGACGAACATGTCTATTTAATTATAAACGACTTTATTCCCTGTCAAACTGATAAAAATCTAAAACTTAAAATGATAACCATATACCTTGGTTGATGACTTTAAACAACATTTATAGATAAACTATGTTCACGCATTACAACTGTACATAATATGTTATCACAACTTCCCACTTTATATAATATTTATATGCTACATTTATGCTCATGTTGTTGCACTTGTATGTTTGTAATCATGCATGTAAGTAACCTGAGATGTAAATAAAGAATCTGTTCTGTTCTGTTCTGTATTTAATACTGTAATTGCATTACAAATTTATTCATGCTAACTTTTATAGTACGAGTAAGTCACGCATTTTATTTATTATCCAATTACATCTGATATATAGATTTCATGTATGCATATTGTTCATCCTACTTAAACCGGTAATCTCTATTCGATTTGTCACTAAACTATTCATTACGGCATACACTGAAACAAACATGGCTTGGCCTGACTAGCCTGGCCTCATTGGCCTGGCCTGGCCTGGCCTGATCTTAAAATTGTTTACCTTAATTGTTATTGTTCCAGGACATGCTCTTAGTCAGGGTCTTCGCAATGAGGAACATTCACAAAATGTATGAATCTTAAATAACTATAATCATTGCATTGAAGTAGGATTGATTATAAGATGTCAATGATATTAATCATGAGAAACGTGTAGAGGGAAGAAACATAACAGTGTGAAAACGGGAACACAACGATGAAAAATAAAGTGAATTGATAAATTAGTGACAGAATACATTAGTACATAACAATGGATTAATCTGATGATTATGATTCAAAAAATAAGTTAAGGAACGATATATTGGCACAGTATTTTTGGAAGAGCGAGTTGGTGGATGGATTTGTTTTTTTGTATGATATTTTACGTCATTTTCAACACATGTCAGGTTATATATGACGGTCTTCTTCGTGTGTGTGTGGTGGAGACAGACCACCCATTTTTCCTTGGTAGAACCAGTACTGTATACTTCCCGCCATCCGCAAGAATCGAGACTTCCTCACTTACAAGTGGAGCTGCCAAAGGGATTCGAACCCGCAGCGATGAGAGGCGAAACGGTTTACAACGCAACGTCGTTAACCACTCAACCACGGAGACGCTATTGGTGGATTGATTGATAGGCGGACGGATGGTTGAATGAACTTGTTGTTTCTGAATGACCCTCACAAGGTGTACACTTCCTAACATATTCAGTACAGCTGGGTCGTCCCTTGAAACATGTGTTAACCTTAATGTGAGCCACTGACCGTCTAGAAACAGCATAACTGACCCTGAAAACGCATACATTAATCCCAGTGTTGAAGCAATGAACCTTTGGCCAGACCTAAACTAGTCCCAAGTGACCGACTAATCTTAGGCCAGGCCAGGCCAGTCCAAGCCAAGACAGGTTAGTTAGGCCAAGCCATGTTTCAGTGTATGCCATTCATTACTATGTTTGGTATTCTCTCGGTAACACGCACCTGCAATTTCCGTTATATTTCGGAATGTACGGTACGTAGGCTCTGTCACCCGGCCTGCTTCTGTTTTCTTCGCTACGCCTTTGCTACGCGGATTCAGATGTAAGGCACGTTGAAATCGCCACTCACGTTGGGGCGGTCAAGGCGAGTCTTTGACAGATTCTATGAGACTTCCGTAAAAGCTATTTTATTTTATTTCAATGTTAATTTCTTACTTTTATCTTGCGAGAAGCAGCAAGTGACGTCAAAAATGTTAATCTGGTGCATTAACAACATTCGCAACATTTCTTACACTGCTTCGCAGCATTACTCGAATGTATTACGAAGGTTTCCATATTAGTTACGTCGTAGCACCTTAGTTTCCCGCCAAAACAAATTTGCATTCATAATCAAAGATATCATCCAAATTTTGCAATGTCATTCAGCCGATTGTTCCATCAATAGTTTATTTACCTGAAAGCAGTAAAAAACAACAACATTCAACTCAAATTATACATCAATACGTGTAGGTAGCGGCCATATTGTTGACATAGAAACAGTACACTATTTTCTGTGCCGTTGCCTTCCGCGGTCAAAATGTCAAGATGTTGAACATACCGAAGCGCCGTAATTCACACGAGGCGGGATCCCAAAGAATGACAGGATTGGCCGAGCGTTTACGACTGGCAATAACACTAATACTGTAAGGCCTTTTGGCGAGAGTTTCTAGGTAGTTTATTTTGTTTATTCATTAATTATAACTATTCTAAGGAGATTATTTTAACTTATCATCTTTAAAGAAATGACAAGAACAAAGCAAACACTTTAATATATGCCCAAGGAAGATTATGGGGTTCACCAAAGTTTTTATTATTTTTAAAATAATTTTCATCAAATAGCCAGGCCATCGATGAAAGGGTACCAGCTGGGGGCATGGGTCAGGGGTGTGTGAACTATCAATATAGTTGTATAATGATATCCACAAATGGTTACTATAATTTGGGTCGGCCGAGGACACCAAACCACTGTGCTAATGTATGTTACCGCAACCGGGCGAGCGAGCTATTATGGGATAGTTGGTCACATCTCTCTAGAAAGTTAAAAATGTTCTAAATAATTTATTTACATAATTCTGTACATTTTTCATATATTGTATGATCATTGCTCCCATGTTTAATTAACTGAAATTTTAAAAATATATTGCAAGTAAGAGGTTACAAAAAACGATAAATATACCCAGTGTGGTTTGTCCGGCACCCGTCCTAAGCATCCGAATTCTCTTAATACCGTCTAGAGACCTTGGCCACAAAAAGCCACGTGGAGGCCACATCATTATATTATATGATACAGTGGAACAGAAGCCTGTTTTAATAATGAATGAATGCCTGTAGATATAACTAAAATCGCAATGGGGTATTCAATGATTAAGTGTCCTGTAAAAGTATATGGCATCCACTCACTCTGTATCCCATATATTATAACATAAATATAAAAATGGGTAGAGCAGGCTTTAGATATATTGAAAGCATAGGTGGATTATCTCCTTCCAAAGATAGTTAAATGAAAATACAAGATATAACTTATTACCTTATAGCTACATGAAGGAGGTATATCTTCTATTGAGTAGGAGTATAGTAAATATGGGATATGATATCGTCATGGGTAGTTTATAAATTTTATACAATGTGGGTTATGCTGCAGGATATGTTTAAAAGATGGGGGTTTTGAACAACACAACTCATAATATTGACGATCAATATACGTGTATATATGCAGAAAATAGATATGTCGTTGATCTGTACTAGAAAGAAGTCAGTATGACGAACGTCTAGGCTAGCTAAGAACACTAACTTACATTTGCATTAAAGTAACCCAATCAATATAATTTAGAAAACTCCGTATTGATTACCAGATATAAATCTAGTTCAACGACCGTCTAACTAAATGACAAAAATTCAGACCAATTTACTCACTAAACATTGAGTATTATAGGGAACTTGGGAGATCCAATGGGCCGTCAAACAGTGCAGTTTTAGTACATTATATTATATGAAAGTATGTGATTGATCCTGGACCGTTGTGCCTGCGTTGTCATCAGACTCAAAAATCGCCCCAACGCGTCGACCGGATCAGGCCCATGTTATACATATATCAATTGCATTGTTTTCCACAGTAATATAAGTTGAGTGATCTTATTACCTTATAGGTACATGAAGGAGGTATATCACCTATTGAGGAAGGTCTTTTATAGCAATTGTGGTTCTACCCAAGAAAAGTGAGTGGTCTGCCCCCTACCACGAAAAAAAAAAAGAAATCGATCGTCACATATAACCATATTGACAGTCCTTTCTTTTCTACTATGGTTTATAATATATACCCTAAAGAACTATTTTTTCTGATATTAACGCTTCTTTTCTAGATTTACATCTCTCCATGGAAAATGGTGAAATAAGTAGCAAAATATATGACAAGAGAGATGATTTAGATGGGGATGTTCCCCGAGCAACTTTTTATGGGGTATAAGTGTCTCAACTTTTATTTTTTCTACAGCTTGTATGTCGTAGGACCGAGATTGTTATCGTTTTGGTTCCGCAAATAAAATAGAAAACTAAATAATGGGTGTTGTTTTCATTGTATTCCTTAATCTAAATGTGAAACAGCACGTGTATATCAATATGTTGAAACCCCATAAATTACTTCCAATATGCCTTATATGAACCTTAAATCAGTCTGCTTTTCCAATAGCCTTATTATCAAAGTACCGTTAACACTCACTAAGACCAATTACTAACCTGTGACCCTTGGCTACACTATGTAATGTTGATTGATGAATGCAACGGTGCGTTGCATTCGCCATCTACACGTTGACCAGTATGGTCAAGAGTATTTATTTGTGAATAAAATATATATATATATCTAAGATATACATATTGTTTCAGGTTAGTGTCACATTTATGTTTTAGTTTGTACTCTGCAATATTGTATTAGTTTAAAAGATACTTATGAATAAGTTAATAACCATGTATTTTACAACTCATTCCTTCATTCCATCAATGTTTGCTATGTGTTCACCATTTGTGTATTTATAATATAATGATGGGCATTCGCCATCTACACGTTGACCAGTATGGTCAAGAGTATTTATTTGTGAATAAAATATATATATATATATATATTTTATTCACAAATAAATACTCGAGTTGAAGACTTTAATATTCGTAATCTTTGTATAACTAAAAAGCTACTCCATCAGGGTATATCGTTACCATAAACTTCGTAAAACTTTGCAAAATTTTATCATCGTAACCCAGATCTTCTTTCTAAAAAAAAAAGTAATTTAAGAACTCTTCTGCGACAAGGACTATCACAGCCTGACTTCTATGGTTACGTTATTTACAAAGATCCTCGGCCATGATCACTTTCATAAAATCTTTGTTAAATTTGTTAAATGGTTTATCAAAAGAGGTTATGACCCTATCATTTTGCAACGCACTGCATGCTTGGTGGTGGACCAATTTACAGTTATGATTTCCTCCTTAATTATGCGACGACCAGTCTGGCTGTGGACCCTATGATCAAAAGGACGGTGACGTTTGATGTTTGTCTGCAGCTTTGTCTTGTCGTGCTCTCAATGGTTTATTTTCTTGTTGCTCTGGCTTCTGCCAAGTCATTGAGTACCTTCTTTGTGGTTTTCTATGCTATTTTTTGTTTTGTATTTATATATAAACGAGCATCTTTGTGTTTTACTTATATCGCCTATTAATGATGCCTTTTTGGTTAGAGAATAGTTCATGGCGGGGATTGCTTTATTTATACTGTCCCGTTTGGGTTGACAGAAGGGTAAGTGTGAGATTTGGTGTACACTAGAACCTGGTTGTTGTCTGTTTCTCTGACTGTCGACATTGGATGCTACATTTCCTGTCTACTTTTGAGTGAGAATGTGGTATATAAAATAATATTTGTTCACATGGAGCTAGATCTGGTCAGCTTGGTTCTACCAGAAAGCAGTTATAAGAAGAACATTTAGTTACTTGTTACGAATATTGTGAGTGGTAAAATAGTTAGAGCTGGTATGTATTTAATGTTTATCTGCATACAGTTACCACTAGCGAACATGGCCTAAATATCAAGGTAAGTGGAACATTTTGCACTACTTTCTATGACGCATGAGCTGGTATGATGTGGTATGAACTTAAGCCATTTCGACCAAAAATTCAAAAGAAATGTCTCTTACGCTCGGCTTGGTTCAGACTGTGTATAAACCCCAAGGCTACCAACTCGCATTATTTGATGAACAGCTAGTTTATAGGAGCCTATGTAAAATACTGGTTGCGTAGATCCTATATTAATACCCCATTTTTTGAAGAAAAAAGACAGGGTATAATAAAATCGCATCCGTTTGTCCGTCCGTCCAAACCAAACTTAAGGTATGGCTTCACCATATGATGACGGCGTGCAAGACCTTCGTGGGGTGGGGATGGGAGTGGGGTGGTCAAAAGGTCAAATACACCAAAAAATCAATTACACTGTCATTTTGCCATATTGTTGCACATAAATTGGTATATGTTAATGTCTATGAAAGACAAACATCATATCAAACGACGTCTGTCCGGGTGGAGGGATTTGGGGTCATGTCTCAAATGAAATGTTATGCTGATGAGATTACACTTATACATTGTTACGTCATCGGTGGGACCGGGGGAAGGGGTATCAAATACACTAATAATTCAATAACACTGTCATTTTTCCATACTTTTGCACATTAATTGTTATAGCAGTCGTCTATGAAAGAAATACACCACATGTCAAATGATTTATTATTTAAAACTCGGACGTCTTCCGTGGGGTTGGTGTTGTATGGGGTGGGGGAGGGTAGCAGGGTGTCAATTATATTTTTAAATTATGTCTCAAAAAAACATTTTAATGAAGGAATTACAGTGTATAATAATATGTGTTATTCCTGTATGTGTGTGTGTTGTGGAGGTGGTGGTGGGTGGGGGTGGAGTGTGGGAGGTTGTAAGGCACGTCAAAACGTCAAATATGCACACAATTCAATTGCAGTGTAATTTTTGCAATTGTTTGTTGTTAACACTTGGCATATATACAAGTATGCTCCTCTGAAAATACAGCATATCAAACAATTGCAGTGTTTCCACCTTTGAGGTGTGCCGAGGTTGGGGGAATGGGGCTGGGTGTGTGTATGTGGCGGTGGGGAGTGGGTGAGGGAGGGGAATGGGAGGGAGGTAAATTCAGTCAACTATCTGTTTTTCTTTCTCAATAAAATGTAATGTTTTTGGGAGCAGTGTCATACATGTATACAGAAAAGTATAAATAGTACTATCGCTGATCTGGGTATCAAAGAATGATCAAAACATTTACATGTATGGGTACAGGGTTAAGGGGAATTGATCTGAGTTAAGAAAAGGTGGTTATTTGTAATGGTGCACAGCCGAATTCTTTCTAGTTGTCTATAATTATATACTAAATTCCCTTTTTCTCAGTTTAGACCATTGTATGGCCACCCTGAGCGTTTTAATGAAATAACAGAAACCGTTATATTAAAAGTCACTAACTTAGCATTTAAAGTCCAAAGTTTCATTCAATATTTCATAATAATGGTTAGAACAATTTATTGAACTATCTCGATTTTTCTTATTGTTATCCTGTCAGACAACGATTTCTTAATATAACAAACAAACACTCCGTTACGATTTGCCTACAGTATACGTATCTTCACATGTTTTATTATGTAATAGGTAGCCATCCTCTTAGCCTATAGTTCGTGTTAAATAAGTGTGCGGCTCCAAACAAGCCGGTTTCCTAACTTTTTACGTACATTAACATAATACAAGAGCTTTCGTATTTGGAAAGAGTATCACAAGCGTAATGGTTTAAACACATTAAACATTTGTGATTTCGTACATGTTCTCGCCTTTCCTATATCTAAGGCTGATATAGTATTCGCGCCCTTGTATTCATTTTCCTCTTAAGAGGCAATACTACACGATGTTAACGCCTTGGACGTTTTATTTGTACTTTTTAAATTTGTATATTTATACATACATTATATTGGATGCAGCAAGCTCGCTTGCAGCAATTTGCATGTGGAAGATAGCAATTTGGATGGTAGAAGATAGCAGTTTGCATGGTAGAAGATAGCAATTTGCATGGTAGTAGGAGTGGTTGTGTATGTGTTACTGGTAGTGGTGGTGGTACGTTATTGATTTAGGATGTATGGTGGTGGTGAATGTTGACGGTGGTGAATGTTGACGTATCATAAGTGCGGCAGTCAGAGATGACGTGAATCAGTGAGTGATAGAGCGTATGATTGAATAACTTAGCGAGTTAGTAAGTGAGCGAATGTGAGTGACAGGTGAATGTCTTAATGAGTGAGTGAGATAGAGAATTACTGAGTAAGTGAGTGCCTTTGGAATAAATTGATCGATTGATTGTTTGTATATTGGGTGAGTTAGTCAATGAGCGAATCTGAGTGACAGGTTAATGTCTTAATGAGTGAGTGAGGTAGAGAAGTACTGAATGAGTAGTACGTTTGTAATAAATACAACTACAAAGAAAGGGCAAGCTATGACATCACAAACATATTTAAATAGTTGACAATATAGCTTCTGCCTTGGAACGGTCAGTGGCCAAAAAAGACAGCTGGGGGTTTATGCCAGGTTCTAGGGTATCCCTGCTATTTGAATACAACAACAACAACAAACAAACAATATGCGTTTGACAAAACCACCAGTACACACACAAAGCAAAACACTGCGTTACATGTTAATATTTGTTTATTTAAATCTCACAGTGATAAATAATATCGTGATTGATGTATTTATATCTCTTCTAGAGCTGGATACTTTCTATCCTTGCGAGGCTGGTGCGAAATTATTGGAAAGAACCTGAGCCCTGAAATTATAAGTAAAATAATAATAATTAAAATGATAATACGACGACTACTACACGTGTTTCTTTTCCCCTCCTCTCCCTCCTCCTCCTCCTGCTCCTCCTTCTCCCTATCCTCCTCCTCTTTATCATCCTCTCTTTCTCCCTATCCTCCTCCTCTTTCTCCTTTTCCTACTCCACCACATCCTCCTCCTCCTTCTCCTCCACATCCTCCTCCTTCCCTCCTCATCCTCCCTTCCTTTCCCCTTCCCCTCCCCCCTCCTCCTCCTCCTCCCCCTCGTTCTCCTCCCCCTCCCCCTCCTCCTCATACGACTACAAACGTATTAAACGTATGGTATGTGTAACGTTTGCTTCAAATAACACTCGATGCAAACGGTAATTCTACACAAATGTATACACTGTACACAAATCAACAAAAATATGCCTACTCGCATTCTCTGTAACCATTATATTTAAGAGATCAACTTAAATGTCTTATTCTACTATAGAAATTAAAGTCATGTTTCTTTTTGTGACTTATTTCCAGATGTTTTCGATAATTTCAAAACTTTGTAAAAGCTGACTGCTTGGACTATTTTCATTTTAACTTGAACAATTGACACGTATTAATTGTGGATTACATATTCATAAAGTGATAGTTTGGGCCACCCTTAAAGCATCTTAGTTTGCCAAAACCCGACCTAAGATTTTTCAGATAGGTAAGTATGTAGGTAGGACATTTTATGTCTTTCATGTATGTCAGATTATTTTGTGAATGCTATTTAAACCGTTTTTTTGGAAATAAAACATTACTTTTTTTGTACTAATTTTAGTATACTGGGTGTGTACTGTAGTATTGAAATTATTAACTTTGTACATAGCATTCCTATCTAAAACAATTGGTAAACCAAGTTTATAAAAATGAAGAGGAAACACGTTCTGTTCTTTTTCCGCTGCCACATGTCTTTTCGAGTTTGACTAGTGAGGGGAATGAGAAGGCAATATTTGACACATGTGCATATTAAAGTATATGAACCATTACGAGAATATTCTGTTTTTAATATCATCGAGGAATAAAACGTCATTTGCTCTTCCTTGGAAGCTGAGCCAACCGTCGGCAACAGTTTCCCTGCCTTGGGCAAAGCCGGTATCGGGCATGCTATTTTGTCTGTAGTCTCATAATCATGAAAACTCGGTCAATTCCGTCATTCTTCGAGATCACGCCTCGTTTGTATATCGACGCATCGGCATGTTTAGCATCTTTACATTTTGATCGCCGGAAGGCACGGCACAGAAACAAGTGCACTGTTGCTCAATTGCTATATAAACACTACAGTCGTTAGCTTCACGTGTTGATGTATAATTTACGCTGCATGTAAATATACTATTGATGGAACAATCGGCTAAATGACATTTCAAAACTATCAAAGATAACGACTTTGATTTTGAATGCAACATCGTTTTGGCGGAAATCTACGGCGCGTGACGCTAGTCTGGCGTAATCAATATGTTAGTCTTCGAGTTACATTCTACATGTAGTTATGCTTTGAAGAAGTGTACGAGATGTTGCTAATGGTAGTCTCAGTGAATGAAACGATTCAGGTATTGTACATGACAATAAGGGACCGATAACATGCGGATCGTCTACAATGAAGGACCGTATAAAATGCAACAGGACACAACTAAAAAAACAACAAATATTTTTACTGAAAACGAAGTTCGGAGTCGAGCCAGTTTTTTTTAAGCGGTCTCTTTCGGGAAAACAAACTCAATTTTAATTATGGCCTTGCTTATCAGTTTACTTTTAATAAAATATACCCAAACATGTATTAAATTTTATTTTATTTATAATACAGATATAAAACAACATAATTAAAATAAAAAATGTTTGAGGAGTAAAATGTATGTCTTTATATCGTCTGTTATTTTGTATGGTGAAACCATTCGTTAGCGATTAAGTCAGAAGGCTAGTGAATCTTTTCCTTTTTGTTCGTAAAGTATACAATAAATATGAGTAGTAGTAATGACAATAATATTAATAAAATGAAAAAAGGTTAAGCGGCTGGTATATAAAATAAAGAAAGAGATACAACAGTGAATACCTGAAACATAACACATTCAGTCTAATGTTGCTTGATAAACTGATTAACTAACTGATCAATTAATTGATTAATATTGATAAATTGATTGATTGATTAAGTTTGGTTTCATGATTGATCAATTGGTTGATTGATTTTTCGATTGATTTATTGAATGATTGATCGATTGTTTAATTGATTGGTTGTTTGTTTGTTTGTTTGTTCGTTCGATAAATCCATCCATCCATCCATCATCCATCCATCCATCCATCCATCCATCCATTAATTAATTCATTCATTCATTCATTCATTCATTCATTCATTCATTCATTCATTCATTTTTTCATTTCATTCATTCATTCATTCATTCATTCATTCATTCATTCATTCGTTCAATCATTCATTCATTCATACATTCATTGACTCACTCTGATTGATTGATTGATTGATTGATTGATTGATTAATGATCTTTATCGTCTCGCATAAATAACATATTATTATACGGACGGAACCAAGTTGAAACTTGTATCCGAAAGGTTGGAGGGATGATATGCCGAACACGCGATGCTTTTTTAATTCAACGTCAACCACCGTCCAATTGCACTGATTGAAACAAATATAGAAAGCATAGCAATCATATATATAATTAATAGACCTACTCTTTGCAGACAGCTGAGCAAACGAGGCTTGTGATGAGAGAGTTGTGGCCGTCAATTTTGTCTAGAATTTGTGGGCACATATCGGTTTCACACTGAGCTTCGGTCTCGTCTGTGCCAAACTGGGTCAGCAACTGCTTAGCAAGGTCCAGAACTGCAAGAAAGATTAAACAATGAAATGCCATGAAATGCCATGAAATGCGGGTTAACGTTCCATTAACAATGGTAAGTACATATAGGTCAAAGGTGGAGAGGAGATAACGGGTAATGTTTTCTACCAGACATGCCATTTCAAGAGAGAGGCGAATAGGCCTGCAGCTCTGAAGCGCAATGCTCCCGGAAACAAATTACATAGATGATTAGCTATATCACGCGTATCACAAGATTTCCAATTACATTAAAACGTCTTCCCATGTTTTTCAATAAGAATGTTTTAAGACAAGTCTGAAGGGTATCAGCTAATTAAGTGTTGGCAAAGATCTAATAATTAGCAGACCGCAACGTATGCTCTAATTCACGGCATGACTCAACTGCTTGGTCGTGGCCTTCATCAGAAACCTTAGACTACGAATGTATGAAATTCTTACATTGGTGAATCTATCTTACATTGGTGAATCTATCACAGAGAATAATGGTATAACATGCATAAACTAAATATTGGTTATGAGTTTGCATAAATAGGGAACCATTCATTGATTACACAAATGTCACAATAATGTTCTCCTAAGAGTCAAGTAAATGGGTAACATGTACTGAAAATGAGATCCAACTGGAAGCAATGAACACGCACAACAAAACTGACATAAGCATACCCGCTTTTATTGAGTCTATTCACGAGAGGCTATGCAAGATGTAACAATGTTTACGCCCCCTATCTCCATGTTGCGCGGTATTCAACTTTACAACAACACAAAGTCTGGCTTGATTATCAAGACTTACCTGTTAGTAATACCACTACATTTGTAATACGGTAATTCTGTTTGCTACCATCACACCAACAAACAAACGCTAGTGTGAACATCAATTTACAGTCGGAAGCAGAGAAAACTCATACGAGAAGAATGTAGTTTGCTCTGATTGAATACTGGTTTGCAACATGTTTTATTACATACTTACTGTCATATCCTCCGAGCAGAGATTCTATGAATCTTTCTTCCAGCTTAGCACTGAATGCAAACGGCAACAAAACTAAGAGGACCACGGCAAGTTTCATGTTTATTGAATCTGTAAGTTATTATAATTGTATCATCATGCAGTATATCAACGTGATAAAACGACATGCTTACAATTTATTTAAACAGTTCATCTAAATTAAACAATAAAAACAATTAAACTCAAACTTTCTTTGTGTACCAACTTTGTTCGAAATTAATTCATGGATGGACATACACGATTTATCTAATTAACAACGGCACTGCATCGAATATCGTTTGGATTGAAATACATTTTTGTTAAAACACAGACAACAACAGTAACGAAAACTAATGCATTTACCTTAGATTTCACTAATAACGACTAAACGTGTTATTTTATTCTTACCTGTTGCTGATCGACAAATGTAAGGAATTCATGGACACTGCCATTTATATAGCCGAGGTGTAAAAAGTCGTGACATTGGATTAAATTGATACGAGAGGAGCGTTCAGAATGTCAGTTGGTTTTGACTTGCAATTACGAGTGCTAGACTATGTATTGATTTCAGTTTTCATTTCCGGTGAAGGCAGTCTACTATGTATAAAAATGAGAAGAAATGGCCTATATAAACCACGTGGCATAGCACCGTAGGTCCGAACTGCACCATGAACCAAAATATGAGCAAATGAAAACGACAATACGTGACATAAAGAGTGGTAAAGACAGGGTTACCGACTTGGAGCGGTCAGTAGGCAATATGGCCTACATACAGGTTATCTTAAAACGATTTTATGTTTACACAACTTCTCTATTATCCTGTCTTTAATGCCCAAATTGATAAAACAGTGTAAATCAAGGTACATCTCATCAAAAGGAAATCTCTAACAATAACGTCCACATCAAGAAAAATAGCAAACATTACACTAAAATATTGTTGTAAAGATATATATAAAGCATCATTAGAAAAACATCTGGATGTATCCACACAGCATTTGCAACCAAAGTGAAAACAAACCTAGTAGGTCAAAATGCTTGTTATTAATATCCTGAAACTCTGAAACAGGGGTTGGCATTAACTTGATCGTAGATGATCATAGACGCTTATTGTGTTAAGTTTTTGACATAGTTGGCATGAGTTTGACACAATCATGCCGTTTTTGTTACTACTTATATTCCAACATTATTCAATGGTTGTTTTAATGAACACTGTATTACTTATATTTATGTTAAATATATTGTTCTTTATGTCTGTATTAGTAAAGTTATTGGTATAACTAAGTACTGAAAAGGCGATCCCTTCGATTAAGAAAAAACAAGCAAGAGAGAAAAGTAGTAGACTCGATTTTATTGAGACTGTTTATGAGAGGTTGTTATGTCAATTTTATACAGTTGACATCTATATAGTTACATATAACTAAATGAGTTAAGCTTTTTCCAAGAACCTAACATTTTAAAAATGTTTTATTTCATGATAGCAATATCGTATCTATCAAAATACGATAGTAGCACGCAGTGTTGGTCAGGTCTTAACTGTTTATTTGTCATAGATTTTGATTGGAGTTGGGCATAACATGCTTAGATTAATCTGGTGTGTACAAAGTATCGTACATATTACTGTTCAAAATGAAATTCATCGTGTTTATGCCCTCTATACTACAAATCTACATTTAGTTTTAATTGGACAGCTACACCGACGAAGAGTCTGATGTACCACCTTAAACGTGTGTCATGGAACCAGATCTACAACTGTCAAGTTAAATATACGTAGCCAGTTTGATTTGAGAGTATCCAAACAAAATAGGTAAACTAAAATCAGAAAAAAACATATATGCCTTACGCACTGTACAAATATGGACTATTCCAAAATTGCCCCGTTCAAGTCAATACTGTTAAAACGCTCGACTATTTCGATATCGCGCAGGATTATTAAAAATGAAATGTGCCTTCTTCAACCTTTTTTTTAATTCATATTCTGACTATGCTTTACCCTTCACCAAAATTAAACTAACATCTGTTTGCATAACAATTCATATTGTGTGGTACACTGATTGCGTATTTCACAAGCACAGCTATATGGTACAATGGATTATAGGACTAATGGATTTATCTCAAATTAGAATGTATATACTTGTAATACATGTACATGCGTTTATTAGAACATTACTTGCTATTAAGAGTCTAAATAATTGATCTGAGTTGGAGAGTCCTATAGCAAATAACGACAAATACCAGGTGAGACATAACATTACTCGATGCCGGTTAAGATTGGGTAACCTTTAAGTTTAGCTATCTTCGTGACATGGTGTTTATTTTAACCCAAAACGTTATCTTACTTCGGTACTCCACGGATAACGAACCCATCACCTTTAAGACAGCAATTCGTAAAATAAGATAAGATATTCCCTTTATCTGTTAAGTACTAGTCGAGCAGTCAACACAGTTTGGAACGTCAAATCTGTCAATTTTATCTGATAGTTACAGAGTAAACAATGTAAATGGATGAATTGGGTTTTTAAAGTAAAAACGAGTATGATAATGGACCTTTGGAAGTTTTAACTGAAAAGCGACTTCTAGAACCTGGTTTAAACACCCAGCGGCCTTTTTTAACACTGACCGTTCCAAGGCGGTAACCCTATTGTCAACCCTTGTGTGTTTGTTATGTCTTATTTTGCCTTTTATTCATTTTTATATATAGTTGTTCTTTGTTTCTTTGTTTGTTTGTGGTTGAATGTCGTCCTTGAATGCTACTTTTCCTTTTCGATTGTTATGTCTATGTTCTACTACCATTAACAGCAACTTCATAAAAACTTTGCAAAATTCTATTATACCTTAATCTGCTTTCAAAGTATAAAAGTAATTTAAAAACTCGTTTGTGACAAGGACTATATATTACAGCCTGACTTCTATGGTGACATGATTTACAAACTTCGTAAGATACTTGGTTAATTTAACAGTCATACTCTTTATTAAACTTTTCAAAACGTTTAACAAAAGAGGTTATGATATTGCAACGCACTGCACATGTAGTGGTTGACCCATTTACAGGTCGCCATTATTCTTTCTTCGTTGATTGCCTGATGACATGGTAGATTGTGGACCCTATGATGCCATCTAACTATATCCTCAAAGGACAGTGGTCTCTAATCTTGTCTTGTCGTTCCGATTATGGTTTATTCTCAAGTTGCTTTGGCTTCTGCCAAGTTATGGAGTACTTGCGTTGAGCCTTTCTAAGTTTGTTATGCATATATTCAATTCATGATGATTTTTGTATTATACTTATATTGCTTATTAATACTGATTAGTTTGTTGGCGGGAAATATAAGTGATAACCAAGCTAAGATTTTCGATCTGGGACGGTATGTGAGTGGTTTTACGGTCTGAAATTTCGTTTTACGGCGACGCGGAAGAGGAGCCGTAAAACGTAATTTCAGACCGTAAAACCAACCACATACCGTCCCAGATGGAAACTCTTAGCATGGTTATCTCGATTCTTATGCTTTTTCATTCAAATGCTACACATATAAAATCAAATCATACATACGCATTTGTTTTTCTATGATAATTCAAATTCACGGATGAAAGCATGTTGATGTTATGAAATGGAGCCGTTTGTATCGACGTTATGTGACGTCACATATTTTTGACTGTAAATCGGTGGTTTTATGGTCGCCCATTTGAGATGTTAGCCAATGGAGAAACGTGTTACATACTAGTTGCATTAGAATCTTTATTTACAATGTCCCGTTTTACTGTGATCCTTGAATGATACATTTTCTGTTCGACTTTGGTTTCTGGTTTTTGATGATTTCTTTTGTCAATTCTTTGTCAGAGATATTCTGAATGAGTATTACTGTAGACAACTAGCAGTCAATTTTAATTTTAGAAAAAACTTGCGTAGCTTTAACAAAAAAATGAGGCTGTATCTTCAACACAACATTGACTGCTGCAAGCTGAAAGTTAACACCAGGTTCGTTTGTTTTCCTATTACAAATCATCATATATCGGTCTTATATATAACATTCATACATAACGTTACATCCCAGGTATCTTATCTTAAAGTAAATTCCGTATACATCGTAGTTTTTTCATACTCAATATTATGATGTACATTTGAAGAAATTAAAAAAATAAAAAAAATAATACAAATGTGTAGATGTTAAATTAGAAAATTCTGGACAAATTTACAACGCCAATGGACACATTTGATTAACCCTATTACACAAGGTTAAGAGTTATATGACTGCTAAAAGGGGACTACCGTGTAACACTGGATGAATATGTAACAGAATAGGATGCCTAGGAGATAAATAACCTAGTGAAGTTAGTCATTGAGAATTCTGAATCGACATAAAGGATATTAGTGATTTTGGTTTAATTTATAATTTGCAGTTTTATGTAACTCAACACAATATTATTTAATTTTTTTCTTAGTACCACTTACATAAACAGAAGGTCAACAACGCTTCATCTATTTAAAATGTGGTATCTATTTCACAATTCTCGAGAAATATTGAATTGGTACAAAGGTATATCCCAAATCACGCAAAATGACAAAAATAAATGGCAATGTTAATAAGGAATAAAGGCATATGACGTCACAAACACAAAACAAGTTGACAATAGGGCTACCGCCTTGGAACGGGCAATGACAAAAAAGGACGCAAACCAGGTTCTAGAGTGCATAAAACCTTAGCCATGGAATTCCAATTCATCTCATAACATAATTCATAAATTTGTAAAGCGTTTGTTTGTTTAATCATTAATATCATTGATCATTTAGTTGTAGCCTATCCCAAAAAGTGTAACAACGTTCTCTAGCTTTAGATTGACTGGTAGAGATAAGACGAGTACGTGTTGTTTGGTCGCCACTGACATAGTTCGTGTCATCATTACGTGGTCCATTAAGCGAATATCGGCGATTGGAAAGCCGATATTAGCAGGATTTTATAACGCAATAAAACACGTTTACAAACATTGTGTACTGAAACATGTTCAAAACTACCTAGTAAATGTTTTAGTTTTACAATTATGCAAACTTAATGAAAGTTAATACTCGGACCACCTAATAATTGTTGAAGTCATTGATTGTATGCGGTATTGGCTAACTAAGTTGACCGACATCCGAATTTGATTTGCCACGCATTTGATGAAGTTAACGACTTCCTTAAAACAAAATACATTATCTAGGCAAATACATTCATTATAACAAGTACAACTCGGATCAATTTCAAATTGATACTTTTACCATCAAGTAAATATCGTGTCAGTTCGAACCCTCTAAGATATGTGATATGGTGTCGGTTTGCTCTCTAGCCCCAGCTCCCTTTTTTGCCACTGTCCGTTCGAAGGCGGTAGCCCTATTGTCAACCCTTTTGTGTTTGCGATGTCTTATTTGGCATTTAATTCATCTTTAAATTTGTTCTATGATTATGTGTGCGTTGGTGGTTGACTGTTGTCCTTGAATGCTTCTTTTCCGGTTCGATTTTTATATATATATTTACGATGAAGTCTTTAAAATCAACAGGTTACTGCCGTTCATAGTTGGTAAGAAAACCAGAGTTGCTGTATACACATTATTACGGGGATTGTTATGCTCTACGGGTCGATACACATTTGCTATTTTGTATTTTTTATAAGGGAACTATTGCACCTGATGTATATATGTATATATATATAAAGCGTACATTAGTCCTTGCAACACTGCCAAACGATACGTTGTTTTTTAAACAGTTTTATTTAACCAGCCGTGTATTTCAGTGTTTTTTTGTTTTGTATTTGTTCTTTTCGTGTCTGTGTATCACTGATGAAGGCGTAAGTCGAAAGCGCTTGTGTTTTTATAAACTGTATGTATCACTGTAGAAATGTTGTTTTCCCCATCTATTAATTTATTCTAACATTTTCGTATCCCCTCGGGGATCCAGTGCTTTTTGAAAGGTATTCTGTAGATCTGTAGATGTATGTATTTTCTCATTCTTATATATATATTGGATCAATATTGGCAAAAACACTTTCAGGAGTATCGTCGTGTTTTGTTTCCGGTACAAACCGATCTTCTCAGTACAGCGGAACTGCTTCCGTTTATTTACGTAACATACAGAATCCATTGTATTCTGAAATAGGCAAATAAGCAAGACAGTTTCTGATTGGTGTGGAAGAACCACAGAGAGCATTTGGTAAATATTCATCACAACTCGATATGGAAATGCATTGTCTATGGTCCTAAGAAATACGCTATATACATGATTGTCAAGTGTTTCATCCCAAATGGTGGATGTGATCAACATGTAAAGTAGACCTTTATCATTGATTCATTCTGGTGAAAACGCGACGACAGTACAATTATCCCGAATGTATACTTATATTTAATCAACAATGCCATTTATATAATATATATATCACCCTAGCTGCGAGAATTATAGATCGTATGGTGTGTAACTACCATAGAGATACGATTTGATCCTTTATAAAATAGCTAGGTATCAGGATTTTAAAAACATCTAGCAACGCCTGCATGAACAACTACCGTATTGTAATAGTAAGACTAAACCTTTAACAAACACACGTGCATGCATAGAACTCACCAAACAGAAGAATATCTCGTCGATTTAGGAATGTTTGTGTACGATTCCGTGATGCAGCAGACATGTTTTTTCTGAAATGTTTACCATTTAATACATCACGCTCGGTATTGTTCCGTATTTGGAAACTTAAACCCGTCCACAGCTCACACAAATCAACAAAGTTAACAGGAAAGCGTCAGGTGTGTGAGTAGGGCGGGGTTAAGTTTCCAAATACGAACGAGACGTCACACGAAAAACAAACGAGATTATGTCGAAGTAAACAATGAACATGTCGGAAATTAACAGTCCTCTAACAGTGGCCTTCGGACGCTGACAATATCTCGGAAAAGTGCGTACGGTGGTCAGAACGGGATCCTGCTGATTCCTTACGCCACAGGAATCATGGTTCTATGGTAGGTACATACTGCCATAAGAGCCATGATTCTCACGACTAATGTCACTCAACAAACAAATACAAACTACTATTTGCTTCAAAAACTTGATGAGACATGTACATTAGAAGAACCAGCAGCTGATTACATTTCCTAGCAAGAGGCCATAGAGAGCACAAGTACAATCTCCTGGTTAATTTTACCACATAACATTTAGAAAGTTACCGTCATTATTTATACCATCCACAATCTTAAATCCACTGCATGGACTATGAAAGTAGTCGAACAGGAAACGTAACTTTCACAGAACACAGTCAGCCAAAAACATAAACAACAAATTAAAATGTTAATAAGAAGAAAGAAATGAGTCTTTTCAAAAATAAACGGGTTTACAATATATTTACCGCTTTGTAATGGTCAGTGGTAAAAGGCGGTTGGGGTTTAAATCAGGTTCTAGGGCGCACCAAACCTCACTCTTACATATTGTCATCCCAATAAAACGGGACAGTGTAAACACTGCAAGATATCCCCATCCGGTTATATTCTCTAACAAAAAAGTTAGCAGTAATAAGCTATATATCATGTACTAGCATATGGATATCAAACAGGCACAGAAAATATAATGCAAGTACTCAATCAATTGGCAGTAGCCAGAGTAACAATTCAATTGAGGAAGGGGTTATAGAAAATACTATGGCATTGTTTATACGAGGGTGCTTCAAAAGGTTCTGTCACTAGGCATATATCCTTTGAACTGGATATTACACTGAGATAAAGTAGTGTATTTATAGTACTACTGTGTTCGCTCTCTTAAATTCCACAACAAAAATGAAAAAAAATTGTGGTTATTTATAGCCCTGAATTACCTCCCCCTACCACACCTTTTGGATACTGGCATCTCTGCAAATGTCCTTGTTACTAAACGTTGTAAAAAGTATTTGAATAATTCTATGCTTTTAAATTTTCTTGTACGCCATCTGTTGATATTCGCCCATAATCCATGAATTTCAAAATGATTGTCGAGAGTTTGGAAAGGTCTTGCTGCAAACCAGATATGAGTGAATGCACATCCCTTAATTTTAGCAGAAATAACACCGATTTTCTTCATTTTGTTCACGGAACTGTTATAATATCTTTTAAATGTCGTAATTATTCTAAGAGTATTAATATGTTTTCATATTTCTTTACAAATCCTAGTCCTTCAGTGTTTAAATTTCATATTCAGCACATTATTGTAGAATTTTGTACAATGTTTAGTGAAAATATTGATCATCTGAAAACGCTATTTCAGAAGACTGCCCTTCCATTTAATGTCCATTTATCATTAAATTAATTTAACACGTTAGCTTTTAATGTTAATTTCTAAGACAATGCCTTTTCATCTACATGCTTTAATTCTGAATCTTATAATGCACAGATATAACTGGTGATGTATGAGAAATGTCAAAGGTCTTCGGCAAGTACTTAAAGAGAAACAGGCATTTAAAAAGTAACAATTAACATACCTGAAAAAACTCAGGACCAAAATGCCTCAGTATGTATAAGTGATGTGTATTACATGTTCCATAACTTTCGTCACACAAAAGATACAGCATTTATTGTACCATCAATGAAATGGTATTGAAACTCTTTTTCATTTGGTACCAATCATCAACACTCACAATGAGCACATAATTGTTAAAACGCGTTAGTGACAGAACATATTGAATGACCCTCGTAATTGCATGTGCAACTATAAAACATAGACGAACCCTGGCTTAGGTATTGTCCATTCTTAATTATACTTTGCATAACACAATTCGGCATAATAAAATAATCTTTAATATAAAATCTGAGCAAATGTTGAACATCGTTTCTTGCGAAAACGTGTTTGAATATATATTTATTTAAATGCGTGACCTAGTCCCGCGGTAGTTTCATGTTTGACATCAGAGGCGTTACTTTTTATATAATTATATAACAACCATTTCCGATGAAAGCAACCACTAGATTATATCAAATGCGGTGTATTTTTCCTAAGTTATGCATGTGAGATATGGGGCAATACTAAATCTAAAGAAGTTGAAAGAATTTATTTAAAATGTTGTAAAGGGTTATTAAAGGTACTACCTAATACATGCAATGCAGCTGTGTATGGCGAACTTGGACGATATCCCCTATATGTTAATAGATATATAAGAATTATGAAATATTGGTTGAAAGTAATAAATACTGACAATATCATTTTAAAGACTGTGTATGAACACGCTTTACAGGACTGTAATAACGGAAAAACGAACTGGGTTAGCAGTGTTAAGAAATAACTAGATGATTACGGTTTTTCTTATGTATTCGATAATGCTTCTTATATAAACAGTGACGTATTTTTGTATAACTTTATAATTAGAGTTTTAGATGCCTTTAAACAAAATTGGTGTGGTACCTTAAGCATCAGTTCTGTGTTAACATTGTACAAATATATTACAACTAGTTTGGAATATGAAACATATTTATATATGTTGCCAAGACGTTTACGTCTATATTTTACTAGACTTAGACTATCTGTACATCCACTCAGAATACAGACTGGTAGATATGCCAACAATAGAACACTTCGTAAAGATTGATTGATTGAATTGGATTTTATAGTCACACCAACAGCTAAGGTCATATGGCGACTTTCCAGCTTCCATTGGTGGAGGAAGACCCCAGGTGCCCCTCCGGGCAATTTTTGTGCACGGGCGGGCACCTGGGTAGAACCACCGACGTTCCGCAAGCCAGCTGGATAGCTTCCTCACATAAAGATTCCTAGACTTCGTGAAGAAAGATATTGCCTAATGTGTAATAGTTTAGATATAGAAGATGAATTTCAGTTTGTATGTATTTGTCCTTGTTATATTCAGTGATATTAGAAAGAAATACTTAAAAAGTTGTTATTACAAACGTCCTTCTGTTTTTAAATATTTGGAGTTACTGAAATCACATGACAAGATAGAAATAATAAAACTTTCGTTATATGTTAAAGAATCAATTATATTAAGAAACGCATTATTAACTATTGAAAGGTAGTTACTTAGTTCAACCTCCTACTCTTATTTACTATACTACATAATAATAATAGTAATAATAATAATAATGAAATGATAAATTATACCATTTGTATATATTTCACCATTGAAATCACATGACAAGATGGAAATAATAAAACTTTCGTTATAGGTTAAAGAATCAATTGAACTAAGAAACGCTTTATTAACTATTGAAAGGTAGTTACTTAGTTCAACCTCCTACTCTTATTTACTATACTACATAATAATAATAATAATAATAATAATAATAACAATAATAATGAAATGATTAATTATACCATTGTATATATGTCACCATTTACTTGTATATATACGTTGACATTATATATGCTAATATGTATCTATTGTAGACGATGTACTTTGTACTAGTCTGAATAAAAAGTCTATATGTCTGTCTGTCTGTCTGTATCTCATGTATGCCGATCGACCGATAGAATATAGTGAACTTTTTTTATAATTGGTTACGTGGTTGTAGGGGAGAGGAGATGTCGATTTTATAAATTGCTGAGAAAGGGTCACTCAAATAAAACGGAAATAAGTTGCAATTGTCTCATTTATGCACTCGTGTTCAGGTGGCACAAGCATTTTAGTGAAGGACGTGCATCGTTACAAGATGATGAAAAGAGTTGGACGTGTTTGACGTCATTGTTGCAGTTCACGACGTCGTGACGTCGCTATGACCGTCCCCGTTCAGCATAGTACTCCTTGCACAGATGTGAATATTTACAACATTATATGTACAATTATCATGATTCTTGGTAATCTGGTGCACAAAAGACGAAACTATATTTCTTGGGGTTTTTAATGTTGTATTCCCAACGACCTTTGAATAAGAGCAAAAGTCTCAATACTTTTGGGATGCCCCTCGTATGTAGTATTGTGTGAATAAGAACATCCAAATTAATCTATGAACTATCTTGTTGATTCTCTTTAGGGACAGGTCGCTTCATACCAGGCTTACATCATGCCGTTTAATGATTATTCCAGGCTTACATCACGTCGTTTAATGATTATTCTTATCATTTAAAACTAGAATAATCATGTATTATATAGATCTTTCAATATATAAGCAGCCAATTTAAGAGCAGGTGTGTGCATTTGTAATCCCCTTGCATGCCCATGGACACCTCATTTAGCGTTTTGATTTAAATGCTGGGGCTAACCTTTTCTTTAAGTATAATACTACTAGAAGGTTTACGCGTTTATCACATTTTAAATTATTCCAAAAATGAGACACACAGTCCTATAACCTAGTATATTAGTGTAAACGTGTTGATTCACAAAACCGAAAGCGGGCGAAAAAGTAATGGAGGAAATATTATATTATTTAAGACCGTAAGATGTAAAATAAGCATGAGACTAAACGCGACCCTGTAAGCACATGTTTTGGATTAACATGATAATACAACTAAAATGACATCTACACCCACTTTTTTGAGTAATATATAAGACATCTGACTTCTATAAGTACACATATTTATCCAGGAAAATAGTTCACTGGAATTCCCTATCGCTAGATATCAATTAGCAGAGTGGAACAGGCTTCACCGCAAATGGTCCCAGATTTGTTTATACTTTATCACTCACTACTTTTATTCTACTAACATGTCTATGTCTGTTAGACGCGAGACATTCCCCAGAAGGGTTTACAATCAATTCATTGGCAGATATATATACAGCCGGGATCTCTCCGCCTTCCGCCTTGATTGAATGGATTGAGAATATGATTAAACAGGCACCAAATTATCTCAAACATTACAAGGGAAAACAGACTGGAAATACTTGAAAATCATCGTCCACTGTTTTTCTAGCTGATTTGGTTAGGACAATGGAACTGATTCTGAAGGTTATAGTCCCAACATCGTGGTATATTAAATAACAATCTGCGTTTGGTAATTGTGGTGTTTTTGATTGTATATGAGTACCTTTTTCAAATATTCAGACAATCATCCGCAAACAATCTGGTATATAAGTACCTTCTTCAGGAAATCAGACAATCATCTGCAAACAATCCGGTATATGAGTACCTTTTTCAGGAATTCAGACTATCATCTGCAAACAATCTGGTATAAGAGTACCTTTTTCAGGAATGCAGACATAATCTGGTATATGAGTACCTTCGTCAGAATTCAGACAATCATCCGGAAACAATCCGGTATATGAGTACCTTTTTCAGGAATTCAGATTATCATCCGCAAACAATCTGGTATATGAGTACCTTCTTCAGGAATTCAGACTGTCATCCGAAAACAATCTGGTATATGAGTACCTTCGTCAGGAATTCAGACAATCATCCGGAAACAATCCGGTATATGAGTACCTTTTCAAGAATTCAGACTATCATCCGCAACCAATCTGGTATATGAGTACCATCTTCAGGAATTCAGACAGTCATCCGGACACAATCCGGTATATGAGTACCCTTTTCAGGAATTCAGTCAATCATCCGCAAACAATCCTGTATATGAGTACCTTTTTCTGGAATTCAGACAATCATCCGCAAACAATCCGGTATATGAGTACCCTTTTCAGGAATTCAGTCAATCATCCGCAAACAATCTGGTATATCAGTACCTTCTTCAGGAATTCAGACAGTCATCCGGAAACAATCTGGTATATGAGTACCCTTTTCAGGAATTCAGTCAATCATCCGCAAACAATCTGGTATATGAGTACCTTTTTCAGGAATTCAGACAATCATCCGCAAACATTCCGGTATATGAGTACCTTTTTCAGGAATTCAGACAATCATCCGCAAACATTCCGGTATATGAGTACCTTTTTCAGGAATTCAGACAATCATCCGCAAACATTCCGGTATATGAGTACCCTTTTCAGGAATTCAGTCAATCGTCCGCAATCAATCTGGTATATTAGTACCTTCTTCAGGAATTCAGACAGCCATCCGGAAACAATCCGGTATATGAGTACCCTTTTCAGGAATTCAGTCAATCATCCGCAAAAAATATGGTATATCAGTACCTCATTTAAGAATTCATGCAATCATCCTCAAACAATTTAAATGCGGTAAAATGCACAAACGGAGAAAATGCATTTGCGTTCGTTCGTTCAGCGTTTACCAATCGCAACATCTATCACGATTAAAATTAAGCGTGATATCTAGTCATGCGATTTTTATCAGGAGTCGGTGATCATATTGAAGAATGTTTTTGTTTTTTTGACAATATTTGGTGGTGCACATAATGATTATTTTCCGGGTTTATGTTAGTTTCATCAAATATGTAACATACATGTGTACATAACACTATATAATGATATACCGGCTGTTTTTTATCAACATTATTTTAGTGTTATATTGAATTCTAATACACCCGCACTATATAGTCTAGTTTAAAATATCTCGTTATATTGAACGATATATCACTGTAATGTTTGCAACGTTAGGAGAATAAGCATTGCGCATTGCGCATTATAACGTATGTAACGTTAGGAGAGTAAGCAAAGCAATGCGAAAGATTTCAGATGTGTGCGTTATTTTCACATTTTAGGGGTATTAGAATAGAAATAGAACATCGTTTACTGTGAATTATCTATAATATATCACGGTTTGTCGTTCAATTGTAAACAATAATTACACTCGCACTTTGGGCTCGTGAAATTATTGTTTACAATTGAACTCCAAACCGTGATATATTAAACGATAATTCACAGTAAACGATGTTCTATTTCTTAAATAGTTTAAAGCTTGTGTTACACAATAATTGTAATATATATATTTCCCACTTTCAATCAGTAAAAAATATAGTAAATGCGGAATCGTGCTTCAGCGGTTCTAAAACACCATTTACACTGTGTAATTCTTTATAAAATACTGAAAAACGCTCTTCGTGATTTTAAATATCAACTCAAAATGATAATACTAGATGTTATCCGAAATGCATTTGCGTTCGCTTCGTTCGTTGCTTTCGTTTTCAGCGTTTAGCGTTTTAAAAATTGCAATCCTTGTTCATTTTTTAAGACGTCAAACGCTGAAAACGAACGCAATGAACGAAACGAACGCAAATGCCTTTTTAAAACATTTCATTCTGCGTTCATTCTGCGTTCATTTTCCGTTCGTTAAACGTTTGTTCTGTGTCCATTATGCATGTATTTGGGGTACTTCAACGCAACTGAGTCTGTACGTTCTTTGTTTTTCAAAAAGCAGATTATAAACTTACGTATTTTTTCAATACTCCACTGCAACTTTTCATGCGAAAACACACTCAACTGATTGAACAAGTAGGATGCAACAACAGAAAAAAAGTGGACGTTAGCCGATAATACAGATCATACAAATAATGTTCGTTTTTTATGATTTTGAACACTGTTTAGTGATATATCTTTGAAAGTGGTGTTACGATAACAGATGTTGGTAAGCAAATGGACGTTAACGTTTTCCCCATGTTGTAAACCAAGCAAACACATCTGGATTTAAAGAAGGGTGGTTACTGCAATATATAATTGTGTATATGAGAACATTAGGTTATTTCCCTTAGAATAGCTGTTCCAGATGTATGCTGTTTTTTCTTTCATTTGTATTAGTTGGTGGATACTTGAAGCGTTTAGCAATATTGAAATACATCACTGGAACATGCCTTCAGAGCGATAATCTTTATAAAACACATTTGAAGCGGGTGTAGGCTAATCACTCAATAGAACATTATTCTGACGTGAGAAATGTATTACTACTAAACGCCAGTGTAGATGGTGGTCAATGATCTTCTTATCGAGTATATATATAATTGTCATCTTATTCTCGTCATTTCGTTTTTTCTATTAAATGTGTATGTTCTCTTATTATGAATTTATCAGTTCTTTAATGCTTTTGTTTTATATCGATATTAAAACAAGCATATGACAGTGGAATCTACAAGTGGATTAGGAAGCTAGTATATACCTGTATTTTAACATGACTGCATGAGCTATCATTTTGTGTTACCTCCGCTTCCATCCATCACACCCACATCCACTCCCCTTTTACAAATGAAGGTATTATTTTAAAAAAATCAACAGCGAAATCTAAACATGTTAATGTTACCTGGGTTATGACAATGCTACATTTCACGTACGTCTACATGATCGTATTTGTGGTATACTTATATCACTTATTAGTGCTGCCTAGTCTGATAAAGGACATAACGGTGATATTCCGGTTTAGTTGGGATGTCAGCAGTGTAAGAGTGAGATCTGGTTCGTCATCCTATAACCTGGTTTAAACATGTAGCGTTCGTCGTAGTTTGTGAATGAATGAAAGTCTTTATTTATCGAGGGTGACCCAATTAGTTTATACTAATCTTCCTTGGGGCCCTCTGTAACAAATACATGATACAAAATACAAGAAAGGCAAGATACATAAGATATATGTAAACATAATAACATTGTTGGTGTCGGTAGTTTGAACGATATTTACACAATAATAAGATGAGATGATATCTATATCGAGTTTAATGTTGTTTTTCCTTTATCCATTTCATGCAGTTGTTTGTAAAACTTTTCATTGTTGCACACTTCTGAATGTGCTCTGGAATATTATTCCATAAAATGGTCCCGGAGTAAGACATGCTGCCCTTGAAAAGTTCCCGATTAGGCTTAAGAATACTAAAACTAGTATCAGTTAGTGATCGAAGACTTCTGTCAGTTGAATTACCTAAAATTATCCACATATTCGGTTCCATGATGTAATGCTAACCGTTCGATGATCATGTTGACAACTGTAACGTCAACATCCCCTTGCGGTGCCAACTTTGAAAGAATAACTTTGATTTTTGGATTTCGAGATTTAATCATGGCTATCAGTTGATCATACTGTTCTTCTAGAAGATCGTGATCCGCATTTCCAGAAAGATCGTTTCCTCCGATGTAAATGAGAATGGATTCAAAGTTCATAATATCGAATAATTCGATATCTCTAAGTAAGGTTTTCACAGTGGCTCCTGAAACAGAATGTTTGTGTACGTAGGAATTTAATCCTTTCATATTTATTCTGTTAAAAATTGAATCACCCATTAAAAGAATCTTTTTATTTGGTGATTGAGAGTGGTCTCGTGTAGGATTTCTGTCTTGGTCGTGTCGTCTTATAGGTGCGGTTTCATCACACACAGGCGGCAGGTCATGGTAACATGTTCCAGGGTCGGAGCTTGGTCTATTAATCACCACTTCAATTTTGCGTGCCTGATTGTGATTAGTCGCCATTTTTAAAGACGGTTTTTCCGCCGTTTGTATTTTCTGTGTCAATTTAACAGCTTAGCTTCCATTATTCTTTCGCTGCTTTTTGTTTTGCTGTTGGTTATTTTGCAAGCAGGTTTCGTTCCTAGTCAAGATCTGACTATAAGTTGTTTTTCCAAGTTCGGAGTTTTCACCTTCTGTCGTATCCGATATATTGTGAGCACATCCAATTTGAGGCATAGTAGCAGATTTCTCGATCAAAGAGTCTATTTTCAAGTTGCATTGTTCCACTTGACCCTGTAGGTTTAAACTCAGTTGCTGCAACAAATCAATTTGACTTTTTATTTCCTTCAACAGCACTTGATTCTGCAACCCTTGTTCATATGTTATGTCATTTCGTGTCAAATTTCCATCACAAAGTCTTTTGTTTACAGGTGTCGATGTCAGATTTAGAGGCGGTTCTTTGTTTGTTTCATGAAACGAAAGTCCTTGGTCAGATTTTGATTTCGAGGTTACAGGTGTCGATACACCAGTCAGTAGCGATTGACTATTTTCAGGATACACATTGCAATTGTGTGGCAAAATGATTAATGGCGAGGAGTTCAGAGATGTAAAGTCCTGTCTCGTTTTTGGAACCACCATACGTGATGTCGGAATAATTAATAACGACTGGCTAGCCTCTGAAGAGAAAGATTCGTCATGAATAGTGTTTTGAATACTTGCTTGTTTTTGATTGACTACGTTCTGCCGATGCCATTATTGTTTCACATTCGTTTGTACAAAGTGCGTGCCTTCAAATAGTTTATACACCCTTAATTTTATTTACAAAATATTGCGGAATGTAATCTAATTTTTTTATTTACTATCAAAAACGAATTTGTTTGAATCATAGATGCGAAATCTTAAAGTATTATACGTCTATACTCATGTCGTCATCCTAATACTATTCGTAACATGTAATAACTAAGGCTGGATCGCTGTGGTCTAGTGATAGAGCGTTGGACCCATGATCCAAACGTCGTGGGTTCGATCCCCGCCATAACAATATACGTTGTGTCTCTGAGCAAGACACTTTATCTGCATTGCTTAGTACTGGTTCTACCCAGGAGGTCAATCAAGAAGTACCTTAGAAGCGAATAGCTTACAAAAGGTATAGAATACTGTAAGTCATATACTCCAGCAAGATTACCGTTACCACAAACTTCGAAAAATTGTAGTATCGTAAAGAAAGATAAAAATATCGGACAGGGAAAGCAGCATTCAAGGACGACAGTCAACCACAAAACACAAAAACAAACACGCAAACAGACAAACGAGAAAGCAAAAGTAATAAAAAATGCAAACGACATCACAAACACAAAAGGGTTGACAATAGGGCTACCGCCTTGGAACGGTCAGTGGCAACAAAGGTCACTGGGGGTTTAAACCGATTCTAGGGTGCACCAAACCTCACACTTACCAATAGCCTAGAAAGCCACAAATGAAGGTACTCAATGACTTGGCAGAAGCCAGAGCAACAAGAGAATAAACCATTAAGGGCACGATAGGAAAGATCATAGACAAACATCAAGCGCCATCGTCCCAATGGGCTTTAGGTAGGCGTCATCATAGGGTCCACAGCCTGTCCGGTCATCGTACAATTAAAGAGGAAAGCATAGTGGCGAACTGTAAAAGGGCCCACCACCAAGCATGCAGTACGTTGCAAAATGATAGGGTCATAACCTCTTTTGAAAAACTTTTTAACAAGTTTAACAAAGATAGTATGAAAGTGATCATGACCAAGAATCTTACGAAGTTTATAAATCACATCACCATAGAAGTCAGGTTGTGATAGTCCTTGTCGCAGAAGAGTCCTTAAATTACTTTTATATTTGGAAAGAAGATCAGGGTTACGATCATAAAATTTTGCAAAGGTTTTACGAAGTTTATGGTAACGGTAACCCTGATTGAGTAGCTTTTTAGTTATACAAATATTACGAATATTAAAGTCCTCAACTCGAGTACAAGCGCTTGAAAAACGAATAAGTTGAGACACATACACCCCATAAGAAGTTGCTCGGGGAACATCCCCATCCTAATGTCAAAATTAAAATGATCTCTTTTGTCATAGATTTTGCTAATTATTTCACCATTTTCAATCGAGAGACCTAAATCAAGAAAAGAAGCGTTATTATCAGATATATTAGCTTTATTAAGCTGAAGTTCTTTAGGATAAATATTATCAACCATAGTTGGAAAGAAAGGGTTGTCAATGTTCAGTATGCCATCCAGATACCGAGAGGTGTTATTAAAAGCTTCAATAACATCTGCCTGGGTATCTGGTGAAAGACTCAACATGAAATCTCTTTCAAAGCAAAATAAAAACAAATCTGCAACAAGTGGTGCACAGATTGTACCCATAGGGATACCAACAATTCGTAACCCTGATCTACTTTTAAAATATAAATGTAATGTAAGAACTCTTCTGCGACAAGGAATGACTTCTATGTTAATGTGACTTACAAGCTAGTTAAGATCTTCCGCCATATTCACTTGCATACAGTCTTTATCAAAGTTGTTAAAAAAACTTATCAAAACAATGTCCTAAATCTTGTCTTGTCGTAGCCTTAACGGTTTGTTCTGTTGTTGCTCTGGCTTCTGCCAAGTCAATGAGTACTTGCTTTGTAGCTTTCTTTACTTTCCTGCATTATATGCAAATGATCATGACTGTATGTGTTAATGATCATGACTGTATGTGTTAATGATCATGACTGTATGTGTTAATGATCATGACTGTATGTGTTAATGATCATGACTGTATGTGTTAATGATCATGACTGTATGTGTTAATACTTACAAATGATCATGACTGTATGTGTTAATACTTACAAATGATCATGACTGTATGTGTTAATACTTACAAATGATCATGACTGTATGTGTTAATACTTATATTGCCTATTATAAAATAATGATTTGTCAATCTCTACCAGTGCGCCAAGTTTCATGTTTTTAATCCAAAGTGCAAAAGGAGCCCCACTATTAATGCCGCCCTGTTTGTTAGAGAATGTAACCTGGTGGAATGTCTTTATTTACACTGCACGTTTCATTGTGATGACAACATGGTAATAGGGTGGATTGGTTCACTCTAGAACTGGTTATGTTTGCGATGTCATACCTTACATAACATGTACATTATGCATCTTCTTAACTGTTGCTTGTTTCTATGCATGTTCCTGGTTGACTGTAGTCATTGAATGCTACATTTCCTGTTTGACTTTCCGACAGTGCTGCCTTACACAACAAACTAAGCAATTTGATAGATACTTGATAGAACTGTGCCTTATATAATGGAGCTTTGGATGCGAAACAATTATTGCCTTTTTTTGACTAGAACAGATAAATATTCTTACATAACTATTATCAATATTACGATCAGTCTGGTGGGGAATCTATTTTCGTAGATGTTATCTAACGTTTATAATTGTATATAAAACGCTTATATATAGAAATATTGAGTGCATATTTACTTAGTTACTGTGCCTTTGGGTGTATTTAATCATTGGTAGAATCACTTTCTGTTTAAATTCAATTTTCGTAGCTCCTGTATTTTAGATTATTTTAAAATATTCCAGGCTGTTTGTCTGTTTGCGTGTTTGTTTTTGTGTTTTGTGGTTGACTGTCGTCCTTGAATGTTGCTTTCCCTGTCCGATATTTTTATCCTTCTTGAAGATATATCGTAAATTCATACAGCGGTGGAATGATTAGATGCATGTTTCCATGCGAAATTTATCACTAAGTGCAACACCTATCTAAAAAAATATTTTTTGCTACACGAATGAAGTGTGCTTTTGAAAAGAAAAATTCATACTGTCACAATAACCAGAGATACAAATATTTGCTGTTATAACAAATGTTGGGGACAATAGTCAAAAACGTAATCATCAAATAAGTTAACTTGTTAAAGTTTGAAACTTCTAGGGATGCAATGAAATTATGTAAATATTGATTCAAAAACAGCTATTAAATATTCACAGTTTAAGGGCGATAATTTAAGAAATTTGCTAACATACAACTATAAGGGTAAATCAAAATCTGAAACTAAATATATATTTTCCTTTCATTTGAACTGTAGACGTTTAACCCAAGTGATGTTATACTTAATCCAGTGTACTTGTTTTGTTAAATAAAACAGCCAACATTTGACTTTGTCACGATTCCATCTTACATCATTACTGTTATACAATGGCGTCGGATAGAAATAAATAAAATTAACTCGCTCCACCATATTTAAACAAACGCACTGCGGCGCTTGTTATGTGTATTATAGTTCAATATTATATTATTTAAATCAATTGCTTTTGTAAATTGTTTTGATATCTAACCCAATTATCCAATTCTCTGCCAGATACACGCGATACATGTTCAACGTTCACATAATTACCATACAAACATGGTGATAATAATTCGTATAGCTCTGCTGATCATACAAATCAGCTTGTGTTTAATTTTTGGATGAAACCGTAAACAGTTTACTATTGTGCTTACAGCTGGACCTAGACCACCATTATGTTTACATAGGGTTGTTAATAAATACCTACCCGAAAATATCCAATCCTGACTATGCTGGCCATATAACACACACAATGTAGTATCAGTCATGCCCAGTGCAAAACAAAAATGGGCCTTAGATGATTCGCTGACCTGATTTTTTCCCCAAAATATTTTCCAAACTGAAAGTAAACACCTTCTTTTTGAATTCTGAGGTCAAAATGACCAAAGTACACTTCAAACTGTGCTTCACAAAAAGTAGTGCAGCATGTCCAGCTTACCTTCAATTTTCATGCGGTTTTCGCTAGAAGCAAGATAAATGTTTCAGAAATAAAGGAACACATTCAATCAATACCAGCCCTGTGTCTTTCACCACTCCTATGCTTCACAGTAACTTACTCAATATTTTACCTGAGGGAACTTTTGCGTTCCACCAGATTGGGCCCATGGTACCTGGTCTAGCTCCTATATGCTACACATATTACATTAAAAAAAAATGTCACTAGCATATATTCAAAATATTTTTGCTGCTGTTCAAAGTGTGTGGAACATGTTCGCTTCTAAGTACAGTCATCTATTTCTCGACTTGAGGCATAAAATCTCCACAACTACACACCGAGCGGTAAAACTGAAATAGAAATTATACACACCTGTTTGACCAGACTTCATTAAACTTTATATAAAATGAATAACCATAACACAGCAATTCTAAAAATAGGTAGAAACAATCTGTTACAATGAAAAAATAAGTTCAGTGGCACGGTATGCATGGTAACTAGCCGTTTCAAGCCATTTTACGACATTTTTCTTGAATGTAATGTTTACTGAAAAAATAAGAAATTGCTGAATCTGTCAAAAAGTGACTTGTGTTACTTTAACATATATATAGAATAAACATACGTTTCAATATCCTCAATATATGTTACATTTATTCTTCAACAACCATTCAACTATACACCATTTATTCCAGTTTGGGCTTCAAACTTACAAATCCGAGGCATGGCGTTTATTTTCAAATTGTTGTAAATCCTTTACAAACAATTCAAGCTTGATGAAACTTCACAGTGTTGTTACTGATATAAGAAATATTTAGAAAATAATAAATTACTCTACCTATCCACTTGACAAGATGTATTATTAGCACTTACAAAATAACGTGTTATTAACGCCACTCAATTTAAGGCATATTTCAAGCATTAATAGCACTGTATATCAATAGAAAGACAGCTTTAGCAGGAAAACCAACATTTAATATGAACTGCCATTCAATGAGCTTGTCAATGCATTTTTTTAAAAGAAAACCTACAAGGACTACATTTTTATAAATATCTTACTGTAATGAAATAATGACCACCTGCAGTGTAGACAGTGTAATCTAGTCTAGTGGGATTACACCAAACCATTTCTTTGAAGTTCAAATTCTTTGATGACTCATCCCATTCCTAGTAGCTGCAGTTATATAGTGTTACATAACCTTTCTGCTACATAAGGACTACTTACACAAGCTTCCATCATCATGGTTCCATCAGGCGAGGCGATCAGAAGCGACGAGCTACTATGTTTAAGAAGAAATGCATACCTTACAATAAAGGAGTAATTTGTGATTCTGTAGCAGGAACATCAAGAACTGCAGCCAGAAAGATATCACGACCACCTTCTACTGTTGCCTTGCTGAGTGCATCTGCTTCAGACTGTCAACAAGACATCATGATTTTACGACCGAGAGCTGTGGAAGAGACACATATTGAGAATGTTTCAGTCATCGACACTATTTCTGGAAACAGGATCTTAAACAATCAAAAGATGATGGATGCAACTAACTAAAGATCAAAGCTCATAAAAAAAAGCGCCGTGGTACAAGGGAATGGAAACACAGATTGTACAGTCAGCAGAAAAACAGAGACAAGCTGACTGTGTGAGCAGTCGACGTGACCATGCATACACTAAAGCTGCATGAGAAACTAGTTCATCAGCAGAATTTGAAGAAACATCAACATTAAAATAATGTTAAACTTACTTTTTGTGTTTGTCCTTGTTTTTTTCATGATCCCCAGCTACTGCAGTCTGTGGTCTTGTTAAGCTTTCTCCCCATCTCTGAAAAATATATGAGTAAAACATGTACTGTTTTTGGAAAAAAGTAAATAAACCAATAACATATCTTTAAAAAAATCACACATAATACACTTGAACTATCTTTCCTGTCGTGCCCTTAATGCTTTATTCTCTTGTTGCTCTGGCTTCTGCCAAGTCATTGAGTACCTTCATTGTGGCTTTCTAGGCTATTGTTTTTTTGTATTATATTTATACGAGCATATTTGTGTTTTACTTATATTGCCTATTGATGCTGCCTTGTTGGTTAGAGATTTAATCATGGCGGGGATTTCTTTATTTACACTGTCCTGTTTTAATGGGTTGACAGTAGGGTAAGTGTGAGGTTTGGTGCACCCTAGAACCAGTTTAAACCCCCAATGGCCTACTTTGCCACTGACCGTTCCAAGGCGGTAGCCCTATTGTCAACCCTTTTGTGTTTGTGATGTCGTTTGCATTTTTTATTACATTTGGCTTTTTCGTTTGTCTGTTTGTTTTTGTGTTTTGTGGTTTACTGTCGTCCTTGAATGCTGCTTTCCTGTCCGATATTTTTATCCTGAAGAAGAAGAAGAAGAAGAAGAAGAAGAAGAAGAAGAAGAAGGAAGAAGAAGAAGAAGAAGAAGAAGAAGAAGAAGAAGAAGAAGAAGAAGAAGAAGAAGAAGAAGAAGAAGAAGAAGAGGAAGAAGAAAGAAGAAGAAGAAGAAGAAGAAGAAGAAGAAGAAGAAGAAGAAGAAGAAGAAGAAGAAGAAGAAGAAGAAGAAGAAGAAGAAGAAGAAGAAGAAAAATTCAAGAAGAATTCAAGAAGAAAAAGAAGAAGAACAAGAACAAGAATAAAGTATAAAGCTTGATTTAACAAATACAAAACATAAACAACACATAATAATTACATATACATTTAAATAAACAAACACTTGTTATACAAATTTAATAAGGAAAATAAGGGGAAAAGAAGAAGAAGAAGAAGAAGAAGAAGAAGAAGAAGAAGAAAAACAAGAACAAGAAGAAAAACAAGAACAAGAACAAGATTTTTTCTTGTTTTTCTTGTTCTTCTTGTTCTTTTTCTTCTTCTTCTTCTTCTTCGTCTCCTTCTTCTTTTTGATTTAACAAATATATGACATAAAATACACATAATAATTACATATAAATTTAAGTAAACGAACACTTGTTATAAAAAAATAATAAGAAAAATAAGGGGAAAAAAAAGAAGAAGAAGAAGAAGAAGAAGAAGAAGAAGAAGAAGAAGAAGAAGAACATAATGAAGAAATAAAAGAAGACTCGCAATGAGACAATACATTACAAGACAATTACAGCGCAACATAATTATGAATACTTTGATGAAGAAGGCAACCAGAGTATTTTCCATGTCCATCGCATGTCCCTCGGCTGACTCAGTTGGAGTGATGGTTGTTAATATATTGGGGCTCCAGTGATAGATGATCAGCATTAATACACAATTTATTATGACACAAATGACTGACCGACTGACCTCTATGCCCCTAATACTTTTCGCCACAACTTCAAATGTGTGGCAAGTCTGTTCGCAGAGAAGGCAGCTTTATTCCTCTTGATGTCTTGGCCGAGCCAATGTGCTTGTCCATAGCCGTTCCTTGTCCGCGTGTTTGTTCAGAGGTGACGTTCACCATTTTCACCCAGCACGCTGTTTTTCTGCAGTTCTCCTCGATATATTTTTGTTTTGCTCCATCTTAATGTTAAAAATCCCCGGTGTAGCAATACGTACATTGACACATATGTAACACGGACATGCAATACATACCGTGTAGCATTTAGACTCCTTTTGAGGGACATAAAGCAGATAAAATGATGACATTTTGAAGACAGCAAACAGCAACAGTACACAAACACTACATACACATGTCACAAGCATCATATAAGTCTTATTCAGGTTGGAACCTGCATAAAAGACCTAGACCACCATTATTTTTACATAGGGTTGTTAATAAATACCTACCCGAAAATATCCAATCCTGACTATGCTGGCCATATAACACACACAATGTAGTATCAGTCATGCCCAGTGCAACACAAAAATGGGCCTTAGATGATTCGCTGACCTGCTTTTTTCCCCAAAATATTTTCCAAACTGAAAGTAAACACATTCTTTTTGAATTCTGAGGTCAAAATGACCAAAGTACACTTCAAACTGTGCTTCACAAAAAGTAGTGCAGCATGTCCAGCTTACCTTCAATTGTCATGCGGTTTTCGCTAGAAGCAAGTTAAATGTTTCAGAAATAAAGGAAAACATTCAATACATACCAACCATGTGTCTTTCACCACTCCTATGCTTCACAGTAACTTACTCAATAGGTTACCTGAGGGAACTTTTGCGTTCCACCAGATTGGGCCCATGGTACCTAGTCTAGCTCCAGCTACTGACGCTATACATAAACTATTACTAACTCATGAATATGAATGAGTCACATACTGACGCTATACATAAACTATTACTAACTGATGAATATGAATGAGTCACATACTGACGCTATACATAAACTATTAGTAACTCATGAATATGAATGAGTGACATACTGACGCTATACATAAACTATTACTAACTCATGAATATGAATGAGTCACATACTGACGCTATACATAAACTATTACTAACTCATGAATATGAATGAGTCACATACTGACGCTATACATAAATTATTACTAACTCATGAATATGAATGAGTCACAGGTGAAGTAGTTTCAATTCGACGACGAGCGACTAAAATGTCGGTATATAAGCCAGAATCATATCTTATAATTCAATTCGTAAACTTATATTATAGACTATTCAACGGACTCAACTCCTGAATCTTATTAGTTCAATATTAATAGCATTTAATACGAATGACGTATAATAAACTAAACAAGACAATATGGGTGTGATTTGCGTTTGCAGCAAGATATTTTAATCAACCCAATATACATATACAGTAGACCATGGACTCTGCTGGCGGTGATAAGGACTAGTTCCTGTCAATTACTCCACTGAAGCAAATATCCACCGATGTTCCATCTACTGGCACTATTAAGCATGAATCACGTGTTTGTATACAAATGTTTGTGTCGTAGAAATGCGATATTATAGTCGTCCAGAACACAGCATTTACAATAGATACCGATGGTCTTTACACGACAATATCTGAAACAGACTGAAAAGATCTTCATATTTCAGGTAAACAGATTAATATCAATAACATGTCAAATATATATTATATAACATCCATATTAATACTTTTAGGAGGGCGGGTGGGCTCAATATTGTACTTTTCCAATTATGTGCTATTGTATAGCGAAGTGTCTTGCATGCAAACCAAACCTCGAATGACTTATTAAAATGACCACTGCACTGCGTGCTTATTACTGCCAAATACATTTCAACTAAAAATGCAGGATTATCACAATAATCCTCAACTGAACTCTTGTATAATTAGCTCCCACGTGATACATATGATCACGAGGTACGTCTAACTATTAACAGATATTGTCTGCCTAACAGACCGTCCCTTGAAATTAAAAATATAAATGTATACATCTTATCTAGCCTTCGCCTCATACTTTGCCTCGTCTTCCCCTCTTTTAATTGTTGTTTATTTTGTATGCGTGTGTTGTTCTGTGAATGCTACATTTATTTGATTACAGAACATAGTATAGTATACTTTTTTGTATAAATTAATAATTTTAGTTTGTTTTGGCAGTGAAAGGATGATATTCACATTGGTGAAAATAACAAGTTTCTGGCAATTATATAACGCAAAGTTTACAACTTGAACCATGCATCATCAACATCACTCATCACCGATCACACGTAGCATTACATACCATCGTCACTCATCAATATCATCATTGTCGCCATTTATCATTATCATTTCCATTGTCGTCATTGTCGTCGATCTAGTTGACGTATTCATCATCTTCATTGTCATCATCATTGTCATAATCTTCATCATCATCGACTATCCAGCTGGCGTTCGGTATGTCGGTGGTTCTACCCAGGTGCCCGCCCATGCACGAACATTGCCCAGAGCGGCACCTGGTCTTCCTCCACCAATGGAAGCGGGAATGTCGCCATATGACCTTAGCTGTTGGTGCGACTATAACAGCCAGTTCAATTCAATTCATCGTCATCGACATGCTCCTCCTCCTCCTCCTCCTCCCTCACCATCATCATCGTCATTAGAATCATCCACGCCTCCATCAATGCCACCATCACCATCACCTCCATCGGCATTTCAAACATTTGCATCATCATCTTCGCCGCTTTAATTATCAGTACCAGCACCACGATCATCATCATCATCACGATCACTACCACCGTCATCATCACCATCATCATCACCACCACGACCATCATCATCTTCATCATATTCATCATCACCATCATCTTTATAGCAAGCACCATCATTTTTATAAGCAGGAGCTAAAAGCAATACACAGTTCAAAAGAATCATAAACTTTAATTGATATGCAAGACATTTTCAAAATATTCGTAAAGCGATCTTGAAACATGTATTTAGAATTGATAACTAATCATGAACAACTATGAATGAGAAATGGACAATGAATCATTTATAATTAGCCACACTACATATAGAATGTCATTTAGAATCAATTTACAATTTTGGAAAATTGCGCTAACCAGTACACAATTATGGACATTTGCAGACTGTGTATGCACTAGCCGTGTAAAGGTGTGGCATCTATTATCAGGTATGTTGGTACATTGATACACAATACAATACAGCCTTGACGACATGTATACAATAATTTACATTGACACCCGGAACATTTGTTTATGTCCATCACGTACGTGATGAATTGGAAATATATATGACACCAAATTAAATGTCTAACAGATTTTGCTCTACGGAATATATGACCCGGAATTAAATATCTAACATATTTTGCTCTACGGAATATACGACCCGGAAGAACGCCAAAACAACGAGTTCCAAGTAATATTTAGCCATACAAATTCACATAACCTTTTTATTGTATACTTTCATATTGTTTTTTGATCAATGTTAATTGTATGACTATTACTTTTCATTGTATTTTGTGTTATTTTTTATAGCTTTTGATGGAATTCCTATCTTGCCATTCAGTTTCATTTTGGTGTGGATGATTATTTTTGCGCGACGAAAACGACGTCGACGTCGGATGACGTCATTAAAAAAAACATCAAGGGATTTTCTGAAGTTTGTTTACCATTCGATAACGTTAAAAACAGTGGGTGAGTGACCATTTGAATTATTTTATCAATTTTTTGCCAATAAAAAGGTTGTAAAAAACCTCGTATTTTTTTGGTTGACACTATAAGAAGGATTCCGTTATTTTTTATTTGAAAGTAGTTCCTTATTTCTATTTCGCGGCTCTTAGCAAGCACGAGCAAAAAGTTCCCCGGTGCAATTATCAATGCGTGCAATAATCGTAGAATATTGCACGCTTCTAGCTCAATGCAAACTAAACGGGACAATATGAAAGTATACAATAATATATTTTGCTCTACGGAATATATGACCCCGAATTAATTATCAAATAGATTTTGCTCTATGGAATAAATAACCCCATATGACCCCCGAATTAAATATCTAACAGATTTTCCTCAACGGAATATATGACCCGAATTAAATATCTAACCAAATTTTGCTCTAAGGAATATATGACCCCGAATTAAACATGTAACAGATTTTGGCTCTAGAAAATATGTGATGTCGAATTAAATATCTAACAGATTTTGCTCTACGAAATATGACAAACATGACATCAGGACATTAATTGAAAATATCACGGAATGATATGCCCGCTGAGAGATTATCGAAATTTAACAGATCATTGTAACAAGAAGATGGAGATGCAGACGTATTCTTCTTACTATTAAGGTTATAATGTTTCATTATTAAATGAAATATTTCATTCAGTTATTATTATATTGCTATTTGACTTTTAATAGTTGTTTGTAGATTTCTGCGTAATATTATTTCTATTTTCTATGTATCTTACACTGCTTGTTAATGCGTCGAAACAAATGAAATACATGACACACTACACTTCTCAAAACTGCTAACCTACACCGCTACGTTTTGGGTTATATATTATCGATGGGTTGAATGTTTTTCAATAAAATAAAAAGGAAAATACCAATTCAATCATTTTTACATCATTTCATTTTATTTTTTTTCATGGGCAATGCTAGAACTAAACCACAATAAGCAATTACAAACGACCCATGTAAACACTAAAGTCACACTTTTCATTTCTTGTTCATAAAAGTGTGACCTTTAGTGTTTACATGGGTCGTTTGTAATTGCTTTATTGTGGTTTAGTTCTAGCAGTTGCCCATGAAAAAAATAAAATAGAATGAAATGATGTAAAAATGATTGAATTGATATTTCCTTTTTATTTTATTGAAAAACATTCAACCCATCGATATATATAACCCAAAACCGTGAGCGGTGTAGTTAGCAGTTTTGAGAAGTGTATAGCGCTTCCTGCTTTGCTTGGCCAGTGTTTACAGGTCAAGATTTAAACTTCATGTATCTTCCATAACAGCGTTAAGAGCTAGCACAAAATACAACAACAACACTATAAACCATTAAAAAACACATAAAAACACAAGCTAAATTGCACTGTGTCTTAAGACTGTTTATGGAGTACATGAGATAAACAATGACCTATTTAAACACTTTTCCATAAACAATGCATCATAGACAGAAGATATGGAGTTGTATAACGATTGGTTAATCTATGTCTATGCTGCAGCACCCCAATTGACTATTATCACATAACTAAACTTTGTTTAGCCGTGTCGAACCACCATTTCATATTTGTTTGCATGTAAATAATCATGTGTAATACAACTTGAAACGATTTTGATTGTTTTGGGGCCCACAATCTGCAATACTACGCACATTTTTGTTTAACGTGAAATGTTTTTATTTATCACAATTTCATCCCGACCTAGGTCAATAAACTTTCTATTTACCAACAGTTTATAATAAAATAATTAACATAATACAAACATTAGTTTGTCACTGTTTAAAAAGGTCATTGTTAAAGTGCATCTTGTTTAATTAGAAATGCAACATGAACTCTTTTAAAAATCCAATTTCAAAGTAATTCGAATACACATTTGACTTTAAATTTATGTGATCTTAAACTCGTCCTTATTCCGTATAAGATTTATGGAACTCGTTTATGGCATTTATATGTTCTTGTAGCGCCAGTTTTTCCAGTATCTCAATTTCAGTGATCTCATTCCAGTGGAACTTCCAACAGCTCGAGTTATCGCAGGTCATGCAAAGCATATTGAATGCACATACAAATGCACTTTAATATTACTGTGCTCTTCAGAGACACATTTTAGCTATAGATTATATTCTATAGAAAAACCCACTTCGCACACATAGATGATTCCAACACTATGGAGAAATGTGTTCTAAAGTTTGTAACAATGAGAACTTATTTCGTATTTGTCGTGCTCGGCCGTTTTCCAAAGGTCCAGTATCATACTCTTTTTTTTTAGGTTCTAAATCTTGTAAAAAGGTATTGTATTGCAGACGTGACTTCAGTTCAACATTAATAAGAGTTCCTGAAAGATCAATAACAAACTACACGCGTTAGGTTTGACATCCAGTTACACTTACAAAAACATGAGTGGTCGAGAAAGTGTTTAATATCGAAATAATGTGTTTTATAATACGAAATATATGCTAAAGTTGTATAACATTTATGTTATATACTATTTTATTATTACATATATTTGATTTATAAGAAGTCAGTACAATAATAAAGGTATAAGTGTCGAGACTGAAACATTAAGATTGACAAACTTATTCATAATGCTCATGACATTATGCTTTTAAATCGCCCAAACACATGCGAGCTTTATATAGTCATGTATGTTTACTTCTAACATTACTTTTCCTTTGAATCCGGGTCTGCAACTTTATTATCTTGAATTATGTTTGCTAATTCCAAAAGATCTATCTTATCCGTATTGTTTAGATTTCGGCGATTTATTTTGACATTTTCCTATCATTCTATTTAATTTACATGAATAAGGTTTTAATAGATGTATTCCGATTCCTGTATATACATTTTAAAGGGATTTACATTATTAAACTACCGTGACATTAATATGACGGTCTATATGTATAATATCTTAAACGTTTCGTTTTAAATTATATATTGGCATCGAGAATTGTGTAATAACAAATATGACGGTCTATTCTGTATAATATCTTAAAACGTTTCGTTTTTAAATTATATGATATTGGCATCGAAATGTGTAATATTTCACGACAATAACATACTTGGTTATAGAGATATATAGGACGGACAATATTGGGCATTTCTGTTGTCACTTTCTTGTTCGTGGGGACTGTAAGACGGACAATAGTGGGGATTTTCTGTCGTTCAATTTTCTTTGTTCGCATGGTCGGTAAGACGGACAATAGTGGGGATTTCTGTCGTCACTTTTCTTGTTCGTGGGACTGTAAGTCGGACAATTTCAAAGGTACTTAGAGTTCTTCTAAGTACTTATTAAAAACTATGAAATAATCGATGTTCAATATATACGTCACAAGATAGATGAACGCTAGTATCCTATATGTTATTATTAGATTATTTTTAAGTTATTAAATATACCTTTAATGTTGTTACAGGTTTTTAAAATGCTAAGATACCTATTGTTTAACAGCATTTACATCAATTAAAAAATGAACAGTTCACATAAAACATGATAAATCAAGTTGTAAACAATAATGGATATAAATAAATTTAAAAGCGTTACATAAGTAATAAATAAAATACAAATTAATGGTAACAAATGATGTACGGTTCTATTATGAAAAATAGAATTGTAGTATATAAATTCTCTAAATACAGCTGCTTTTGATTACACAATGCTAATTAAATAGCAAATGTGTTTGTTTTTAACTTGTTTACTGTGTATAAACCTTGGTGAAATTACCAAATGAAGACTCAGAACACGTTATTTTTTGAATTCAAACGATTTTCACCATAATTTGTACCGAAACATATATTTTAACTGTTTATCAATTACTTTTATTACTTAAACTACATATACATTAATAATTTGTTTGCTTAGACCAAAAATAATTGTTTCGAATTAAAT